>CM056995.1:71063745-71156766 GCA_029891345.1 Dryococelus australis | reverse complement strand
TTCCGCCGCCACTCGTTGCTCTTCTGGCTCGCCGTCTATCGCTTAAAGTCGCACACTCGCCCAAACTCTCGACTCATAAACTCTTGGCTTGGGGGTCCGTTCGCACTTGCTTAGAATCAGTCATCAGATCTCGAAGATTCCCTACACCCCGAACCACACCGAGAGAAATTAGCGCATTCAACCAGAATATTCCCGTAAGATAAACTTAGAAATTGTATCTGCCAAAGGTCTGAATGTGCGAGCCGCAGAACACTTATCACGGGGAATGCGCGTCGGCACGCCTTTGTAACTTAAAACCTACGTAGGAATGCCGCTCGCCTGTCATTCAAACACTCCTTGTGTGTCCTCCTGCCCGTGGTTTCTCTAAATGGGTGGATAGGTGTATACCAAGATATATTTCATAAACATAAAAAACTAAATTGTGTTTATATTTTAAAAGTTTTACAAATATAACGAAAGTTTATAAAAAATATAAGAATAACAATACACAAATAATGTCAGCAGCAACAATAACAATAGCAATAACAACAAAATAAACTGGACACCTCACGGTTAGTACTCCAACAATCAGTCTGTGACAGGGAAGACAATAGGTCGGAACGAGGCTAGGGGCTTTTATAAATTAACAAATTAAAATTTTTATAATCAGATAAATATTATGTTATTAAAATTATATGGTTATCACATCATAGACTAATATAATTGTATTAGATAACCTTTTAATTTTATATTTCGACAAATATGCGTCTATATTAAAATAAAAATCTTCATTTCCACCACCGAGCGAGGTGGCGCAGTGGTAACTCACTGGACTCGCATTCGGGAGGACTCGGGTTCTATTTCCCGGTCCGACCATCCTGATCTCTGTTATCCATGGTTTTCCTGAATCACTCCAGGCGAATGCTGGATCGGTCCCTAACAACGGCCATGGCCGATTCCTTCCCAATCCCTCTTCCCTGTGCAACTTGCATCGTCTCTAATGACCTCGCTGTCGACCAGACGTTAAGCCGAATTACCTACGTACCTTCATTTCTACCAGTAATAGCCTTCAGCCGCGGACTGTTTTATGACTCGCCACCCGTTATACAACCGCTGTCCTCTTCTGCTCGCTCGTGCAGGACACTTCAAGTAACGCGGGTGCGTAACTACATAAAGTCCTCGCCTCCGCCGACGAGTGTTGTTGCTTGTGTGTAGACGGCGGTGCTTTGAAGTGTCCCGGCGGGTTTCGGAACAATGCAGAATCGTGGACTGTTCTTGATGGCGCATGTACAGAATCTAATTCATGAAGCTAGTTACTCCGTTGTGGTTTAAAGTGTAGGCCTACTTTAAAAATAAACGCCAAACACAAAACTTTAAAAAATAATTATTTAACTTTTATTGCACTCTACACGTACTAAAATTGACAAAGGCGAAATAGAAGTAAACATCGTAATAATTATTAAGGAATGTTTCCTCGGAATTTATTTGTTATGATTAAAATACCAATAACGTTTTCTGTGCATGGTAATTTCTCCAGTAGTATATTGTTTTTTTCGGACTTCGAAACTTAAAATGAAAAGACTGAAAACGAATTGCTCCCGAACTCCAAAAACACTCCAGATACTTACATTCAGTGCCACATTGGTAGAGGCCGAGTATTTCGCTGATTGAATTGGCAGCAAGCTAGGCTGGACAGCCCTCTATACACTCGAGACAATATCGTTAGCTTATTGGTTGCTGTGTCAAGCGAGGCCTCTGTACAGGACTAGCAAACACCCACTCACATTACTGACCCCCCTCTTATTACTGGCCCAAAGTTAAACGGGACGTTTTAAACAACGGTTGTCCAATCACAAAAGTAGAACAGGACGTGTCTATCCCGCCTCTGAATGAATTCGCGAAATAATCTTAGCTCTACACATTAGGTAATACCAACAAACATTTCTCGCCACTGTTTTCTTTTCATCGCTATTTTCTGAACTACTTGATAAATGTCATCCACGAATACTGTTCCACAGAACACCATTCTCAATTTCGCTTCCCCGTTGGTTTGCTGAAACAAGCTATTTTATTTCTACTCTCCCATAATCCTTTTAAGGTGTCAAAATCTTGTTCGCCTCGACTGTGCGGGCGACTGGGGGTAACCAAAGCGGCTTCAACTCGTGCGCGCAGCCGTCGGCAGTCAACAGAGAGCACACGGAAATTAAATCTTCACAATAGTCGGCGAGTGTTGGCCCGAACAAGCGCTCCTAACACTGGCGCCCACTTCCCGGCAAGGGAAAATAAACTACGAGAACCCTTGAAAAGGAAAGGGAAACACGACATACAGACGGGAGCCATGAAACGTTTCATGCGGCACTCCACGACTGCCGGGGGAGAAAAACAAGTCAAGTGGTGAAAAAAAAACACCACTCCCCCCCCCCCCAACCTGACGTACAGAAATTCACATGTTCAAAGTCAGGGGAGGTCACCGAGAAGAGGAAAATAAACTGAATATTTCCTGCCGCCTGAAACACACTGTGCAAGGTTTTATCGGCTAACAAAAATGCCCCGATATTTAAACACGCATTAAAAAAACTATGGATAGCGGAATTTACAAATCTCGTAAAATATTAAACTATGATCCCTCTCGGTCGCCTACCACGCTAGGTCTGACGAAAGTCCTCAGTATCCATTATATCAAGTCGCTCCAATACATATCTAGAACATTACGCTTAAAATAATACCGAAGTTTGCTTTTATTCTTTAGTGAATTCGTTATCAGCTAGTATCAATTCCGAGCCTATTTTAAAGCTACACGAATTAACAACGCATTTCTGGTGACGATTTGAATATTCCTGCCTAAACTGCTAGTAATTGTTAAGTTTGCATAAACAAAATTTCTGTAATAATCGCAAAAGTATAAACAAGTGGAAAACAGTACGACAATCGACTTGCAACTAGTTCCGCCAACATCATGTGCAGAAAGAATGACCTTAGATAACTGCCTCTCTCTTGGGAAAGTAGTACCAAACGACGAGGTGACAAAACCTATTTTAATTGCGGACAGCCCAGCCCGTTCTACTACCGCTGCCATTCCTCATAATAAAGTGCTCTTAATTTAGTTTATTTGAAACAACATTATGCACAGTAATGAGGAATATCAATATGTCGATAAAAGATTTTATTAACACATGGGTGAAAAACGAAGGAACAAAGAAAATACACTTGGAAATATCAAGCTCACAGAATAATGAACGTGCTTCGGTAACCAATAACGTTCTCTCTATAAATGCTGAACTTTCTGAAATAGGCACTGTATTTCACCTGCTTAAAGATACAGTTGTAATGCATGCATGTATGCACATCTGCACCAACCGACAAGTCAAATTCGGTGGAAGCAAGCAGTGCCAGTAGAAGGCTAAGATTTTTTCACTACGTGACACTACCAACAACTGTTGGATTCTTCAGGAAGCTCCAGTCAAACTAGTTTCCTGACGTGTCAGTTTCCTCCGACATGCTACTTACGTCGCAAGTCTATAAATAAACGCGTCCGAAAAAAAAAGGACGGCGAACTCTACTGATAAGTTATTTAGACAAAAAACGCAGGATCTAAATTTAGCGAGAACATAACTGTAGGTTTATACAAAACGCTGACTAATTACACACGTAACTTGATGTAAACACAAAACACTTCGTAAATGGCCTTTGAACACCTTACAGTCCACAAATATTGCTTATTTTAGAGTTCTTAGGTACAAACTGTTTTTAAAAAAACATATCTATGGGAATACACTAGCGTTAGCTAAAGAAAAAACGTCGTTATTGGTGATAGTTGTTAGGAGTCCTATTAACTAGAAGATTTCGTACTTGGCGTGTTCAGGTATGTAGGTCTACAGGTTTCTGGGTTATGGTGTAACCACGTTAGTCTGTTGCCCCGCCAACAGCACTAAGGACTGTAGTTCACTTTATAACAACACACTAGGATTATAGTCCATTCATGATAACTTCAAACTATTCTAAGGACCTGGTAAAGTTATATCCCTCCGCTTCATGCAAACAAAGATGAACTAAGTCTAGCAAAATTACACTAAATGGACAACGCATCGCACTCATGGGCATCCAGTTTAATAATTCTCTCCCTCTCTCTCCCTCCCTCTCCCACTCTCGAAATTCAGTAGGATAAAACAAGTTCGTTTTAAGATACGAAAGTCTTCATTATATAAGAGAGTCAATTGTAATTTCCTAATTTTATTTACAATAACTACAAACAAAATTCTCTCTACACAAAGCCTCACAATAAATAGATATCACTCGCTGTTTACAATTACAGACTTAAATCAATAAGACGTATAATTACCCCAAAGAAATCAATGAAATTAGATAAATAAAAATCAATCCCAATAACAGTGTATCAAAACCTATTCAATTTGTTTATAACTAATGTGTCCATATTTGACGGTGCCAATATTTACAATAAAATCCGTATTACATGTCCACTCAGTCCCACCTCAGTTTAGTTCATGTCCCGCCAGTCCGCAATGTTCTAGAGTTTTAAACTCTCTCGTCCATTCGCACCACGCACGAACACCTCGTCCGCAGTCGTACCGTACCTAACTTCGCGCCCGCACTCAGCTAGATGGCATTCGCCTAAGACTTCTAGCCGTTAGACCGCTGCAGTATTTATAGGGTCGTAGGCTATCACCCAGAAATTTCTTTAATTTACGCGTTGCGCCGAGTGTCATATTTCCCACAATATTCTTGCCCCCTCTATGTGTTTGCCAGTTCCTCAGAAGGGGGAGGATGGGGGATGTGACGTCAGCCAGGTCTCGCCGCTGTTAATCATGCCCTGGCTTCCCCATGAGGGTGAAGGCGTCTTTATGGTTGAGGGTCGCGCATAACAGGAGCTGGTGGGCGATGCCAGCTGCAGCCCGTAACAACATATTGCATTAGAAAGATTTATTACTATGCAGTACCAATACACCTATTTTCTCTTGTTCTTATTAATTTTAATAAATGAAATATTACAATTTATAGTTTAAAAAATTAGTAAAATATAACTAATTAAAAATTGATACTTTTACGTTAAGAAAAGTATAAAACACTTGCTGAGGAAACTACCACACAAGTCGTAAGTGGGCAGATTTCTCAAAGGTTTGATCCAAAAAGTGTGAAGTTACCTCGTACAGACTATGGCTCCAGGTGCACGCGCCCGAGAGATGTGACGAAGGCCACTGTTGCGCGGAGAGCGGTGGGGGCAACACCGCTGACGAAAGTGCGAGATATTTAAATATTTGTGGGACGAGGAGGCAGCACAGGAAACGTCGTGGAGATCTCGGCGAGATGTGTATACACAACACGTGTTGTCAAGGGGGGGGGGGGTGCGGGCGTAGGGGGAGAACCCTTCGGTAAGAAAGCAAACACGTGACATTCGGTAACACCGCGCGCCGGCATCACACAGCCGAGTATAGCAGGTCGACGGCAACAGGCTGCGCGGAATGAATGTGAAAACTTCGCGAAAAATGATTCTGAATAGCCAATTTAAACACGCACCTGTCAAGAACGTATTAGTAATTAGTGTACCAAAATATTCGTTAACAATCAGTCTTCCTTCTCTAGAGCTAAGTCACCACATTGATTCGACGCAACACGGTCTCCTAAATAATCATTCATCCCGCGACCTGCACAGCATCACTAGATGTGACGATATTTGAAACATAAATATAAATATTACCTTCCCGCACCATGCAACACTTGCATTATATCGAGTGAGAACTAAACAGCACGATTAGGTTAGCAGTATTAATAGAGCGTCAGATTTTAGATAGATCACTGTAACATACCTTTATCTTTCATATAGCCTATTTCCCTACAGTTTCGATGCTTCGCATCTTTTGCGAGAAAGCAAATGTGTGAAGGTCACAGACGTAAGCCAAGAGCGGGCGACGAAGATCAGCTTACACAAGCGTGGCGCCGCGACATCATCTCACAATGAACAATCATAATTTCATAAAATAATACCATAAACACAAGAAAAAACGTCAACTTAATAATCAAATCAAGAGCACAACACTAGAACTACGGGACATCGTTAGAAATCATTCTGCTAAAGGCTGTTCACGATAAAGTTAGCACTTTAGAAACGAATCTTAGAAAAAGGCATTGCCCCTGCATGCAAATATTTTTATGAGCGCACTGAGTAGCATTTGCCCAGTAAAGTTGGTAATGATTTATGGAAAGTAGTTCCATATCTTAACGTCCAATAAAAAGTGTTAGGTAACCATTTGCGATAATTTAAAATTATTTCTTTCGCTTTCTGTTTTTTTAACGCATCAAAGTGTAAACATGAGCAGATCTGTGAAGTATTTACACTGCTAATAATTTCACAGTTTCATTTGACCGATGTATAAATAACGTGATGAGGCCTATGGCAATGTTAATTTTACATAAGGCGGAGGAATACACAACGTGTATAAAAGTAGATCTTAAGCTGGATTTCAAAAGTGCTCATTTTACCGTGAACCACCTACATACGTAAGTGATAACTATTACCATTGCAGTACGAAAAATATCAAAGTTAGGCGAACTTTTAGAATCAAAATGGCTGATGAAGTTAGTCCTACTTTACAAGTACCGTCAATATATCAATACGGTCAATACAGCCACTAAAACCCCTTTGTAGCAGTTAAAAGAAAAACTAAGAAAAACTATTTTAATTTTCTTATGGTCTCCATGAGTCTGTGTTTAAAAAATACCCCTAAATTTATAAGTAATGAATATTATATTCACAGGCCTAAATTGGATATGTACTACATGGATACATACCATAAGGCAGCGAAGGTGGAGGTACTATCTGATGTGCATTGTGCTTGATATGTGATGCAGTGTTTAAAATATACGTTCCTCCACGAGACTATCGGGTGCCCCAAATTAATATTTACATTATTTTACGTTAATAACAGAGAAACTATTAAGAAAATTCGACAAGACTGCATGCATTTGCCACTATAAAGACAATGCATGGTGTACGCGAGCGCGTGCAACCATTCTGTTGTCATTTCCGTTTGCAGTCACAAGCGCCAGCGCTACATGTGTGGAGGAAATGGCCGAGGTCACAAAAGTTTTCTTTCGAGAAGACTAAGTGGATTTTAAAGTGTTATTTGAAATGCCGGAACGTGGCTGAGGTGCACAGACGATGGTGGGCAGAATTCTAAAGGTACTGTGCCAACGCTACGTATAAAAACGACACGAATGCATTGCAAGTATGAAAGGGACATAACTGTGTGTGATGTGAAGAAACGACGGTGAGACAGAAATAGAAAACAACAAACGAAGGAAGTGTGAGGGGCTGTGTTGCACACGTGTCAAGTTTCCATAGAATTTTAAAGTAAGTAAAGTGGTGGCCTTATATCCCCACAGTACTTCATATTATGAATGATGAGAACTCGGGCGTGTAGAATTTTCTATGTAGGTTGTAAACATATGCAACAACGACGAACATTTTATTTACTTGATTGGTCCGATGTGGCAATCTTTAATTAAATCTAACTGCCAACCGTCACAACTGTATGTGGCCGATGAAAATTCCCACGTTTCGGTATAGCAGGCAGTTAATCTTCCTGGGTTAACATTTTGGTAAGATATGTCTGTCAGAGTAATTGTGGGGCGATTCTTGAGCTGCCCAAATCGCTATTCAATACACGCTGTTATGTACATTAACACAATAAGTACCCCAGACGTGCACATGCTATTAACTGCATGCTGCGACGAATAGTCATGTATAGGCTGAGGGACGCGCCTCATAATAGTACGTTCCTCCACCCCGGTTATGCCTGCCCACTTCGACACCGGGACGACAAGAAAGACAATATGTGCAGCGGGGGCCTATAGCCAGCATAAAACGAACTTTTACATGAAAAAAGTGTGTGTTGCTATCTATCCACAATTATTAGAATAACTTAATTGGTGACTTTACATATTCAAATCATACACGCGCGTGATAGTCTGCGACGAAAAGCCTTCCCCAGCAGCCTACGTACGTGTAACGGCAAGGTGTCTCCCAGCAGACATAGCTACCAGCTGCGGCGCGCACCCGAGGTATACTGGCCGCTGGGTTTACGGGATAGTTTGATCCGCCCGCGTCAGACCGCGCTGCAGTCGCAGCGGTTGCGTGGCCGGATGGTTAACCACGTGGCATGGAACTGTGGCGCCGGAAGTGGCTGTTCATAAATAATTTGGAATTGTATAGAAGCTTTCCGAGAGTTTCTTGGACTCTGATTGGCCGGACTCTCGTTGCTCCCTCCCTGGGAGGGGTAAAAGTTTTGTATATAACGCAAGATTCATTTGTGTCTTTGTTGGACTTTACTAAAATATTAACTATTGTCAATGACAGTATTGCGAGTACAGCACTAAAGAGTACGCTTACGTTAGGAGTCAGGAAATACTCCAATTTTTGACTTTGTATCTAGCCAGTATTAAAGAAAAATGTTTTTAAGTATTCAGAAAATTGCCAAGAAAATGCTAAACATGAAAATATAGCCGTGTGGGCTTTCAAAAGGATTTGAGAGTATGTTTTTCTATTTATTCTGAAAGCGGCATATCATCCATGCATTTTATCTTTAATATTTTATGATAACCTTAAACTTGGAGTAGGAGTACAGTAGTCCGGTGGATTTGTGTTAAGTGACAAGAGAGACGTAAGATTTGACTGGGAATTGTTTCAAGCAGCACTTGTATGTGAATTCTAGCACAGTTTTTAATGAGCATTTGTATTTTATATTTGAAAATGGTACCATTGAATAAATTTGAGCCCACCTGATATTTAATGTGTCAATTTTTTTTTTTTTTTTTTGGAAGACTAGGAATATAGATAAATAATAAAGTATGGATATTTTCCATAATCTTGCGTAGACTTCGAAACATTTATGCAAATTAATCATGCATGTTATGCCAAGGAAGTCATGTGTTTGTCTTTTTAACCAGAAATCTTTAAATAGATTTGATCTTGTTTTCTTAACCTCTTGTGGATTGATTCTTGAAGGGCTGTGTATACCTCCCGCTTGCCACGCCCTTGGGAAGGGCGTCGCAAGGCGTAATGGATTTTCCCGAGGTTTTCACAAACAAAGTGCTGACTCGAACGAAAATAAACTGAAGTCCGGTTAGTAATGTACAAAAACGCTATGGGTCATCCCTTCATGACTGGTAAACTGATATTTCTACACTGTAAAAAAAAAATTATCGTATATTTAGGGAAACTTTTGCGAACATGTACAGTAAACATACGGAAACGCCATTCATAATGACGAAAAACTGAGCTGACTCCGTAAATGCAAAACACGGAAAGTCTCCGTATTTCCTATAGCTTCGGGTTTCGAGAACGAATAATGCCGAGTCTGCATGAACATTTCTTCGCAACTGTAACCAGAAGGTTTTCGTCTCTGCGGCTGTTTGGTTATTCACACTACTAAGGCCATGTCCGAAATGACAAGTTCGTTATTCTATCATTTGTCATTTCGTAAGTTTATATTCGAACGTTAGCGACAATCACTTGTTTAGCACTCGCGGCAACACAGTTTTACATTTACAGTAAAAGTAATTTTTATCTTGATTGAATGTTTAAAACGGACGTAACGTTTCTACAATCATCACTGGAATGCTGCGATTGTGTTAATGAATATGGAAATAAGTTACGCTATAACTTTTAAAAAAAAAATTTTGTTGAAAAATATATAAACGAAGTGCAAAAATTGCTTGCTTTTTAAAATACGTCTAGTGTATTTTATGAACAATTATTTGTTTTAATTACGCATTTGCTTGTGTGTTTCTGCTTGTCAAAACCAACATGGCGCTGATTTTGTCATTTTGTATTTTTGCTAACGCCACTAGAGACAAAAAAGGGAAATACCAAATAAGTCATAATTTTTGTACACAAAATCGGGTCACGTGATCATTTTATCAACAAAATCTGCCATTTCATACACGGCGTCACACATATTACTTCAAAGGCAAGAAGTAGCATTACGCGTCTGTAACATTTAGCAACACTGAAAATACACTAACTTTAACAGAAACAAAAAAGTTGCTTATAACAGTAGAAGGAATACCAGAGCTATTCCCAAACCGTACGATAAATGATAGGTAATTGGTTAGTCATGGGATTTTTTTAGCCGGGTTCAAATCTCGTTCAGGTATAATATATTTTAACATTTTTAGTTTTTTTTTTACACACAGTACAACACCCGCAATACAAAAATTTAGCTTTTTTTCCTATCATCTTTTTTTTAGCTGGAAGAACAAGGAAACTACTAGCGGGGGGTTTTGTGAATTTACGAAAAAAAACCTGTGGAATTTAGGGAAAAAGTCCGTAGAATCAACGTTTCCGTAATTTTACGGAGGTTTACGAATATGCTGAATAAAAAACCCGGATTTTTCCGTAAATGAAAGAATTTTTTTTTTTAACAGTGTAACAAACTTCTCATATGTGAAAGTTGTTCATTCAGCTTAACAAAGGAACAAAAATGTATGCAAGAATTTAAATACCTTACATACTAATGTGATGATGCGTATGACGTCTAACACAGGAAAAATTAATTTCTCCCGTGTTTCCGCCACAATCTACTGCTCGAATAGTAGACATCCTGAAGACGACGTGCGAGACAGATTTTTTTCGCAATGTTTGTGGAATAGGGCGATAGGCCATACTGCGATTTGAAAATATTTTTTGTGGCGGTATGTAAAAGCGACTTGCGAGATTGCGACTGTTTATTTTTTGAAGAAAGAAGGTCTAATAACCAACTGGTAGTCAGATAACCGTAACACAAGAAGCTAGGAAAGCTGCCTTCCCGCAGGACCAGAAGAGAGAATTCACGAACAGTCCCGCCGCCAGTGCGCTGAGGCAGCTCGTCGAAAGGAGAGAATCAAGATGCTTGCAAACGTCGGCAAAGAAAAACCCTCCCGCCTCCCTATTATTTGCGGAACAAATATTAGTGTGACCCAGGAGAACGGTGGAAATTCGTCTGGGAACCTTTTTCCACTGTAAGCCCTTGCCTTTTAAGGCTACAAAGCGGCGCATTAGCTATGCCAGCAACGCAGTCTCCAAGAAATGGCAGTGTGTGTACGGCAGAGCACAGTCGTGGCGAATTTTACAGAGGTATATTCGGGACAAACAAACAATATCGGGTTGTGTGAATCATGTATGTATCTACACACAACACTTAAAGGAAAATAACGAGAGAGAGAGAGAGAGAGAGAGAGAGAGAGAGAGAGAGAGAGAGAGAGAGAGAGAGACGAAAGAACGAGGGAAAGTGAAAGAACGAGAGAAAGAGAACGAGGGAGATAGAGAAAGATGACAGAGAGATACACGGAACGAGATAAATAGAGGGAAAAAAATGAGGGAGATCAAAATTAATTCTACAAACTACTCCTGCAGTTTTCTTATAGAAGATAATCAAGTGAGTTGGAAAACTATTTTCAACTCAAAATGGTAACAAACCAACGAATTGAAACTGAACCACATTTGTATCGATTAATTATTACAAAAATATATCAATTTAGGGCTGCCACCCGTATATTCCGTTAACTCTGAGAAGCGGAAGCCTAAATGAGTTTTTAATTACGGATCACCAATCCGCACGTCAAAAGTAACCTTGTACCATAACCCTCATTACACTTGATATAATACTGCTACCGCAAAAATTAAATGTGTGGATTCCCAAGGGAAGTACATTCCTGTGAAAGGGGTTGCCGATAAATACTTTAATTTGCAACAAATTTGAATGAAACAGTGATGCAGAAATGCGCCAGTGTTTAAAAAAATATTACTCTTTGTATGTGTGTGTATGTGTGCGCGCGCGCATATGAATGAGATTCAGGCTGCTTTCTGCTACCAGTCAGCCCTACCCATTCGTTTCAGTTTGCCTTAAAAACTGATGGAACCAGATCGAGGTCAAGCAACTATATGGAAAAGTGGTGGTAGAGAAAATTCCTAAACGGCTAGCAGAAACTTTAGTATGACTGTGAAAAGGGTCCGGCCAACTTAGGTTGTAATTTTATAAAAGAAAAATAGTCTGTGTACATGTCGTCCCAAAACAACTTTTCCCTTTCGTCAATTAGAATCGTCTCCAAACGAAACACCTTGCATTGGAGTTAACGTATCAAAAACATTTCGTTCATATTTGTATTTGGAGGCCTGATCGAAATAATCAAAAGTTCCTTGCAGTACTATAGTACTACAAGCAAAAATTTTGCACGAAATGTTTTCCTGATAAAACAACTACCCGGAAACGAAATTAATAAATAACTTTAAGTACATCCTCCGCGGCCATTCTCTCTCAAACGTCCCCAGCGATGTTACTATCTGTTACACTAAGAAAAAGTACACAAGTTTACCACATTGTTGTAAAAGCGTATTGAGGAAGCATGAATGGTAAATCCCCCAACCCCTCCTACAAAATACCGATGGTATAACTCCTAAATTTAAAGAGTCAAAATGTATAGTGAAATTGCTAACTCTACTTAGCAGCAGTTCTATGTTTGCAGCCTGATTGTGTTGTAAATTTCACACTCGTTCTAAGAGTTAAAACTTCTAGTACGGTTTAGGATTTATACTGGATTTTTTTTTACAGTGTACCATCCTTTCCAGCCACGAACTGAGGAAATCAGTGGCGCTTCAAACCTCCACACAAAGAGACCCGCACGATTCTGTTAACTTGGCTAAGGGAGGAAGATTCCGCCGGCACGCCACTAGGTGCGCGCATGTAGACCTAAATGCCCCCCCCCCCCCCGCGCGGATCCCTTTTGAATGAGGCGTTTGGACACGTGTTCCGATACCGGAAGGTAGGGCGTAACGTGGCAAGCTGCTTACAGTTCCACCCTACCCTCCCCCGAACATCCTTCAGAGGGCGGAAGGGCTCAACATTTCGCAACAAAGTCGCGGGGGCGGTGTGTGCGTGTCAGACAAAAAAAATCACGGAGCTGTGGCAGACGCAAAGTTCCATGGTTTATTATATCAGTGCAGCATGACCCACCACTATCTTGCACACTCCGCCCTTACGACTCATTGCGCCAGAGGCTCGATTTGGTAAATAAAAAAAAACTGCAGCACCGATTTGTTACGTAAAAAAATCTATATATTGTTCTTAATAAATGGGGAAGTGGGCACGAAGAGGCCCCCAAATTATGCCGACAAGTTTTATATTTAATATGAAGCTTTCTTTCCTGTGAATATTCATGCCATTCGTTGGCTTGCCCTTCGGGAGCATGAGCTCTGATCGACGTATAGATAACTGTGTGCGCTTTAAAAGCGTGGTCAATCACCAACGATCTGCTACGTGTGGTATATCAAAAAGTACACAGAATAATTTAGCCTATATGTTAAGCCGAAACTTTAAACAACTGCAGAATACAGCAGAACGTCGTTTAAGTGTCCGACATCACTTAGCATATTTAAAACATATTTTACATTCTTGTGAGATACTGTCAAATATCAAGCTAATAAATGAAAAAAAAAAAAAAAAAAAAAAAAAAAAAAGAGCAACTTTACGATTGGATGTTAACATGAACTTTATCGCCCTTGGTTGTGGCCGATACCCGAGTTTAATGCTAGCACGCATATGTATATGGATATGTATGTATGTATGTATGTGGGTCTTAGGATCCACTTGTTATTTGAGGTTTCCATGTAATTTTATGATGTCTCATAGTGATACAACTCCTTGTTATTTGTTTATTTGCATGTTTAAATATTTTGTTTACTTTTATGATGTTTGTATTGCATAAACGTAATATTTTTTTAATTTATTTCCTTTTACGCCCTCCAGATGCTTAAGTAATTTTTCAAATAGTTGTTTACATTTTCTTGATATTATCATATTCTTTGAAATGATCACGGAATAGCCTAACTCATGTGTAGGAAAGTATGTGCAAACCCTGCAAAAGACTTTCGATCATCATAGCGAATATAAATTGCAGATAACGTTGATCTAAGCCACTGGATAATGTATATATATTCTCCGTGATTAAGTAAACATTTTGCATATAAGCTTGTTATTGCTTGCCTTATCTAAGAGGTGTTTGAAGTTGCTAGCAGGACGTGACATCACTGCGATTGTTACAATGTAAGAGAAAAACTCCCTTCTCCAACTAGTGATGGCCGCAGTTAGCCGTATGTAGACGAGGGATGATTCGACGCAGAGTTTAGCTGGTGCGACGGACGACGGCACTTGACAGACAACCGGGCCTGTGATGACCAGATTCCCAGGATATGCGGGGGCGCATTATTTTCCACCGGGAGCACGGAATTCCGAGATCCTGAAGGATGGAGTTCGTAAAGGATCCATGACATCGCGTTGTTCAGCCATGTAGGCTCTGTCCATATAACCCTTAGCGTCTTTGCTGTTTGCCAAGCCATCTCAAGCTTAATTTTCCAAATTCAATTGAACATTCAAGTGTATTTAATTTAATTCTTCGAACGTTGGAACTCTTAAAAATCAAATATTTGATGTACAAATTATTTTGATTAGAAGTAAAAATTACGTGTCAGAACGATTTTTCCAGAAGCCCCTGCTAAGTGCAAATTAAAGAAATATTGCTTAAACGAAACGCTAGTCTGCCTATTCATAAATTGCGTCCCTCTGTAACTAAGTATGTGAAGGTAAATGGTTTCAGAAACAATCCTTATAATTTAAAACACAACGGTCGAATAGTTTGGCTGACAGCAGTATTTTTCTAGTTGTAATTGAAGTGTTGATGTGTTTGCATAATTTGTTTCTTTCGTTAACAAACAGTTGCTTGATTTTAATGTGCATGTGTTATATTTTCTGTAGAGTTGAAAACTGTTTCCACGGTGTTTGAGAGTTATGTCCTACTGCAATGCATTGTCTTGTCTTTATTATAACAATATTTGAAAGTCACACATCACTCAGTGTGATAATCAAGAAAAAAATTAAAATTTATTCTATCAGCCAATTGATTACTGAATATTTTATCTAGTGTGAGAAACGGTTTTCTCTCGCATGGAATTTCTTTTAACATATTTTTCATTCAGTAATAGCAGATGAGAAAGGTTGTGGAATTCTCTTTGGAATGTATTGCCCAGAGAAAAGAATCTTGTCGTATGTTTCCAAAGCAGCCGCGGTACACTTCAGGCCAATACTTCCAGTATAATTATCATAGTTTATGCTGTGTAGTTGTGAGTTGAGTTGGCGAGGAATATCTGATGTAACGCAGTTTAGTCTGAGTTCCCACATTCTCCTTTCCTCCATTAATCACTTCATTACACTAAAGTCTTAATTTTCTCCCTTCTTACGCTGTGCTTGTATTCCCCGTGTAATGGAAACTGTGACGTTTGATACTTCGTCGTTATCAATGTTCAGTAACACAACTGTGGGTGTTTCTTCATCAGTTTATTCATAAATTGGACGATTACACTCCCGTAATGAGCGTGTGCTAATAAAAAAGGTACTTCGCGAGGTATGTGAATTCAAATTGTGCTGCTGTACCACCTCCCTCAGCATTAGAAATAAAATTTCGTTGGTCCATAAGATATCAACACACAACCTGCAAGACGAGGATGGTGATAGCATGGAGTGGATCTAGTTGCGATTTTCTGTGTTTTGTTAAAAGAGAAGTTCAACAGCTCAGGGCCGAATCCCAAAAATATATATAAAAAGACCTAAGTTAACGTGCAATCAATTATCTATGCGACCAATAATCATATAAAACAACTTTGCGGTTATTATGCACTATATCACCAATTTAGTATTCCTATAGGTCAAGATAAAAAATTTATAAAATGACAAAAAACATTAGTCGGGTGGCATTGACACAAATTTAATAGATCCATATTATATACATACATTGGTTGCGAGTGTTTTCGTTGAATCTCTCTATGCATCATTTTGTATTATTAAATTTAATACCATCAGGTTACTTGCTAGTGTTGGTTATTTAAGACAAAAGAAACAAGAATTAAAAGAAAATTACAGATTACTTTAAAATCACCATGATTGTAAATAAAATTTATGTAGAAAGAAAACCAATGAAATTAAAAACAACCAATGAATTGAGGGGGAAAAAACAAGTGAATGGAGGTGCACCCCAGACAATTACACTTAATATTATACCGTATTATTTCAATACGTTTTTTATACATTGGTAAATATTCTAGATAAAGTCTAAAGTGACATGGTATAGTTTACAATGTCCGAAGATTGGTGATAACCACAACCATTAAGTATACATGCATGATTCAAACAACACAATTTTAAAAATAAATGATCATATATTTCCTGTGTTACAAATTTCGAGGCGTATATACGTCATTTCCGCCTCGACGTGGGGGCACAGTAATTTGTGGTGGCTGGAAAACATCGCCACACGCGTTTTCCGCTACAACATGACAGAAGGCTGCATGGGTCGTACAGCAAACGTATTAGGTTTTATACGCTTTTTCTATATACATTTTTAATTATAGCCTCATGTGTTAAGGAGCTTTAACAAATGTTCTAAAGAAAGGTTTGAGAAAATACACTGAACAAAATGTTATTGCTCAGTGAAATTCATACATGTTTGTAAACTCAAACAATATAATATATAATCAGTTGTGAGTTTTAGTCTAAATTCTGTTTGGAGTAACTTGTAGCTGTGAAACCCTACTTGTGTCGAAAGTTGGTTTTGGTTATAGCTATATTAAAGATTAAAGAACGCGAGAGCCCGGAAATGTGATGACAATAAGGATCCGAATATGTCCACGTTCTTTGCATAGTCTGATTACCTTTCACCCACTTTGTGTGTTAGCCACAGTTTAGTCTGGTCATAGAGTTTTTTTTTTTTTTTTTTTTAACTTCCAGTGTTTTCAAAACATTTTTAGTTGTGTGAATTCTCAAATGTTCGCAGGGTTGGGCTTAGGTTAGCTCACTCGGGATGCCCCGACCCATGCAGGTATTTTAATATTTTTTCTAAAATAATCAATAAGGTTCATTTCTCCTATTTACAGACCAAGTTCATTTTATAATCATTGTTCGTATTTAAACTACTGTGGCTGATTTCATAATGAAGAAATGTAAGAAGAATCTATAATTGTTTATTTTTATTTTATCGGAGCTTCTCTTGGGGATCCTGCGGGACGCACGGAGTTCCTTCTAATAAGGTCAGTTCTTTAAGTGTAAGTGTACCTGAATAGAAAAGATAATGTGATATCATAGTTCCATAAAGAAATAAAGTAACGCTGAAATTCGTTTTGTAATTGATCTTGCGGCACTAGTTCACCACACAGTTCTGAAAAGCCGTGCATGTATTAAATTTTATATTTAATATTAAGGTGCGTTTAAACTCTGTCTTTCTGCTGTAGCGGTTTGTCGCGATTTTTTGGAGATTTTTTTTTGTGGTTTTGTCTTTTATGCGCAGCTAGGCGTGGCCACAATACAAAAACTGGAGGAAAGAGACATAAGTAATGTCTACAAGCAGAACGATGTTTATTACAAGTATAAAATAATGAATTTTTACTGGCGACTGGCATCCGTATGACCTCTGCCCTACATATGCCTGGTCCCGCCTAAGTACGTGAAACGATATCACTATTTTCTAACGTATAATTCGACTGCCAAAGGGTTCGGCTTGTCATAAACCATGTCAGTCACATTGCAACTTAACATTCCTGTACGACGTGAACGGCACAGTCGATAGCCCTAAGTAGGGTTTGCAAGACTGCATTACTATGAAAGGAATTAATCACCTGCAACCACTACCATCGTACAAGGATGCAGACTGGCTTCAGCTGCCAATGCGTTCAACATATACAGCCTCGGATCAGTGATCACGTAGGGGCAATATTGTGGCACAAAGCCCGGGAACACTGCAGTACAATACACAATAGCGGCCATGCGAGCTAATATTGCGGAGTACAGAGTACTGGTTCTAACGGCAGTAGTTCCCCCACCCTTCCCTCCCCCCACCCACACACACACAGTTGGGAACTGCTCGCGCTGAGATAAGGCTTCTGGTAAGGATCCTAGACATCTCAAGCAACAATGATAAAAACATTACACTAAATGTGTAGAATAAATAGTTTATTAAGTTACATTTTAACACACGGAGAATCTTGCAGTTGCAAAGAACTGTACTCGAACTGGAGAAACTATATATATAGCTATATATAGCACTTTACATCAATTACACCATTATCTCTCGTTCCATTTTTTATAACAAGGATGAACACGTGTTATAACAGGTGGATGCTTTTAGAATATCAACACATTGGGAGCAGATTTAAGTCCAAATTCATGTTTACACTCTTTAAATAGAATAACGGAGAAACTGTTGAAGACCATCCGATGGTACTACTTGTATTTGGCGCTGTAAGGGCAACGTTTGGCGTGTGCGAATGTCAATAACACCTACAATTGTTTAAAATATCAGCCATCAACAGCCCGACATCGTAAGCAGCGCTGTAGAATAGAACGACAAGCAGTAGTTAACGTCTCCATGGGAGTGGATATACATAGGCGGTCACAATCGCGTGGCTTTGTGGCATACAATGTTCAGGCTTCCCCACAGATAAAAACCAGGCATGTTTGTTCAAGCGGATGCGTACCTCACATTCGGATGTCAGGTTTCTGTTCCGAAGCTTTGACGGTAACTTTCTCAAAGTACATTTTGACCCTTCACAGCCCAGTTTTGACGAACATATAGGTTTGGTTCCTTAATACGAACTGGGGGGTCAAAATCTTGTTTGGGAAAGTTACCGCCAATGCGCTGGGACAGAACAAAGCCTATCCGAATGTGAGGTACGTATCCGCTTGAACAAACATGCTAGATACCAAATAAAGCCAACAAGTAAACTGGCCACATGTTTTACACCTGTATATTTTGCAGCGTAAGCTCTGCGAACCTGAAAACAATTTCACTACGATTGACAGCAGGGTGACTGAAACGTAACCTATGTGATCAATGCTTGAATATTACAAAACTCCGCGCTGAGAAGACAGCGATGTGTTTTGCTCTTATAGAGTATCTGTGCACAGTGTGAGATGCAAAATTTCTTTCCTAGTTACAGCGAGAAAAATCTGTCGTCTTGTATGCATTTAAAGACTATTCAATTGATGCAAAAGTTACAGTACCTTCCTAATCAGCCGTCGTACTGACATTTACTGGACTGAAGAGATAAGATCGACTTTCGTAAACAAATTAAAATCCATGGGCTATTTTTTTCTAGAGAAATGAAACCTAGAATACTAATTTACTGTTTGAACAAGTCTATAATCTTCGCGCTAGTTAACCACTGCCCCCAGTATGTTTCAATCTAGGGTCACTTACTCAAATGCAGAGTACTTCACGCCGAACAGTCTCAATGAAGAATTCCTGCTCTCAATCTTCCTTTAATCCACTTATCTTTCGCACAAACCATCAAACGATTACGTTTAACATGCTTCGACAACGCCCCAATTAAAAATGGCGTATTTTTCGCTTCATAACTGAGAAGCCACACTGGTTTTTACTTTAAAAGCATAAATTCTTGAATTCTTCCTTCTACAACCACAACTTTTGAGTAGCACATTACTGCCGTAACCACGCCAGAAAAACTTGAAACCGTAATTCTCGACTTCCTTTGTTTCTCCTTCCTCTCCGCCCGCGTAAGCCGGTGAATTGTAGCCGAGGAGTAACCAAAAAAAATGGAGGGAAGCACTAGTGAAGCCGCGCTCTCTCATAAACAAGCAGTTACTTGCCGAGGAGCGTACATCAGCCTGGATGATATATTTCACCGCACGGCAGGGTCGGGCACTAGGGTTGCCTGAACATCAGGCGCCTCCCCCGCTACACAGTCGCCGACAAAAAACAATAGGCTTCCTACGACCTTTTCCGACCACGCTCGGCAGACACTGTGAGGCCCTGGCAAAACAGTTTCAAAACCGCGCCTACCCTTTACCCGGAACAGAGGTGTTTTCGCAAGACGAGCTGAACAAACCACACCCGCTGCGAGATAAACTGTAAAGCACATAGCGTTACTGCCAGGGACGCATATTTCGCCGACCCACCCACTTGGGTTTCTCCTATGCTTATCTTAGTTTTATGAAAACATTTTTGTTCGCAGTTTATTTTAGTTCTCTTAGTACGGACTTTATTATCAGTGATGCTAATATTGAGAAAAATACTCCTACGTACTCTTTACAATACTGTAAACTTAAGGACACATTTCGTGTCAAATGTTCAGTAACATAAACGTTGTTCATGTTCTACAGTCACTATTTATGAGTACCGCATTATACATAATTTTAGGTTAGCAGTGTGTTTTACTATAGCAACGTTTATGCCATGAATTAATTGAACATAGGTGCTAATTAAGTCGTTAAATAATTGTTTAAGTGCAGCAGAAGAAAAATTTCAAACACGTAAATTAGGAGCCATATTTAAGGTCTTGCAATGCACTAATTCCCGAAACACAAAACCACGAAAATAATTAGATCTGTTAAATGTATTTTAACAGAGATAGATTTATTAGCAAAATAGTTGAATGCGGGTAATTACCATGTGCAGTAATAATAAACTGTCAGTAGTTTTCGATTTAAAAATAGCAAACCTTTCGAGACATTTCGCAAGAAATTAGGGATACACCTACCAAACCCCAAATATCAGTAAGTATAACAAAATAGCCGTCTTAAATTTAAAAAAAAAAATTATCTCCAATTCTATGACACTAATTTAAATACATATCTCCTAACAAGAGCTTTTAAGAAAATTAAATTCGGTTAAGATCAATGGTATGGTCTAATTTTTTATCAATGTGAAAAATACTACATAAATTATACATTGCATCGACTCTCGCTGTATGTGATGGTGGGGGTAATTCAAATATAGTCAATAAAACAACCCTCATTAAAATAAAGCAAGTACTTCAAATTTACTTCTTGATTTCATATCGCGATAAAGATGACTCATAACGGCAAGTGCAAAAAAAAAGATCAAACAAAAAACATGCAGGTCTCAGCAAACAGAAAAGTTTATACGAAGATAATTTACAAAATTACCGAAACAAACTTGGAAACATTTAAATATAGCAGTTTCAGCATATTGCAGGTTTTAGTTTCGCAATTTTCTGACAACTGGAATTATTAACCTGTTAAACTTCACTTTACATTATACGCAACAAGTTTAAATATCTAGTTAGTTTAAAAAAGTTAAAATATTTCATTTACAGAAAGCACAGTAACTACTTAAAATATGCATGCTTTATCACGAAACTGTACCAGACCTTTGAGATAAGACAGGCAATTGGCATAAATCATTACATTTACACGTCTAGGTTACATTTCAATGTAAGACAATAATTAACCGTATTACCAGTATTAATAACCACACAGTTTGAACCGAAATGAACGAGAACATGTTTATCATTCCACGAAGTGTTACCTGAAATACGAGAAAGAATACTATTATACAATACAAAACTCTGCATAATTCTTTGTCAATGTCGATATGATGGCGACGTTTTAATCCTACAGAAGGAGACAAGGTTCTCTGAAGTGCGCGCAAAAATGAACGAGAACGCTTCAGAGTAAAATACACTTGAACTGCTAAAAACAATTATCAAAGAAAGAGAGTCATAATTAGTTTCATTATTTAGTATCCGGACGGGAGTTCGAAGACGCTGCACGAATCTTCTTGCAAATTCCATCTTTCCCATTTCTCGGCGCAAGAGCATGTCTTGAAAAGCATATTGCATCTTACTTTGTTTTCTCGCAATCTACTTTAATTAAAAATACGAAGACACAAGTTCGCATAATAACAAGGGATTTGTGTGTTTATTCAGAACACAATTTGTTACGAACTCGTCAATCCAACCTGAAGTGAATGATATTTTACGGTGAGTATACACGGCCTTAGGCTTATATCTGGGGTAAAGTAAATGATAAATGACTAAATATTCCAACTAGTTATACACGAAACAGTTAGTTGATAAAATGTTTTATAAAACCCTTCGCCTTAGCATAAATGCTAATAGTTAACCAAATATTAGTATACAGACTACAACGTACTATGGTGATTAAATACGATGCGATTTAAAAACCATGTATCCCTGAAAATATTTAGAATAACTTTAATGCTTTAATTTACTGCGAAACAACTCCACTACCACCGTTTAGAATAAAAATACTATACAGAGAAGAACTAAACCAATTAATAACTCGATTGAATATTGAAGTGATTATTTTGCTCGAGTCAAAGTTGCAACTAACAACATATTTTCAATAAGTTAATTTTCTTCATTCAAGAAATCTGCGTACTTTTTTTTAATTATTTAAAAAGCGGATGCTGTGTATTATTTAATCATTAGTCATCTAGTGAGTTTAGGAAATTTACTGCACTACCGGGGCCGCGGTGGCTGAGCGGTTAGTCTGCTCGCCTCCCACCAACGATAACCGGATCCAATCCCCGGCCGGGTCACCGGATTTTCACATGTGGGAATCGCGCCGTTGGTCGGCCGGTTTTCTCGGAAATATTCCGTTTCCCCACCTTTTCATTCCGATGCCACTCCATACTTCAATCACCCTCATCGGCTCTCAAGACAACGCAGTTAAGAGCCGCCAAAAGTTGAAGAGTAGAGTCTGATGCAGAATTTTGAAATCTGAAACTGTAATTTACAGTAAAATTTCCGTTCACGGAACAAAATCAGTAACAAATCTATACTTTCAAGGAAATTGTAATGGAAAAAAAAGTTTGCTACTCAAAAATTGGTATTTTTTTTAGAGTGAGCGAGGTCCATTTAGACGATTTATGGTTTTTTATTCAAATAAAATACAGTTTTTTACCCGATGGCTTTTCCAGAGCAACATGCCCTTGCTGCGCTGGATCAAACAGCGAACTTGCAGAGGGGGGGGGGGGCGTTTCTACTTGGTTTTAGCAGAAAATCTACAAAAAATTTCCTTTTTAGAGAGTAAAGAATACTTCAGACCAACAGAATTCGAAAGAACAACTCCCAGCGTAACATTTTAAAACGCGCAGCAGGTAAGTTGCCCGATGAACGGCATTTTTCTAGGCCTCATTTTTTGCAATCATTCACTTTTAATCTGTTTCGAGAAAAAAAAACTGTACCTAATTTATCAATTTGTATGCAGCCAGGCTCGTAAGCATTTTAACTGCGCGGAGCGTATAATAGGCAGACGAAGGGGGGGGGGGGTGGCACTGATGAAGGGAGGGGACATACTGTATAATCGCCTTGTTTGCACCGCTTAGGACTGGGATGATGATTATAATAAGAGTATCGGGCACGCAGGCTGGGAGCTCCCAAGAACGAGGCGAATTTGCATAACCGCGCGAGGCGGGTACGTGTAGCTGCTCGTGTTGGGAGCATCAACCCCTCTTCTCTTCACCTGAGCAAGGGTGGAGGGGTAGAGCTGCCGTAATGGAATGGCGGCTGAGCTCTATCGCGGATTCAGCGCGGGGCGCCACCCCAACTTGCACAGCCAGGTTTCTATATAGGCGGCGAGATGAAAATGTAATTGTCCCCGCCGCGCTCTCGCCCGGGAAGAGATCGTCATTTAGATGCGAGGCGCCGGGCGAAAACCAAATATTGACGGCGCCGCTGACACGCCGCGCCGCCTTGCAACACCTACGCGCCGCGCCGCTGTACAACCACCCGCGCGGCAAACGAGACCACAGCATGAAACATTGTCCCGTGGTGGGGGTATGGAGAGCAAAACTTTAAACCTACTCTCCTCTAACACGAGCATGAATATACATTTACACGGTAGAATACTGAGCATGCAAATAAAAAGCTACAGATAAGAGAAAAAATGAAAAGAAAATATCAGTAAACATAATTAAAGAAGAGAGTTCGGTACGAATTGTTGATTGTAAAGGACTTATTAGCGTCTCTCAGTTTTATGCCTGAAGGCTTACTAGGGGGGCCGTTTACAAACTAACTTATAACCTAACTAAAATTAACACCCATACCTCCGTGTATTACCTGGGATTCGAACCCAGAACCTCCAGCAACCCAGACCGGCGGCGCACCAACTGACTGCGCCATAGGTGGTCAGCTCTATACGAATCGATCGTGTTATAAGAAATATAACTAAACCCCTCCCGGCCTAATGTAATGTATAAATGGGACTATTCAGGAAAATAACATTGAATGTACTACGAAATACAGGTTTTACTCAACAGCACGGCTTTTATATATGTACAGTTTACATGAACACTAAGTTCAAATCAATAAACTTGATGTACACCACCAAAAGTATTTATTTTAGCACTATTTAACTAAACTAAGACAGTTCCGCCACTGAAGTCACCTTATTCAAAATAAACACACGTATTTTCAGGTGCATTGCAAGTTACGTACGGCTTAACGTTTAAGGATTATTTCAGACGAGCCAGTTTCTCGTATAACCACGAGCCCGAAAGTACGACTTAACGTCTGAGGATTACTTAAGACGCGTCAGTTTCTCGTATAACCACGAACCCAAAAAGATGTAGCATTTTCCCAGAAGTCATTTCGGAACTTCCCACTTGAGGCAGTCACGCGTATATGGCAAGAGGCTGGCACTGATCGGAGCCAGCTGCCATACTCTAGGGAAGAAGCGAGACGAAATATGGGTGGAGATGAAACGGAATGAAGCCAGGGGAGGAAACGGGAGAGCCTCGAGAAAAACCCCGTCCAAAAATGTCCCGCCCGCCGGGGCCAGAGATCGAACCGGGAGAGGTAGAGGGCAGAAGGAAGCCAGTGGCTAACCAACTGAGCAAATTGCGGGACCAACCATTCCGGAAAACCATAGAGAACCGAAACCTAAAACGGCTACACATGGAATCGAACTACGGATACCTTAGAATGAGAGTCCACTGTATTTACCACTTCGTCACCTTTGCTGAGACGAGCATCGAAGATAATGTTGGACTAGTTAAGACGAATTTACAGTAGTTCGAAATAAACCGACTCAGGACGTGAAATTAGTAGCACTCAGATCAGGAAAAAAAATACCAATTAATAATTAACCCTTGCACGTCTTTCCAGTTGCTGGATCCTTTATCAATTTGCGTGTTCGTACAGCGACTCGATAGAGAAAAGCATACCGAAGGGTGCACGTACGTATGGAAAACGCATTAGCGACCGCGCAGGGGATATCGACCCCCCTTGTTTTACTGCCTTGTTGCTGCCGGACCGCACATAAATAACGGTCTGATAGGGGATGAAAGAGGGTGCTCCCTGGTCCAGCGAGAAGAGTCGGGTGTGCGGACTTCCTTTTGTGCGAATATGCGGAGATAAAAAAAATATCGCGGGCATATTTCAGAGGGGAAGGGTGAGTGAGAAAGGGACAGCGAGGAGAACGAGCAGGGGACGAACGGGAGGAGCTGCATGACGCGTGATAAGTCCGGGGTCACGCAGAGACAACTGCACCGTGCGCGTATTTCATACAGGGAGGGGTGACGGCGGGGGCGACTTATGGAGATGATGGCCGTCCGTTATACCACCTCGGACCTGCTTTAAAGGTGAGCTTACGATTGACTTAACAGAATAAGTTCGCCGTGTTCTTAAGATATGATTCTATGTATTCAGGGATATTAGTTTATGACGGGTCGTGTGCGAGTATGTCTTGACGGGTCGTGTGCGAGTCTTGACGGGTCGTGTGCGAGTCTTCACGGGTCGTGTGCGTTCTTGGCGTGACATAATAAATCGTTATATGTAATATCTTAAGCAAAAGTCAAGCCGAAGTAGCCAATCAGATCACAGTGATAGTTGTTCTTGGCGGGTAACTGTATTTACAACTTACATTTAGGTTATGTCATATTATGAAATCGTATGAAAGTAATTATTTTAATAGAGAGACAGTATCCTCCTTTTCAGATTTATTGATGTAAATGCCTAATGACAGTGGCTTCCCCTTCTACAGGATTTTACGAGATTTTTTAAAACGATTACACAAGCAGTAACCACAGATAATTAAATATATATAAATTGTCAATTTTCCAAGGTTATTTCGGTTGCTTACAATTCCTAAGATTTTGATTGGCTAGACTTAACAGTTGCTAATTCTATTATAAACTGCAAATCTTCGTGCTTAATTATTAATTCTTCAGTCTAATTGTAAACCCACCTTAAGGCAGTTTCCCACCCGCCATCTTGGAATTATGGGATTTTTACCATACATGGAAATATAGTTTTGTATCATGTTTGTTTTGAAACGACAGAGCACAGAGCATTGCCTAGTGCATTTTCTAAGGTCAGTATTTCTTGATTACTATTGATATCGTTGCCTTTGTAACTGTATCCAAGAAATAATCTCGCATTTCCCCTTGACAGTTACCAGCTAAAAATTAATAAATGTAGCGAAGCTGTAGTAGTTCGATAAAGTTTGGGAAGCTGTTATTTAGGACACGTCTTGCGGGAAATTTCAATACACCTTCTGAAACAGAAGCTTTGGCGAAAAATCGATAAATCCAATATAGCGGGTGGGAATCCAACTTAAAAAACAAATGATGTTGCAGCGACGAGACTACCCTGATTTTAGCTATCATAAGGCGACTTGCCAACGCATTAAGTTTCTTGTGAAGGTCGCTATATATCAGCAAGACGAAGTGGCAGAAAATGACCATAAGATCAACGGAAACCGATTATCCGACGAAAAGTGTTTTTTAGAATAGTACATACTCTTCGGCAAAGCCACGCCGCCAAATATCCGGAAATGGCTTAGGTCACGGCCAGTGAGGTAGTAGTACTGGTAAATAGTGTTAAGTATGGGAGATTCTAAAAAAATAATTTTAGGCCATATTCCCGTGAAATTAAATTTTTTTATTTTTAAAAATCAGAGAACCGCAAAATTGAGAAAAACAGAGTGCCCTTCATAATCTGCTCGTAGGTCCCAGTGACGTACAAGTCCTCCATGGTTTGCTCGTGGGGACATGGGGTCCCATGTTCACGAAGGAGACCTCAGATACCCGAAGGACATCGACTTAGATAGGCGAATATTTCAAGTTTTCTTGACAGTGGGATGAGAGTTACTATTTTCGATGGTATTATATTTCCTGGATATTAAACGTTCCATCTAACTAACGCCAAACATTTTAAACGTGGAACATTTTACGCTGCTTACAAACGTCATGGAAGGAAGTGTGCGTCGTACTCATGAGCCACACATTACTAAAGCATAGCTGTAGATTCGCTCTTAAGCTTCGTTGCTATTTTATTTTTGTGGTGTGGAGTGTTTTGGGCGGTTCTTAAGAGGGTTTTGAGAACCAATGTGTGTGAAGCAAATTGAGTATGAACTAGCATCGGAATGCAAGGGCGGAGGAAGCGGGAGATCCCCGAGAAAACCCGCCGGCCAGCGGCATTGTCGAGCGCGATTCCCAAGTGCGTAAATCAGGGGTCGACCCCACCAGGAATCGAGCCCGGTGAGCCTTGGTGAGAGGCGCGCGCTCTAGCCGCTACATCAACTGCGGCCCCAAACCGTGGTACCAAAGGTGTCGCAACTCGAGGCTGGTGTGTGGCCCATAAAATGCAATCAAGAGAGCACAACGGATCGCATATAAGGTAAGAAAAAATGTCGAAATTTATATTGTAAAAGTATTTCATTTTAAACTTACACAACAGAAATTGGTACAAAATGTCAAAAACAAGCATTATGAAAACCCGGCATTAGGAAAACATATCTTACTACTGGGAGTCTGGCTTCTGTTCTTGACTAACAAACGTTAAAAATCTGGTATAATTGTCTACAAATTCCTCTCACTGTGCTTTTTTAAAATGTTCGCCTGTAAACTGATATCTTACTTTGGATTTGCTGTACTTTACGAAGGAGAAAATCTGTTTACAAACAGTATAATTTATTCTGTTGTGTGTAACGTTCGAAGTACATACTAACGCTGCGCGCAATTTTTACGTTTAATTTACGAGCACACTGAAACCGCGCTTCTTTCCACACTTTTTTTTTCTCCAAAATAAGTTGGGCTCCCACAAATATTTGGCTGGCAGGCCTTCACAAGTCTGAATATCTGCGTCTGTAGGGTAGATCCTGGAGAAGGGTTTCTCTGCAGCAGCGACGTAAAACCGGCTCCGGCCAGCAATCGGCGCCCTGCTCGCGGCACTTGAGCCCCAGCGACACGCAATTTCCTGTCGGCTCGGGCGAGTACCAACGGCCCTCCACGACAGATTTATCGCCCTGGTCACTCGCTTACTGGAGACCTGGCGACACTACACGCAGAGAGAGAGAGAGAGAGAGAGAGAGAGAGAGAGAGAGAGAGAGAGAGAGAGAGAGCACGCCGCAGCTCAACCTTCCGGGGTCCTTCAGCACAGACCACCACCGAGTCCCCCCCCCCCCCCAGCAACGTTCGTGATCACAGCATCGAGTCTTGATTATAGGCTGTTCACGGTAAAATGAGCACTTTTGAAAGCACTGTTTACAAACTACTTGTGTACACGTTATGTGTTCTTCTACCTTATGTAAAATTAACATTGCCATGGACCTCATCATTTTATTCATGTGTCAGTCAAGTGAAACTTGTAACATTATTAGAAAAGTAAATATTGTGCTCATTTTTACACTTCGATGCATAAAAAAAACAGAAAGCGAGAGAAATAACAGAAATAATTTAAGTTATCACAATGGTTACCTAACACTTTTTATTCGATGTTAATATTTGCAACTATTTTCTCCATCGTTACCAACTTCACTGGGCACATTTCACTCATTGCGTCCGTTAAAATATATGCAGACAGGGGCAGTGACTTTTATCTAAGGTTGATTTCAAAAGCGCTCGATTTATCGTGGACAGCCTTTAAGCCCGCAACGCATAGCCCCTGCCCCTGCCCCTTCTGTTCCGAGTACCATTTAAGGTGAGGTAGAGTGAACTGATACATACATGCATACATAGATATACAAAAACACGCGCATTACATTGTGTAGTACACTTCGCGTTTACTTCCAACTTTTCTGAAGCACCGCTTAAGTTCTACTTCCAGTATATTCCTCCACTTCACGCAAAAAAAAACTCAACCGAGGCTATATAATTACACGAAAGGGACATCGCAAAGGATAGTCTGCATTAAAACTATTTCTTAGTAGCAATTACCGAAACGCCTATTTTCTCCCCTGTTTTATCAATATTAATCTATTCTACTAAATGAAATTAAAGTGTCTGTGATTTTCGAATTTTTTACTTTTAATTATTTTTACATAGTGTATAATAAGTAAGCCCATATCTAATGTTAATTTTTTTCGTGTGTCTGTCCGAACGGATTTAACTCAAAAAAGCCACAACGTATTGACATCAAATTTACACAGTGTGTGTGTGTATTATATATATATATATATATATATATATATATATATATATAATAAACCAAGGGCCAACTTAGTCTGTTTCATAAAGTTATCTCAAACGGTTCCGGAAAAAATGATGATCAGGAATGTAAATAGGTACTGAAGTAAGCTTTTCTTGGGATTACTGCATAAAAAAGGCATTGTTAAAAAAAATTTCGTTATTCTTTCTTTTTTGTCTATGTGGGTAGAGAACCCAATAGTGGGGCCGCAGTCGCTCAAGTGGTTAGAGCACCCAATAAGTGGGCCGCAGTCGCTCAGTGGTTAGAGCACCCAATAAGGGGGCCGCAGTAGCTGAGTGGGTAGAGAACCCAATAGTGGGGCCGCAGTAGACCAGTGGCTAGAGAATACAATAGTGGAGCCGCAGCTGGTCAGGGGCTAGAACACCCAATAGTGGAGCCGCAGCTGGTCAGGGGCTAGAGCACCCAATAGTGAGGCCTCAGTAGATCAGTGGCTAGAGAATACAATAGTGGAGCCGCAGCTGGTCAGGGGCTAGAACACCCAATAGTGGGGCCGCAGCTGGTCAGGGGCTAGAACACCCAATAGTGGGGCCGCAGCTGGTCAGGGGCTAGAGCACCCAATAGTGGGGCCGCAGCTGGTCAGGGACTAGAGCACCCAATAGTGAGGCCTCAGTAGATCAGCGGCTAGAGAATACAATAGTGGAGCCGCAGTATCTCAGTGGCTAGAGCACCGAAAAAGGGGGCCGCAGTAACTCAATGGCTAGAGAACCCAATAAAAAATTTGGCTACATCAATTCGAAGTCCTAAATATCATGCTAACATAAAACACGTGCGAAGCGATGGCAGTGTGTAATTTAACAACTCCATTAAATCTGAAGGAAGAAATATTAGTATTTTAAACATAAAACCTTAATGAAACTATGGTGGGATTTATTTTTGAAATTTTATTTTAAAAAAATCATGCAAACGAAGTCGCACGGGTCAGCTAGTTATAAATAAAATGTTACCAATAACAAGTAAAATTTCAGTATAACCAAAAATAAGCTTACGATATGACATATTTAGGAAACAACCAAACACATAATACTTGGTGCGATTTTTCGAAGTTTGATTCCAGAACGTGTGAATTTACTGCGAGTAGACCACACACGCATTTCACAGCCAAACTCGAGGAAATAATTCAGTGAGAGCAATAGCACAAAACAACCTTTAAGAGCAATAATTTTTAACAAGTGTGCTGCGCGATTGTTTTCGACGCTATATTAGTACGGGATGGGGTGGGGAACAGGCAGAAGGTACACTGAGCCGGGTCTGGCACATTTTTGTCGTGTAATGCTGAAAATGAAACTTTTTCTTAACCATCTCTGTGACCATGTTTATCACGTCTTCAACTAACACAATATTTGATTTCCACAGAAAATCACACGCTGCTAGATTTTTTGTTTAAACACTAACCATGATCCCAGAAAGATGAATACGTCCTTCTGTTTCATCCCAGTCCAGGGGCAAACTAAAGCATGCAGAAAGACGTGCTCACGGTTGTTTACTTGGAAAGCATTAAGGGCGCATGCGATACGTCCGCTTCGCACTTCACCAAGTGCAAGGGTTCAGAAGTGCCCAGTCCCGTTAGTACACACAGCTCGTATAGCTTTAAATGTGGCACAGCGAATAAGTCTGGACAAAGGACAATCCCTGCAGAAATGTAAGAAATAATATTCTTCAGAGTTGAGTGCTTGTAGGAGATCCAAAAATTATTTCAGTTGGCAACAAACCACACGAACATACTAACGCAAAGCATGAGCCACGACGTGATGGAATTTTAAACGCTGAATTTTGTGACAACTACGAACGCACGTACACTGTAGACCTCGGCGCTTACAATTTTAGCACCGGAAAGAAAAAAAATAATGAAAAGTAGCAACATGGCAAGATAAAATTGGCGAAATACCAGAAAGTCTTCGAAATTAGAAATGGACGAATTACCGGAAAAAATATATATATTCTTGCTCAGTATTATCGCTCTTTTGCACCTCCTGTCAGCCATGTAGGTTGTTCGGCAATACAAAGCTAATCAACAAGAACTTTGTTTCTTTTACTTTAGAAGAAGCAAAATCAACACTTACTTCGCAAGTGCGCAAAAAGAAACTTCGACGATGAATACGATGTATTCAATTTTAAGTAATGAACTGTTGTTTCACATTATAGTGTATGTTATACAAGTTTTATAATGTAATTAATAAGACTGTATATAGCGCGTACCCAGATTTCAGCAAAGGTACACACTATTCAAATACAGTCAACATAATAAGAAGAACGGAAATACCGAGTTTGCCGTAGATACTTACCTCAATGAATACGACACGTATCAAAATCTGCACTCAACGTATTTTGAAAATTATCAAAAAACACGAACACACTAAACAAAGGTGAACATATATGGTAATGTACCAGCAAATGTTTTATTAATGTTGAATTCTGAAACGGGAATGGCATTTTACCGCATTCACATTAGAAAGTAATTCGCACCTATACGCGCTCTTAGTTGCTAACAGAATGGTCGTACCTACAGTTGGCGGAGTCAACAATTAATCAGCATAATTTCATCTCTCATTCGGTGTAATAATAACATACATTACATTTCTGCTAGACTTCGAACGTTATGAATAATGGGTTTGACGATAGGCTACAGGACACGGCACGCAAATAAACTACCGTATGACTGGCAGACTTCAGAATGGCCATACAAATTCGAGATACTAGGAAAGGGAAGCTACCATAATGAGAACATGCAGAAATGCTAGTAATGTCATATCACAAGCTTGCGTCGCCTATATGACCATAAATGACTTAACACCGCGCCAAGAACTATATTTATAGTTCCGTAGTCCCATCACCGCTAAAGTGTATTCACGGTTTCTTCACTCTTTTTTAATCAAATCTTTGAAAAATCGCCCCATGAATGACGTTGGTTCGTTCATAAATGTGTCACCCTAGCACAAGATTTTTACACTTCTATTTACATAAAAACACGTTATTATTGGTCAAATTGGACGTTTATTTCCATTTTAATTATAAACTATCGCATTTAATTTATAAATAACATGAATAAAACAGGGAGAAAATATTTGTGTTGGAAATGCCTAGTAAAAAATAGTTCTTGTGAAAAATATTATTACACTGAGTGCGCACGAATGCGGTTCGTTGTCCATTTGGTTTAATTTTCTAGACTTAGTTTGCATAAGGGGGAGGAATATTGTGGAATTATAACTTTAGCAGGGCTTCAGCAGAAAAGTTAGAAGTAATCGTGACCGGTAAAGAGTGCGCTACCATTGCAACTCGGTCAAACTATTCGAGGAGTAGAAGGTGCCAACCCCCCCCCCCCCCAACCTAGAGTGACACGCGGTGGGGAAGAGAGGTACACGCCGGAAACTTTGGAGGACCGTTAACAAAGTTCCGCCACGGACGCAAACGGTATAATTTCCCGTAACTTATGCTGCTTGCAATGGTTTGATGAATCAGTATTCGCAAAGTAAGAGGGCAGTATCACTATCAACAAAACATTTTGAATGTAAAACATCTGTACAAGGTGGTTATGAACGCGCTTGCCTCCAGCATTTAGAGTCCCAGGTACGATTCAAGGTCGCGGGAAATTTGGAAATTATCCCGAGGGGTATTAACCGTTTCCAGTTCAGCGATGTGTCATGGAAACACTTTGTCTGGCCATATTCAATTTACATATATCCCCTTCAGGGTCGGAGACATCCATAGAACAAAGCTCTAAGACGGTCCAATTAGACAAGTAGATATTAACGATGTTGTACGGCGTCTGTGTGATTATATTACGTTCAGGAAGAAGGGAGAATGTAACTGTTATACGTTGAATCTTTCCAATCGGAAAAGATTAATTATATGAGCTGTGAGACAACCACTATCATTGTACGTATTCTTGCGGTACTCCCATTTTTTTTTTCCTGAATTTTATTCCCCCGCTGCTCCAGCCCTACACTGAAACGGTTTACTAGAACCAAAACAAACAACTTGATTGAGTCCAAAATATGCCGAACTAAATCAAATATTTTATTTCCCGGCTGATTTTTGTTGATGACTTGCAACGAAGGGTTTTCGTTAGCTGAAATGTATATTTCGTTAGATAAAAAAAATAAGTTTTGTCGTTTTCGAATTTTGTTTAAAAAATAAATATTTTGCAAGAACAGTATTTGTCGTTCATACAACAAACTGTATTTTTTTCCTTAAATCTTTTGAGTAAATTCTCTCGTCTCGTTCACTATGACTGGTGAACGAGTTCCAGTTATTTTGGGCAGGAGAGCCGTTGATAAACTGCAGAAAAACAAGTATCCTGCAATTTTGTTTTGATTCAGTAAAGACGGGCAAGCTCAGCGAATTGCAGAAACGCGTCGGTATTCAGATTAGGCGAAGAATCCAAAACACATTACAGCAATAATAGTTTATCGAAACATATCAGCGAAGCACCAGCAGAGCTCCACTCCAGGCGGCACGGTATTTGGGACAATTACGCCACCAGAAACTACATTATAATATAGTCTGTTTCATATAATTTCAATAAATTGTGACAGTTCTCTGGAAGAAGTGCGGGTACCATGTATCCCTCCGCCACAGCTGTTCTGTCGGTGAAGAAACCGATCTTTGTAAACAAACTGCGAAAAATTGACAACTTCTGCCCAGTAATTAGGCTACTATAGCTGGTTGCCATTTCCTACCGTTTCATTTTTTTTTTTTGTTATGATCACATAATATACTAGTTAGGGTTCTGATTTTATTTTATTGGTGGTGTTGGGAACTATAGTTTTACGTCTTTCAAGAGACGATTTTTTGTGGATCTTCTTATAAGACAGTGGCGCTTGGAACTTGTATTGTTTCGATAATGCATTAGAATTTTTCTTTTCGTACGGAAATAACAATCAATTTACTATAACTCAAAAGGTTTTTTAACTTCATCGAAAGTTCTAAATGCGATAGTGTCGCTGTTCGTACCGATGCGAGAAATGATCAACAACTGGCGCCAACTCCAATGTTTTTGTTTATGGGGCAGAGCACCCCCAATATTTTCGGCTATGAGCAAAGACCAGCCAATATTTTCAATTCATATAAATCCTTACTTAAAGTACTAATTAGTGAAAATAAATGTCAAGTCCGCGAACGTGTACCCACTGTTGTCTATGGTTATGGAGCACATGCGGTCGAGCGGAGTGTCTGCTGTATCGTTACTGCTTGACTCCCACCAGTGCATCGGGACCATTTGCGGCCGCGGCCGTAGTGTCCGCTGTGTGGTTACTCTTTGATCCACCAACTTCCAATGGGCTAAAAAATCGCAGCTCGCAAGACGTGATTCATTTGCTGCTTGCATCAATTATTCAGTACCGAGTTGTTATTAGCGCTGTGCTACTATTGTTTAACATAAGTGAAAAGAGTTTTAAACATCTGCTTTAAACTTAGTTAAATAGTATATTAATATATTTGTTTTTCAAAGTGTATTAATAGTGATGATGGGTGTTAGATAAGCATACATACTGTTACCCATTACCATTGTTGAGACAGATAAAACAGTTCGGAATGGATAAGTTTGTTTACAAAAATCCACGAGTTCAATTCACCCAGAATGTGACATCATTGCCAGATGCGGGAGCCTCTTCTAAATTCTTTCACTAACTCTTATCAGCGAGTTCAGCTCCAGCTTTCTGAAATTTAGTACTAAGAAGGATGAGACTATTATTTCTGTGGGTTTTTCTAACTGGAATAAGGGCGCTGAAAAATTTAGGTCGCATGAGAAAATAGAAACCCATAAAGAAGGGTTAATGAGGTTAGCATCTTCCTCCTAACAAAGTGTTGCAATAAATAATAATAAATGCGTATGGGGGGTGGACCCAGGGCGAGGCAGCACCCTCCGAGTGACGGGCTTTCCAGCTGGGACTGTAGGTGCCCGTCGTCCCTGAACATGACAAAATGAGTCCCTAGGATGGACCGGCGCTGAAATGCAACGACGGGGGAAACGGGAGTACCCCCAGAAAACCCGCCGGCAAGCGGCATCGTCCAGCACGATTCCCACATGCGAAGATCCGGGAGCGAACCCGTCGGGGAGCGAATCCGGATCGCCTTGATGGGAGGCGAGTCCGCTAGCCACTGCGCCACCGCTGCTCCCGTTGCAATGCAATTAAACGATAAGTTAAACAAAGATATGGAGAAGGCTCGCTCAGCTTTAATGGCTATTTTCACAACCTTGAGGTTCCTAAGTCGGCAAGGATTATCTATCCGGGGTATGAAGACGTAAGTTCAAATTTCATTCAATTGCTAGAATTGCGAAAAGAAGAGACGCCTGACTTAAAATAATGGATGGGACGCTCAAGTTAGAAGTGGTTATCGCACGACATTCAAAACCTGCCCTGTATGAGAGAAATTATGAATTTAGCTAAAGACTTGATAAACACAGTAAGGGAATCCCCGAAAAGAGTACAACTCTTCAAAAATATCAGAGAAGATGAAAAAATTGGTCTTCGTCCACTCTGCCTTACTCGGTGGGCAATGAGAGCCTCCAGTATCCAACAAGTGTTAATAAACTATGACTTCCTGAATTTTTTGAAACGTATTCAGAAGAATATTCTTCTAATGCAGCCTTAAAGTGTACTGGATACCTTGAAACAATGAAGCACTTCCAAGACATTTTTCTTTTCGAACCTCTATTGCCATGGCACGAGTCCTGTTGAAGTAAATGTCAAGATACAGTAACCACACATTGGTGTTACAGAGGTAGAATCAAAACTATCTTACCTTATTTACATCATGGAAGAAAAACGTGGCGGCTATGACCAGTTCTGGCAGAAATGCTTAAGAGGAAAAACCCACCCATGTAGAAGAGCCACAGCTGCCCCGAAGACGATGTATCCCAAAGAGGGTTGAGAACCCTTGTGCTACAGAACCTCACATATTCTTCACTCCAAAAGACTCTTTCAGACAAGAGTATGTCAGTGTATGTGATACAGTGATATTGTGTGTTAAAGACAGATTCAATTGTACTGGACTTCAGAAACTTGTATCAGTAGAGAAAGAATGTGTATCTGCTGTGATTGCTGTGAACAACACCACTCCAAAACTAGAAAAGACACGAGAGTTCTTTCATGGCGATTTGGATACAGGCAGACTACTTTTACACCTAACCATGCTTGGTGATATTGCTAAACGGAAGAGAGTAGCCATAACCTCAATTTGTGATATACTGACATTTTTAAAGGAAGATAGCACTGTTCGAGACCTCTTTCCTGAAGTCAACAAATGCATAAAACTCCTCCGCACCGTTCCAATGACAACAGCTACTGCTGAAAGGTCATTCAGCGCTCCTCGCCGCGTGAAGACATACCTGCGGTCTACAATGGGGCAAAAGAGATTACACAACATAGCACTACTTAACGCATATCAGGCTGTGCTGGTCAACTTGGATTTAAGACCACTTGTAAATGAGTTCATCAAAAGTAATACAGTGCGTACAACATTTGCCATGTTCTGAAGCAATTGTGAGAGACTTACGCTGAGTGAGGTATTCATATTTCCTTTGCTTGTTTACGTGTATTAAATTTAATAACTTCTCTTATTTAATATTGTAATTCTGTTTATTTTTTTAATAAAACTGTGATGTACTGTATTAATAGTATGCAATGATTCAACTGTTTCGAATTTCTCTTACATTCTAAAAGAGAATTATCGTTTTAATGCTCCCACCAACTCGGTGCTCAAACTACCCTATGTGTTATAATTAAGTTTCTTTTCTTTAGAAAACAGTTTCACGTGCGTCAAATCAATGTCGTACGAAAAGAAAATACTCTTCAAACGTGTACAGATGAGTACTTTGACGTCGCGTGAGTTAAAAGTACCAATTCTGAGACTGCAAACATAGCAAAAACGGTACTTCGGACTGCTGTGTATCAGTATAAATGAATATGTATATAAAATCACAGGATTATTTTGTTCCACGCCCTCAAAAAATATTTCCACAAAATTAAGCCCCTCCCAATAAATTTCACAAGTAGACGCCAGTGTAAATATCATTGCATTTTTCATACAATAAACTACACTAAAAGGGCGCTTATTTAGACCACGCACATTTGAAAACCTTCCGTACGAACGAAACGTAATAAATACGTCACAGTTAATACCGATGTGAGAAATGCACATTGTAATCATGTTAAGCAAATTTAACTTCCACGTAAAAATCGTTAGTTTCAATCAAATAAAATTCCAAATACATTTAAAATATTCTAACAACGATTTTTAAAAAAAAACGTTATTTACAAAACACACAAACTTACTGTTCACTTCGGAATTCCTAAACACGTATCGAACTTTGGATGATTAATCACGTGTCGGCTACTGATACGTAGTAATTTATTTGCTGAATTATGCAATTAACAAAACACTCTTAACTATTTCTTGAAACCAACAAATTCACACTTCACAACGAAAATAATTTTTCGCTCGCACTTCGCGATGGCCATAGAAAATGGTGGACCACAGCACACAACAAACCATTTTACAAAGCGGCAGGCACGTAGTCGATAATTAATTTCACTGAGGAGACTGTTCTAAAAAGGCACCTACGACGAACTACACAATGAAATACGTAAATACAAAATTAATTAACTGCACATTAAATATTCCGACATCACCAGTAAGGAATTCTCGCATGTTGATAAATTATGACGGAAGAGAGCACAATGGCAACGACTTTTCACAGGGCGGGTGGAGACCATAGACAACAGACTCGACGGAGATTGGTGGAGACCTTTCACATAACCGTGATGTTTGCATGCTCTACCATAATATTTCTAAATAATTTTAAAGTCGTTGCTCTATAGCTCAGAAAAATTGCGAATTGATCTATGAGCGTAATTGTAACCATAAATGTTGTAATTATCACTAATTTTCCACGTTATAATTTTTAATCCCCAGTACTATTTTCTTTTACGATCGCCAAGAGCGCCAACATAATAACACGCCTCCTGCAAAAACCATCAGCTGACACAGTACTTTGCAAATGGGGGCGTTTACTGTTTACATGCTGTGTAGGTTGATCACAACGTCTGTCAAATGTTATTGAAGTTAGGCCTACATGAAACAGAGTATACATGGCAACACTTTGTACGCAGTCTGTCAGCCTGTATGGACTCACGCCGAGATGAAGGCATCAAGATGCAGCTTGGCGTGCCATGCCGCTAGCCGCCTTCCGGCTCAACACTCAGCCTCCGGCGAGTGTATCATTTAGATTAGTCATATACTGTAATTGATTAGGACCTACCTCGCCAATACCTTATATTTAATGTATATCATAATAGTTCAATTAAATACATATTATGTGTCCATAGTTAACTTTTGTTCTTCACTCATAATAGTATAAATCATCCCTAGTCACTGGTACAAAATATTAAAAACATAACATTGTTCTTTATTTCGTTCAAGTGTAAAGCTGTTTACACAATAGAAAACTTTAACATTTAACTTTACATTTCCTTTCGTCTGACTTTACAATTGTATTGTGTAATTGTGATTTTGTCGGAGTTAAAACAATTGAACATTGGTTCTGCGAGCTTCGTAAAAATGTGTATCTTGTTATGGAAACAATTATGATATTATCCAGGAATGCATTTTACGTACCTTTAAAAAAAAAATAATAGGCTTAAGATTTATATCAAAAGTGCATTTCAAAACAAAAACTCATTTTTTTACTTTATTAAAATATGTCAATTAATATATTTCCTCTCAGCATTATATTAGTTTGTCATTTATTTAATTTAAGGAGCTGTGTTTAATATACCGAGATTAAAATCGCCCTACAATAGAATAACGCACTTTCCAAATACAATCTGTTAGATTCTCGGCAAAATGACTGCATGACTTTAACTTTAAATTTAAACTTTTCGAAATCGTAAAGTCAAGAGTGCTTGACTTTACCTTTGACAGTTCCATTGTGCCAAGTTTCATAAGAAACAACATGTCGGAAAGCAAACTTAAAAGTAAAATCGTAAAGACAAAAGTTAAATTTTTCCATTTTGTAAAGGCCTTAACACGGGCATCAGAACGACGCGACGCTGCGATGCGCTGCTGCACACAACCCACGCTGCTATCGCAGAGTTTCACGTGGCTTTCTGCAATACCGCGATAGATTGCAGAAGTTACGATGCAGATGCAGTGCGGTGGAGCAAAGCAACCGAAAGCGCAGAACGAACCCTGCATTTCGAGATAGAAACACTGGTCTCGCGTGTGCTGAGGGGAAAAAAAAAAAAAAAAAAAAAAAAAAAAAAAAAAAACCGTCACGGATAAAATACCCGCGTATTCAGACTAGTATCGGAATAGCTGTCGCTCTGTGCATGTCTTCGCATAGTGGGTGTATGGAAATGCCTTGCATTCACGGCATTTTTATCCGGTGCGACAGCAGAAATATCGCCGAGTGTTACCGTTATCGTCTGCGGAAAGGAAATGAGAGAAAACGTGCATAGTGAAGCAATAACCCCCCCCCCCCCTCCCTTAAAAATGGCCAAACACCACGATAAACCCCTACTAGCAATTTTTCAATCGGCTTGCATACAAGCAATGCAAATCTGAAATATTTAATTTTTTTAATTGCAATACGATTGCTAAAGGCAAACATTCCACCTTGGTTTACAGAATAAGGCTGTCACAGAAGATACGTGGTATACCTACTTCCCTAAATGACGAGCTTCGTTAATCTACTAAGGTAAAAGCAAATTTCCTTCACTACACTAGTCTGAAAATGAACCCACCATTGAACAGCAAGAGTTATAAACAGCTAAGACGACAAAATCTGCATAACTGTGTCCGCATATACTCGTAAGCATGCAATACGCCTCAGAAAAATAACAGTAGCTTTCGGGTAGAATCCTCTTAAACAGCCCGAGTCTCTCAGGGTATGAAATAAAGTCGCTATTCGCGGGTAATACCAAGAAAGCTATTCGCGTAGTGCTTACTGCCATCGCTTTGCGACACAGCAGTTTCCCGTTTACTGGAAATCGTTACGCTATTTGAAGCAAAGCTCTGGCAGCACAAAGAGAAAGGAAACGAAACAACTTGGAATCTAAATAAAAATTTTCAGCAAAATATTTACGACTGATTGCAGGCGACCTGTACACAAGAGAACCTGCTGGATCTGATTGTATAGGCCATTCTGGGTTACTTCACACTTTTCTGAAGCCCTGCTAAAGTTCTACTTTTGGTAACCGATTACGTATCCCTACGCTACATGTAAACACAAACACTGCCATTGCCATATAACGTCTACGTTTTAACTGTAAAATTCTTTGTTTACTGTTGACAGCTGTTCAAATAATTGTCGTATTAAAAGAAAACATTACGTACGAATGTTTATAAACTAGGCCTGTAAACATTTTTAAGCCAGCTTTAGCACTTTTTAACAATATATGTATTGACGATAGTTCTTATGATTATTATTTTTAATTTTTAACATATTTGTGTTATATTACACAACATAGCACATTACATATAATGCACGTAAATATTTGTGTTTGACCGTTACAACTGTGGGGGAAAGAACTGTAGTAACCTCTTGGTATCGATAATGTTGGGTTTTTGGTTAAAAAGACTGACTCGGTTGGAATAAATATTAAAACGAAGGAGCAATCAGTCCAACGAAAAAGACAATTCAAGCACGCAATTTATATCGCTTATTTTTTTGTACTTAGCAGTAACCAACTTAAAAGGTAGTGGTTAAAATGCACAGTAACTTCTATTCCGCTCATATTCCTTTGTATATTTAAAATTCTCTGGCTCGGTTTGGTAACTTGTTGGGACTATGGCAAACATTCAAATCACAGAAACGTAAGCACGTTACACAACTGTGTTTCAAACACTTAGGGGAAAGTTATAAAGTTGTGATAAATAAACAGAGGTGACTTTCAAATAATTAATTTCATCACAAAAGCAGTTCAAGGTTAAAACGTATTAATTTGGCATGCCCAATATTTGCAATCACACACAATGGCCCAGCGTAACGGAGACGCAGCAATAACGTTTCACACGTAGTGGTAACGACAAAATTTATAGTATACTAACTTTTACCCGCTGCTTCGCGCGCGGTCCCACTATTGGGTGCTCTAGCCCCTGAGCTACTGCGGCCCCCATAATGGGTGCTCTAGCCACTGCACTACTGCGGCCCCACTATAGGGTTCTTTACCCACTGAGGCCCCATCGTAGGGTTCTCTACCCACTGAGCTACTGCGGCCCCACTATCGTGTTCTCTACCCACTGATCTACTGCCTCTCTTGAGAAGAAATGCAAGCCCATAAACAAAAAAGGAGAAATGACGGATTTTTTAACAATGCTTTTTTATGCAGTAATCCTAGGTAAAGTTTAATCCATTACCTATGTACATCCATAATCCTCATTTTTCGGAACCATGAGATATTTTCCTGGGATAAAAAGTAGCCTACGTCACTCTCCGGATCTTCGACTATATCTGTGCAAAAAATTACGTCGATCCGTTGCTCCATTTTGAGGTGAAAGAAGGACAAACAAACAAACACACTTTCACATTTATATAGTCGTAAGGATTTATTCCTGCCACGGAAACACCGATTTATCACAACATCGTAACGTGTCTATAGTCCATTTCCCATTGGAAGCAACTTTCTCGGAGCCCTGCTAAATATCTACTTGCAGGCCCGCTTCGTATCCTTCCGCCAAATGTCAACAAACATTTCCATGTGACTGCCATGTAGCATCTGTCAAATCAATGTTTACATTCCGTTGTGTGTGTGCATATGTTCGTATACTTTCGCTACACCTAAAAATAAACATTGAAATGTGACTTCTACTTACATACGTCTCAAATGTGCTGTTTACGGCTTTTCAAAGAATTCTGTCATATTCTAAAAACCATTCCGTATGAATATTCACAGTTTAGGCCTCTAACATTATTTAGGTCAGCTTTATGACGTTTTAAAAATGCCTGAATTGAAGACAGTTCTTACGGTTATTTTACATTAACATATTTGTTTTCCACATACATGTAATGCACGTTAGCATTTTGCCGCGATTGTGTTTAACACTGTTACAACTGCGAGGTAAATGGCTATACTAATTGTAATTATCCTTTTGTTAGATTGTAGGGCCATTTCTCTAAAAAGGACGGCCTCAGTTCGAAAAAAATATTAAAACGAAGGAACAACCAGTCAAACGAAAAAGGCACATCGAATTCAAGCACGCAACTCGTGTTGCTCATTTTAGTCACACAAACGTTAAAATATAGCGGTGAACATGCACATAAATAAGCCTACGATAACTTTTATTCCGCTCATATTTCTATGTATTGCTACTTACTGTTTATTAGGTTTATTGAAATTTATCGGGCTGGGCTTAGAATTTGTCTTCTGGGATTGTGGAAAATTACGTTACATGACTGTGTTTCAAACCCCTTAGGGCAAAGGTACAACGTTGTGATACATAAACAGACGTGGATGTAAATAATTAACTTTGTCATAAAACCAGTTCACAGTTAAAACGTATCACTAGTGAATAGTGCTAATAAAATATCTGAAATCACGCACATATACGGCCAGCGTATCGACCACGATGCACAAAGGCACGCCATTTCACAGACGCAATAATTAACGAAACACACGTCACAGTATATTTATTACTGCCGTGGAAACACACATTTATCACAACATTGTAACTTGCTTAGGTAGGTATTAAAAAAGTCTACAAACGTGATGTAGTATTTTGAAGTATTTTTCGGAGTAAGAATAATTTACGCTTCGTTTGGCAAAAAGCAACACGCCATGTCTGCCAACTTCACTAGGTAACTACCCCGCCATCATTTCTAAATATATTAAAATACGTATTCAAACATTAAAATCTCTTTTCAGCTGCAAATTACAAATCCAAAAATCATTATTTTGCTGTAATAAGTATGAAATATGCTACAATTGAAAACATTTATAATTTCTTTGGTTAGTAGCGAAGTAAAAATTTCCAGAGTGTGAAAGAGACGAAGAAAGAGAAAGAGTGCGACAAGCCTCCTCAGCAGACACTTTTTCAATTGCTCTCTCGCTCGATAAAATAACACGGTACCATTGCCGCCTACTCACGATATTTTTCGTTGTTATTTTTAACTGCAAAAATGATATATGTTGCCATCGGGACTACCTAAATATTTCAATAGCCACCGTTTAATTTACAATTAGTATACTAAAAAACAAGGTTAAAATAATATTTTTACTGTGAACTATTTCTTAACGGCCGTTACCAACACGTCGCTGCTCTCGCTGTTGTTAATTCATATTTAAAAAGAAATAAATATTACAAGTTATGGAATATATTACGGTAAAGTTTCGTTTATTCAATAATACAGTACTCAAAAGTTAACCACAGTGTTATATATTTGTGAAATACAGGTTATTGAAAAAACAGGTTGACATGTTTTGCCTATTTTTTCAAAGGTTGATTTTCATAAGTCGTTTCCAATCGGGAATGGACTATAGGTAGGTTTAAAAAACCAATGCAAACAAACTTGATGTGGTAATTTTAAGTATTTTTCGCAGGAAGAAAAATCAACACTTCGTTCAGAAAAAAAAAAAAACATGCCACGACATGTCACCACTTCTGCCATCTTCTGATTTGTAACCGCCCCACTATGACATCTAAAATATATTAAAAATATTCAAACATTAAATATCGTTTCAAATTTAAGAAGTATGAAATATCCTAGATTTAAAAACATGTACCGTTTTCTTGCTAATTCAATCGCTGTGAAGCTTCCCGAGAGAAAAAGAGAGCGAGAGAGATCGACAAGTTCGCTCCACCTATTTTAGTTTCTTCCTCCGACGAAAAAAAAAAAACCACCATGTCACTAAGGCATTTTTACTGCGAACTATTTCTTACCTGCCGTTGCCAATACATCGCTGCCCTCACTGTTTTATTTCGAATTGAATACGAAATAAATATCAAGTTATGGAAGATACCAGGTTAAAGTTTTTAGTTACATTTATTCAAAAATATAATAATTTAAAGTTAATCAAAGTGTTAAATATTGGTGATATAAAAGTTTTTCACAACCAGATTAAGTTACTCCTAGGGTAATTATTCAAATGTTTCTTTCAAGACATCCGAACAAACCGTGAATAGACTATAAAAAGAAAACCAGATAACTAACGCACTTGATTACTAATATGCTTTTACGCCGCAGAAGTTAATATATATGAGCTTACTTGCAAGAATTACAATGTACACCTGGGTCACTCGTTCACTTATACAAGTAGTAGACGCAAGGAAAAGTTTAGATTACAAATATAATGCACGGTCATCATCTGCCCAGGGAAACACGGGCGTGCTTTTTTTTATTAAATAGTTTCGACAAGCATCATTTTCATTTCCTTCTAATTCACAAGTACGTACGGACCTTTACTTCTAATGTGGATGTCGGACGCTTTTCGGCATACCAGTATAACTGTCGTATAAGTAGTCTATACTATATTGGTTTCATGTCAATCGGGGTTATTAATTAATATAAAGAAAGCAATGCTTTTTTATTTCAAGCGAGTCTACGTAAAACTTTTGATCAAAACTAACACTGAATATACACATCACTATATTTTTTTCAGTGTGGAACTTTACTGAGTAACGCAGTCTACACGGTAGGAGGTTATTCACGGTAAAGTGAGCACTATTTGAAGCGTTCTCATTTGGTATAGTAGCAAATAAATACATTCTATTGTAGCTTTGACGTCAACTTTCGTATCCGGTGAAATATATACACTGCGTTCTTTACTTACATGGCAAAATTCATTTTAAAAGGTGGTACATGGATACAAGATGGCTGAAATAAAAAAATAACTAGGGCCTCAAAAGTGCTCACTTTACCGTGAACATACTATACTATACACAGGTTTAATACGATGCAATCATATTTAAATGCTGCAGTTAACCGAAAATAATTTAAAAAAATACACACATGTTATTTGGATAGTATTTCACATTTAAAACGAAAAGAAATTAGTAATATACCTTTAACGCCTGCAAGTTACACAATATTGAGAAAAATCATTTCGAGCATGACAGCGAACCGGACTTAGCATGCGGACTTGCTAAAAATAAGCGCTTTATTTCAGATTCCATCATTCTTATCGCGAAACTTGCGTACAGAGAGAAACCATACGTTATCTGTTACGCTCAAAAGTATGTGCGACGAATTCACATTTTGTTGTAGCCATGAAGTACCAACTTTTTCGAGTGAACAATCGTAATTGTACTGACAGTCATGTTTATGTCTTCATTAGAAATAATTAATTCTTCCGTTGCCAATTATTAACTTAATTGGAAACCCAAACAGCTTTGAAGTGCAATCGTGACATTCACTACTATGAATATTAAAACCTCGCTTTAATTGAATTGCTCTGAACTATCCAAAGCACGTGCAAATTACACGAGTGCATAATACACGGTGGCCGAGGTCTGCGCGGTAAAATTAATTGTGTGAAAATTCCACGTCTATCTATCTGTGCAGTTCAAATAGTCCCCTCCTAGTATCTGCGAGGAGACAAAAATCCTCTCAATTGCATGGCAACTTTCGATCTACTTGTGTATGCATGTTGTGTATTCTTCCGCCTTACGTAAATTTAACATTGCCATGGCCCTCATCACTTTATTCATGCGTCGGTCAAGTTAAACTACAAATTTGCTCATTTTACACTTCGATAAATAAAAAAATTAAAAAACAGAAAGCGGAAGAAATAATTTAGGTCATCATCACAAATGGTTACCTAACACGTTTTATTCGACGTGAAGTTATGGTACTACTTTCCCTCCATCGTTACCATACCAACTTAACTGGGCGAATGTCACTCAGTGTGCCAGTTAAAATACATGCAGGCAGGAGCAGTGACTTTCTTCTAAGGCTGACTTGAAAGTGCTCAGTTTATCGTGAACAGCCTTTACTAAATTGACAAATGTAAACGAGCCTTTACCTACAGTATTCTGTTATTGCTGGCGACCATCAACGGTCTCTCAGCACTTGCGGCAAGCACGGGGCATCTCGTTTCCAGCCTAAGAGCCGCGTGATAACTCCGCCGAGGCATCAACGGGCGAAGCTGACGAGGCTCTGGCAAAGCTCCCAGGAGCTTCGTTAGCACCGTCCGCGACGACATAAATAAAAATTAATTACTTAATGCAGGGCGAGTGCCAGGGGAGAGCGCCCCGAGGCCTGCTGCAATCTTCGCTAACGAAATTAACCCCTCTTGGAGCCGCCTCTCCTTATCGCCTGCAGAGGGTGTGGATCCCTCTCTTCTCGCCTTCATTAGTTTCGCGAGAGGTCGGCGGGGGCGAGGAGTGAAAGAGGTCGAGGAAAGTAGAGAAAATGGAAGATGTTGAGGGGGAGGGCAAGGATCGCGTGAATGGACTAGGCTGAAACAGAACCAGCTTGCTGAAGGATAGCCTTTCCCTCTCTCTACACTCCGTGGTTAATTTTACTTTGGGACCACGTCAACAATGCATTAGGGGGTATCGACCACTCGAGCACCCTCCCAAGAAAAAAAAACTGATACGGTCCATTATCCTGCCCAAACCCCTCCCTCCCCTCTCTGTATACCACCAAAAAAAAGTACTTAGAATTTTATTCTGTTAGGTCACTCAAACAAAATTACAGCCTGATAGTTGCGATATGTACTGAGGTACAGCACAATTTCTGCCCATATTTTTAAAAGTAGCAGGATGCTCCTGTATACTGTGCCAAAGCACTTCATAATGCCATTGAATGAAATCCCTTCAGCCTCCAGGTCGTACGACTATTCAACAACCTCTAAATGTAAAATGACAACTTGCCATACATGATATTAACTTGCTGAAAATTTGGGTGCGCACGGGCGGAGATTCCTGAAGTTTTTAAATGCTGTACAACTGTTATAGGCTGTTCACTGTAAAGTGAGCACTTTGTAAGGCCCTTATAAATATTTCCTTTCGTCCAATTTACATCTTCCTGCTGCTTTTTAATCTAAACACCGCAATGTGACTAATAAACACAGTGTATACATTTCACCATCATAATTTAATGCCTGAGGCTGCAATAAGATATATTTATTAGCGGCTAATGCCAGTTGCGAAGGCCTTTAAAAAGTGCCCACTTTATCGTGAACACCTACACAAACAGTTATTCTAAGTACGTCTCCACAATCTGTATCGGGTAAGCAGTTACTTTGGGGTAACACTCTTGTCTAACGGTCATCTTATTATTTAACAGGTATAATATTGTTTATGCGCAATAGCCTGGTGCGGTCAAGTGTTCCTTTACAACATGACACTGTACTCTCGCAGTTTTCACTAGCTAAATATGTTGAATTAAAAATCAAACTATGTGAAATCTCTTGACTTTTATCATCTCTTCGTGGTTACATTCTGTCTGAAAAATTTCGCAATGGGTCTCGTGCGTAGCGCCTTTATTTTATTGCGTGACGCTGTTTTATCACAAATACAAATTTTATGATAGCTGCATAAAGATGCAGTAAAAATACAAAAACAGTAAATACACAGGACTAGCAATAAACGAGATGTAATTTAAAATACCAGATGGGGCATTACACAAAGAGAAGAAGTATTCACAACCAAAAAGAAAACGGGGTTGTCTCAACTCAACGAATGGGAACAGAATCAAAGTCACAAATGAATAGAAACGAAAAATGCACCCGAGTACTGCCGACGTATATTTTCAACTAAACGATTAATGTGTGATTGCGAATCAAACACGGAAACTGTAGTTAGCAGAATTAGCTAATGTTCTCTGAAGTCCCAGTCCCTTGTAGTAACGACCTACATTAACATGCGACAAGGCACAAGAAATTCGCCCAACAGGCGACAAAAGGGTCAGCAAAACCAGATTCCAAATCGGTAAACGCTGAAACGATAACAAGCATATACTTGTGGCGACAACTGCATAGTTGAAGCGTTTAGTTAACTATCGACGTCTCGAACGACTTGAGATCCAGTCATCCCGAGAACACCCAAGCTCTGTCCATTATGCCTATTAGGTTACTTTTTTTTTGTGTGAAATTTTCAGCACCCCCAAGAGGACTGCTGATATGCCACCGCCTTTTGTTTATTCACTGAATCAAGTTGCTGCTATAACGGTTCTGCAATTTCTGTATTCTAGCGCAGCACTTACCCCACTAACCTCCCAATCGCAGAAAAGAAAATTGCACGGGATCATTTACCCGTCGCTATACTTCAGTTTTCTGCCTACGAAACAACCAGTTAGACGTTAACCCTAAATAAATTCACCAACAACAATATTTTGTAGTACAGTACTAGAAACAAACGCGCAACAACAAATATTCTGACGCGCAATAGTTAAGCCTTTTTTATTTTATGCTTTTAGATTGTAAACTTCAATTTCTCTCGACGGAGAATATGCGTTGGTGATCCCCTCTAGTAATATTTTCACACGAGGCGTTGCTGTTGCGGTGGCAACGCCTAACGAGTGTGTAACAGCCGCGAGTCTGCAGGTAATGTTTTAGCGCACTTTTCCTAAGCCATCGCAATGTTCCACTCGCTTCTCCTACCCGAGCAGCTCTCCCCCCCCCCCCCCCCCCCCAACCATTGTAATCCTCGGCCGAACCCATTCCCTTCCTTCATTCCCGCAGAAAACAGGAGGAAAACAGAGCCTCCTAAATTAGTGCACGTTCGCGCCATCCCCCTTCGCCCTCCCATCCAGAAAACCACCCGCCATTATAATCCTCGCATTTCCCGGAACCCGGGGAGAGAAATGGATACGTGGTATCCATATCCGATGGCACGGGCGAGAGGGTTGCGCGGGAAGACCAGCCAGGGTGGGTTTCCCCAAGACGTCTGTGGATAAATATTAATTACCGTGTGCACACAAAAGGGGGGGGGGGGCACCGCGGTGATAGCTCCTGCCGACACAGCGGGAACAACATAGATTGGGCAAGTCGCCGCCATCTTTCTTCCGCTTTCGATTATTATTTGGAAATCTCTAGTGAAACCTCGGTATAGGTTGCTGAAGGTTATTTCAGCACTTCTGTAACCAACTTTTGAAAAATGTCACTGCCCCTACTGGCATGTAAATGTTTTAAAGGTAACACTGACTTATATGAGCCCAGTTAAGTTGGTAACAACGGAGGTAAAGTAGTTCCCGTTTCTTAACGTTGAATTAAAAGTGTTGTGCCAACATTTGTGAATACTAAATAATTAATTTTTTCGTTCTTAATTTGGTAATGCATTAGTGTGAAAATGAGCAAATTTGTTAAACATTTACTTATTTTTATAATTTCACAGTTTCAATTTACTGACGCATGAAGAGAGTGGTAAGGCCCACGGTAAATGTTAATTTTGCATATGGAGGAAGAACAGACATTGTGCGTACAAGTGTATCTTAAGGTTGAGTTAAGCAACTGCCTATGGAGAACTGCACACGACTATACAATTTGAAGAACTAATAAAAAGGTAATAGAGAATAAAAATTGTCAGAAGAGTGCGATTTATGCTCTATATGAATGAAGAATGTATATATTGTGCAACATTGTAAATTATTTTACTAAAATATACTTTTTAAATGTATAAAATAATAGATTATAATGGTCTATATTTTTAACAAAATTTAAGCGCATTTCCATTCTGGTTGCTTCAAAAAGCAGAATTTGCAAGAAAACCTTCGTCGTGGAATATCGTCATTACGTCTACTATGATTGTGTATAGCAAAACTGTAATAATAATGTAGAAAATAATTTTTATAATTATTTTTATGTGCGTCCATTTGTCACAAACATTTGTGGCTGAAACTGACGTAAATAAGTTAATTATAAAATGTATATGATACATTATTACTATGATTTTATTACACATGATCACAGTAAATATTATAACGATCTTTCTTGAAGAAGATTTTCTTGCAAATTCTGCTTTCCGAAGCATCCAGGATGGAAATGAACTTAAATGTTAAAAATACAGCTTATTTTAATCGATTTTAAATTTAAAAATTATATTTTCGTAGAATATTTTATAGTGTTTCAAAAAAAAAAATTTTTTTTTTCATATACAGCATTAAATCACACTTATACGAATCTATAAACTAATGTTACCTTAATTAAATCTCCTTGAGGAAATTTTGTAAACAATAGCTGTTTGTACCTTTGTCCAGTATATTAGCTGTACTCAATTTTAATATATAAGAAGTGTAAACGTAACTGCAAGCCTAATATAAGTACTAGCAACTCATCCAAAATCTTAGGAAAATGACTTTTAAAAAAATACCAAATACACGTAGGAGATGGCGCCAATATGCAGTATTCCCATACATAAATGGAGATTCCCCCGATACTTTAGTTGGGTTGTATGTTCGTATCAGCGATAATCTTTTGTTCTTATTCCGATGATTATTTTGACAATGTGTGCGTGCGGTAGTTGCACCTAATGCTAAAATACGGTTACTAACTCACAGTTGCAATTATTTCAATGAGAGGTAAACTTCTCGCTCTGACACAGTTTGGAAAGTTTCGACCACTTGCGAATCACAGCAGTCTAATTCACAAGTACACCGTAGACTAAAATCATTACGTAAGGACACACAAAAACTGATATACTACATGGCAGACTAAGAATGTGTTCGCTAACTAGTTGGTTCACATCCCACGCAACAACATCGGAAGGCCCCAATCGTTTTAACAGTCAATCCATTTGTCTAATATGAACATCGTTGAAACATTTAAGCAGTTACGTAAATCGGATTTTAATAAAAATTTAACATAGCCTTCATATTGCCGGTTTGGTTACACTCACGAGAGAAAAGCTAATGTAGAAGCTAGACACACTGCGCTGGTATGGACCTGACTACAGAGGCACAAATTCTTAACATGTTCATATTTTAATGAACTTGCACGAAAATGTGCCCAGCTCTCGACAAAGTGGAAACAACATTAAGACTGCATTTTCGTTAACTCGTTATGACCAAGTCGGGATTCCTGTATCATAGCTAAAGCGTCGAATACATTCTTCGTGAGTGCGTGCGCGTACATATTGTTCATCATAATGTAAAAATCCTTACCGTGATCTCAAAAAAATTGTTTGAGTTAATACAACATATTTGCTGTGTGCGCCATCAAATTGTCTTACATTCCCTAGGGAAACTTCCGCAAAACCAGCTACTTCATGAATGATAAGATTTCGAACATTTGAAATCGTTGAAACTGTGGATTCCGTAACGCTCATTATACGCGCCCTTGAAGAGAATAGCGTATGTCTCGTGAACTCAAGAGGGCCCACATTTTTGTTATTACGAAAGGTTTGGGTCGTGGTAATGAAGCTTCTAAAAAAAAATAACCATTTAACGATTAGTAACGAGATTTAAAATAGCAGGTCGTTATTGCGCGATAGAGAACAATATATCCCACATAAATAAGCCTCTAGGTAGAAATGTTAAATAATTTCCTAAAGACGAAACACGCAACGAAAATACAACACTCATATAACACAATGAAACAAATGTTTAATTTTGCCATATTTCCCGGTTTTAATATGCCATGTTCCTATTGCTATACTCGCATTCATTTTTTTTTCTGACACCAGAGAGCGGTTTTAATTTTCATTGTGCACGTCAAAGTGGCGTCGATGACATTTTTGGTAGCCGCCTTTGTAGTTTCGTTTGTACAAAAAAAATTTTAACAGGCAGCTGCTTTGCCTTCGTGAAAAGCTCCCCGGAATTTGCTAACCGCAATAAAATGCCTCTGGAATATTTTTGTATCGCCGTAATTAAGGTACTAATTTTACTTTTTCTCTACACTACGTAAGTGTGTACCTCCCAGGAAACCATCCCCTTCCACCAAGCTATCGAAATGTTTCAGACAGAAACTAATGTTCGAGGGTACTACAAAATTACTGCAGGTAATGTCCTGAAGATATCAGCATTCTTATATAAATATCATCTACATTTGCATGATGTTTTTTTTTTTTTTTTTTCATTTCGCTGTAGTAACGCATACTGAACAGTGGAAAGTGTTTACAGGACAACCCAAGATTAGGTTGGTTATACATAATGCGAAAGACTTCAGAGAACGTTCTCATGCAATACAACAGCAAACCACGCACGTACATGAAAGGCTATAGCGAGTGTGAATTAAGCAGTATGCAAGCATTTATATTTTTTAAGCTGTGGTTAACACCCCAGCGGGATTCGTGTACCGTCAAAACTGCGTCCACGCAACCCTGTGTAGAAGTATAATAAATAATAAAAAGTAAATATCACGCATGAAGCACATGAAACATAGTTTTTGACATTAAAAGTAAAAATATGGTAGGGAGGAGATGTTTTCGTACGATTTTTCTTATCTTCTTTTATTTTCTTACACATGTGCAAATTTTGCTTATGTATACTAATAACACGGTACAGAAAAATGTCTTCTTTTAGGGCTTTTTTCACAAAGAATTGCTATTTGTATAAATTAGATTTAATGTATGCGTATGTATGAGCGTGAAAAAGCAGTCGATGTAGAAGAGGGCAGGGTGCCTGGCAAAGAGGACGCTCAGATGACCTTCATTACAGGAAAGGGCAATCAGCAATAGCCCGCTCTTAATCTCGCAAGGGCGAGAGACCTGTCCAACTAAACTCATCGTTTCTCTAGCAGCATCCACTATATCTCACATGCTCCCCGACCTCCATTTATATACCGCTTTATTGGTAACGCCACTGCCGCACATGCTACACCACTCGGCCGAAGAAACTTAACACTTCATTGTTTCCACCCTTCTCTAGGTATTACCCCGATTCGGGATCCTTCAGGCGCGTCCTTTGTGTTTCAATTTCAATGGCCAGCAGTGTATAAAACTAGGATGGCCCTCAACTTCCCCCTTAGTTTTATATTATCAGATAGATGTAATCTATTCATAAATTCATTAAACTGCTGGCCTTGCCAGGCTTCTAGTGTGTGACAAAAAAACCATCTACCTAGAAGACAATAGCAAATGAAGTTACCAGTCCACATAACTAAAGACCTCGCTATCGAACACTGAAGTCGCCTTCAGTGCGTGGTGGAATGGATGGAGGGTTAAACAAGTTAGTCTGTTTCAAAACATGCATGTATTGCTAACACTAACAAACCACTAAGGATTTTAAAATTTTTTCTATTGCCTCACATCACTTCCTCAATTCTGCTGGTTTGCCATTGTCATGTACAGTTTCGCTGTTCCTGTTAACTGTTATTATAAACAACTAGTTAAAAAAAATTCTTCATTTTGCATGTGTTCCGCTTGTAAATGTCTTTCGAGCCTGTTTCGTCCGTATTGTCTTCTGCACGACCTAGAAGCAGCTGTGTCGATAAGAAAGAGCGAGGAATAGAGGTTCCACATGAGTTTGTCGAGCAGTATAGTTAAGTTCAAATGAGAAAATAATCTTCGCTCAGCTTTGGGGAGGGGAGATAGGGTAGGCGGTGTAGGGGAAGGATCACCCAAGCGCTTGCAGAAGGGAGGGAAACACGTGACGCTGTTGCTGTATATACCAAACTAATAACATCGCTCTCTAGTACCGCTGCGCGACTACTTTTTTTTTTTCGACAGGTAATACGCACGCGAGAAGCAGCTCTCATACAACCGCTCTCAGCCGCTGTCAGTAATGAACTGACCAATCACACACCCTTCGTGCAGCGACAGTGGATTCTACCGACTCGTTTTCGACCTCTGTACATTATTTTCTCATTTGTATTTCACTGCACCATGACAGTACTAATAACAACACTCCGTTGAAGGCTTGCACGAGGAGGTGGAGATAGAGGGGTAGGTGTGATCAGTGATGAGATGGGGATTACAAGGACCTCTGGCACGGAACATCATCCCTGCAAGCCTCTCCTCGCATCTCGTCTTCCCAACAGCCAAATGGCTAAAGCCTTATCCAGGCCACCTACAGACAAACCAACTGCCTGTAAAAGACTGGGAACCTGCAGCAGAGCTCGGCATGGGAGCGGCGCATTCTCCTCACAGAAAAACAAAACCGGGCCGCTAATTAAGGCGCACAGGTGAAAATCAAATGGCTACAGCCTCCCCCACGCTGTCCACGACATCATAGCATGTGCAATGGAGAAGGGGGGAGGGGGTCCCCCGTTGGCCAAGCACAACATTACCACATCACCCATGACATCATATACCACGCCCATCCATTTCGCCAAGTCTTGGTAAGTGCAGAGGCAAATAAGCCTAAGCGCACAGACCCGCAAATACCAAGAGGAAAAATTTGTTCGGGGAGCGGGCCCCCTCAATATTTAGCGCTTGGGGAGAAGGGTGGCAGACGGCAGCGCGCCAAGCGGACTGGCAGACAGACTTATCGGCGGGCGGCTCTGGAGGCTAATATCTAATATCCCGGGCAGGCTGGCCGCAGTGGACGTGACAAGCGGTCGGAGCAGCACCAGAGGTAAAGGGGCCCACGCAGCCGGTGATTTACCGACCGATACCAGCCGGCCCTCCCCGCTGATGGATAGCCTGCCGATAAGGTGCCCACCGCGCCGGGCCTGTACCTGCCCTGCCCGGCCCGGCAGACTCTCACTTCCAGCAGCTCTCCACTGCATGCATCCAATAACCTCGAGAGCGCTCACTCTACACAACTGGAGCACGTGATTTCAACCACTGCATGTCCAGATCTTAAGAGTGTGCGTGGGGCGTATATAAACGCTACAGACGTTAGCCGTATTCTACAATTTAATGAAAGCCAGTGTAGAAAAACCAAGTAAAGGACAATCGTACATAAAGACTGTTCGTGATAAACCGAGCACTTCTGAAAGACCTGCTTACGTATTTTCCACCTTATGTTTATAAACATTGGTATGGACCTTTATCACTTTTTTCACGGGCCGGTTAAATCATCATGAAAGTCAATATTTTACAAATTTGCTGAATCTTACATTCATACGAATTAAATAACAGAAAGCACAATAATTATTGGCACTTTTAACACGTGAAGTAATGTAACTATTTGTTCTCCGTTATTACCAACTTTACTGGGCTCATATCAGTCGGCGTAGACCTACATTTTTCGAAGATTGATTTCGAAAGTACTCTGTTAATCTTAAACAACCTATAGTTGTTTTACTATCTCTGTGACCAAATATTTTACCTCTCAAACTATTTCTTAAGCGCCGAATTGCTGCGCAATATATAATGTAAAATACATGCATCAATCCGGCAAAGTATATGCCCACAAAGTTACAGAAAATTGCCTAGGTTTGCCCTTCCTTCGGTTTTTCTATGTTAGCCTTCCAAGAACGCGAAGAGTTAATCTTTGTCCCGCGCACTTAACGGGGATCGATCCCTTATATCGTGGATAGACTAAAGATGGGGTAGACTGTTAATTTGTCTTCTGTGCATGTACCCAACACTGACCTATCCCAAAGGAACACAACTGTCAAAGTCGCATCGCCAACAGTGACGAACACGCTTGGATGTAACTAAAATTTCAGAAGACAAGCACTGTTAAATACATAAAATACTTACATTAATTTGAATTTAATCTAACTGCATTACATACTAGTTAGAAGAAGTATACATACATCTCAAAGCACTTTTTTTTTTTTTTTACAAATCTGTGTTCAAGCCTAAAATCGAAACCATGCCGTTTTTGCTAGACGTATTGGCAGAAAAGCAATTCAGTGTTGGGACACTGAGATTGGTTGTGGAAGCCAAAGAGATATGTCTACGTCATTTTTAGTCTATGAACGAATACACATACGATAACTGAACGAGGTATCACATCGTAAAGATATCGGGAAGTGTGCAATGATATATACCCTATGTCCTGTCGGCACGATAAAATCTCTACTGCAAGATTCCGGAGGAAAAATTATAAATTAAACATGGTAGGGAATAATTACCCTTAAAAAAACTACTACTAACTTAAGAACTTGTGTAGAGTTCACTATTAGGGGTTGGCGGCATTGTGCTCAGCAGTTCATTTGAAATCAACTAAATACAGTTAATCACCGAAATTCAATCTTCATGAAAATTATGTGAAGATTCGGTGGTCTGTCAAATGTTGCCCATTCAGAAACACGTCCAGTTTTCAGCGTTATTTTAAAAACGTGTCAATTGTACTCATTTTATTATTTCTTTTATTTCGGCTGACCGAAGCAGACTCGCCTATTTCCAAAATCGGCACTAAACCATCTCTTGTAACCTACCCACGATTCGAATGCAGGACATTTCTCACTATAATCCAGCTTACAGCCTGTGCAAAAGAGGTCTGGTGGAGTAGCACGTCCAATCCCAAAGCAATCTTTATTGCCCTCTTCCAAGCTAACTCGAACAATGTAAAAAAAATTTATCGCCCCATTACGTGGCATGCACGTTTACATGGTTACCCGTAGGTATCGTCATTCCAACAGGGGAAAAAATTGTCCCGAATTAAATATCTGCGTTATGTACAAATATTCCGTGATAGTACTTCATTTCACGCCTTGGGCAAAGGTACAAACACACGTATCATTCTGCATCTTTAGTTAATAAGTAACATTGCCCATTCAATAAGCGCAAAATGCATACAACTATATAGTCTACATATAAGTAATGGGTTACTACATTGTACATCTCACATGAAATGAATGAATTTTCCTCCAGGAAGAAATTTTTTAACAATGTAATACATAAAAAGGTTATAATAAGTGTATACTGAAATCATGAAATAGTATTATATTAACAACCCGACATTCATTCATTGCAGGAAATTTAGTTAAAAAGTTTCAAGTTTTGGAAACAAAGCCCGTGTACAGAAGGCTACAGTGGAAAATGCTTTGTCCTGCCGAGGGTCGGTGCGTGTCCGCTGGCAGTTAGGGTCCTTCGGACAAGCATCGCTGGTTACCAACATAGCAAGAGGGAGGGAGGGGGTGGTGATAAATAAAAGGGGAAGCCGCGGTGCCTTTTTCAATTACCATGACATTGCGCGCGCGAGTCTGTGATCTACGACCGGCACCTGCAGCGATATGGGAAATGAGATCTGGTTTCCTTCAACTACTACATTCAATGCACTCAACGCCACTATGTCTCGGGAGGGGAGGGGAGGGGAGGGAGAGCTTCCTTTCCAAACTTCGTAAAGGGGTATAAAACTGTACCCCTTTAACCCAATGTGTATCCCCTGGCCAAGATACAGCTAGGACTCTGTAGAGTTCCGTGTTGCATCAACGGAAATTTCTAATTGTTTAGTTGCCTTATTAAAAAATACAAGAGAGTTAGCCTACCATTTTTCGCAATATGCCACTACCACAGAATACGGTTTCCGAGGTTGATTCGCTTACGTAAACACCTGCACCTGAAGGTTTGTACACTCTCTTGGCCAAGTTTTAATCTGCAACTATGATATAAGAAACGGACACTATGTGCTATACATATATTTATAGACAATTATGAATGTCGTTAAACACAAACTGTAGGAACACATGATTTTGAAAGAGATATGTAGGGCTGAGCCAATATTGAAGATATGCGCAAAAGAAATTTATCAGCCTACCCGATGTGTAGCCTGTGTTTGAAATCTACGAAGAAATTCCGACATTTGATTGAAATATGAACGAGTTCCGCTACCTCGAGACGATGCAACCCGTGCCTAGAATTTAACCTTGATCCCGATGCAAAAGGCAGACACCGTGCTTAAACACAGCGGCGTATCAATGTGAAACATGCAAACGTTCGATTTAGCTGGCATCAATGTTATTTTGTATCTATAGTTTGTACTGGTTAAAAATTTATTTCACATAAACCATTCTTTCAAAACCGCTACGCATATCATTCTGACACAATAAAATGAGTATCTGTACTTCTCTAACGAGTTAAATTACTACTGTTGTTTGAAACAACTTTAACAATAGTGACTAAAAGTTGTTCACGATAAAGTTAGCACTTTAGAAATGAACCTTAGAAAAAAGTCAATGACCCTGCATCCATGTAATTTAATGGGCGCACTGGGTGATAATCGCTCAGTCAAGTTGGTAACGGCGGAGGGAAAGTAGTTTCAAACAAATTCGAATAAGAAGTGTTAGGTAAACATTTATAATAACAAAATTATTTCTTTCGCTTTCTGATTTTATAATACATCGAAGTGTAAAAATGAGCAGATTTGTACTAAAGTATTTAGTTTATTACTAAGTTTACAGTTTCATTTGACTGAGTATGAATAAAGCGATGAGGTACATAACAATGTAAATTATCATAGGGCAGAGGAATACACAACGTGTTCTCAATTTGATCTCAAGCAAGGCTTTCAAAAGTGTTAATTTTACCGTGAACAGCCTATACTTATCAACTAGCTATTTACCACCAGTATACAAAAATAATACATTTCTAGGATTAAGCGTGAAAAAGATACTGACAAATAATCGGCGTTTAAGGCGCTCGCCTACCCGGTGCTTGAAATGTATTGTAGTGTGCTTGAAAGACAGGTTTATAGATGAAACTATTAAACATGCCGCAAGAGGTTTGCCAATGAAAAGAAAGTACATTCCAAATGATCACGGAATGGTCCTTTCACGACATAACGCACATTGGGAGCATTTTGATGATCTCGGCCATAACTAACATCGTTTCTTCAGACTAGAATATCTCAAAACATACGAACCTGGCAAGTGCGAAACTACAATAGAGGCATGCATCTGACTGCTATAGAGTCGCGTACAACGAAAGCGTCACCACTAAGAGCCACGTTCAGACAGGTCGCGACGGGAAGACTGCACGCCAGCCGGTCGCCTTGCGCGTAGAGGCGATATCGCTTTACAGAACGTCGGTCGGCATCGCCCGTAACGCTGCATGGATTTTTGCCTCGCTCACAAAACCATGATCTCTAAGTAGACGGTCTCCTTAAGCTGCTACTTTAACTGTACTTTTACAACAAAAGAACTTAATGGCCAATGCAAAATAAAATATTTTAATAAAATAGACCTTGCCAAAATTTTTGCGTTAGTGCAATTCTCTTGTATCTACTACAAAAAATTGCAGTGCTGACGATTTAAAAATAAACACATGTAATCAATAGGATTATTCTGGTAGGAAAATACAGCAAAACATTTGTCTCGCCACAAAAAATATGTGTGGTATATTTTCACAATTGTCTGCAGCAACAACAAAGTATATTTGCCGGTGCTATTAGTTTAAACACAGTACTGTCATTGCGTCAACCAAGAGCGACGAATAATGGCAGTGAATGAATTCAGTTACCTACTGCCTATGGCGAAGTCGAAAACGCTCTACCAAAACGCCCGCGGCAACGATTAAAATAATTCGTGCGAAGCTGCGATCTCGGAACATCGCGGTAATTCGGCAGACAGACCAAAACTCCACTCCCACCCAGCAAACACAGTTACGCAAACAATAGAAGTGCGGATCATCACGTATCTGCTTAAAGCATTTTTGAGCGAATCGGAGGGCACCAACAACAAACCTCCCACGTGGCATAACAAAACGGAAAAACAAATATAAAACACGTGTGTGAACGTTACGGAGAAACAGCGCTCCGAGATACCTGACCAAAACAAGCTTATTGAAGCGGGCCGGCCAGTTTTTGTGTGTTGTACCGAGCAGTTAAGCCGAGTTTGGCGACCACGTAAAGCCGAGTGAGGATACAGAATTTAATTCTAAGGCTGTGTGCGAATTCATCTGAAGTACATACTTACGCGTACCTGTCCCCGGAAGTGATGTGCTATCCGAATTGGAAGTGAAGTATTCAAGTAAACGAAGATGTGCACTTCTCGCGTACTTGCGGAATCTGTGCCGCCATTTTGAGAAGCAATTTATTGGTTACAATTGATTTCCGACATAAATATTTTATTTAAAGTTTAATAGGGCAACATTACTACATCATAGGTATAGGATTTTGAACTGAGTAAATAATTATCGCAAAGCTAACTTAAAAAAAAAGTCTAAGCAATGAATTCGTATTAGGCCTGTGTTCCTAACATACAGAAGCTAAGATAAAAAGAGCAAAAAAAATAGCACCTTACTGAAATATTATTCAATACTTTATGTAACCCCTGAAACTTCCGGCAATTATCAAATTCTTAGTCGGAATACATGTACATTAAAGGTGGTTACCTGGCTAATAACAGTTACCGAAGCCAATACGACTGCATGTCCGAATTCATCAAGTTTGATGCCGAGGATAAGTGAAGGATGCATGTACGCACCTGAATTCGGACACGGCCTAAAAAGAGGAACCTCATTTTAACCACTTGAATTATACGTCCCTTTTATTTATTCTTGAATCATTAAAATTATTCAAGTCTAATATGGTGGGCCAATATAACGAAGGTGGGGCCACGGTGGCTGAGCGGTCAGCCTGCTCGCCTCCCACCAAAGCGAACCGGGTCCAATCCCTGACCGGGTCACCGGATTTTCGCCAAGTGGGAACCGTGCCGGACGATGCCGCTGGTCGGCGGGTTTTCTCGGGGATCTCCCGTTTCCTCGGCCCTTCATTCCGGCGCCGTACCATATTCACTTCAATCACCATCATCGGCTCTTAAGATCTCGCTGTTAAGAGCCGCCCAAATCTCTTCACTAACCGAGTCAAACACCTTATTCGACTTGTATAGGAAAACGCGAAGGGCCACTGGCCAATAACCTATATTGGTCAGCAGCGCCATACGTACGCGTTATCTGCATACGAAAGCAGATATGACAAACATCACAAAAAGCCTACCAGCACCGCTAGACGAGACATTGCAAAAGGCTGAACGGTTTCCGCGCCATTAAAAAAATGTTCAAGTTATCTAAACAACGCCTAACCTGCAAGCTGAACTGCCTAGGCCCGGAATGAAACAAGTCAAAATGAGAGTTTCGCGACGAGGACAAATTATCGGCGTCTTCCCCCGACAATCGCCAGCTCCAAGACTAACGAGGTATTCAAGTTTGCGACGGTTGGAGCGGGTAAAGAACAAGGGGGCACTGATGCTATAGAACTGCGACGCTATCGCTCGTTTCAAAAACGTATAGTCCCTAGTGGGCGGTGGTCGAGGCAACACCAGCTGGTATTCATTTCACACTCAATACTCTACATATACACTCTAAATCGGAATCAGTGAATATATACTGATTGCCAGTTGAAATTGCTGCATCCGGAACTAGTAGAAAAATATAACTACTGATCTCTTCAGTTAAAATAAAGCCATTAATTCAAACGGTAGAAAATCCGTTATTTATACGTGATTACTTAATAAGCACCAAGATATAAAAAAAGTGCATTACGGTAAGAAATGAATTAAGTGCAATTATGCTGTCGCAAAACAAAAATATTACCTTCAAAAGAAACTCTGGATGTTGTTAGGCTCGAACCCGTGCCCAAAATGCACCAAATATTCAAGTTATTTATTTTTATCGTCGTACCATATTCGCTATTTTGCCGCTGTAATCATCATTCTCGTATTTTGCGTAGTAACGGAAACATAATATGGCGAACCTATAAGTTTTGCAACGTGGAAGTATATCATGCTCTGCAGGGTTTAGAAGGTCACTAAGTTAAGTTTAGCAGATTCTGTGCTTTAAAATATATAGCGGTTTCGATTGAAGAGGTTGTCGCCGTTCTTATGTATCCACCATTTTAAACGCAAAGAGAGTTTAAAGAATGAAACTGTTGTTTTGAAGTGACAGTCGCTACTAATAACTGAACTAACTCGACAGTGTAATGTTATAACCAATTGATTATTTTACAAAATTTGTCATTTTCCTTGATCAGCCAACTTGCGGAAAACAAAATTTAGTTTGTGAAAATTCACGTATATTATTGAATCATTTCACTTTCGAATTAGTAAAATTATTATTGATCAATCTATCACTGAAAATAACAGTTAAAATCTGTAGTGTCTCGTTGCAATGTAAAATGGCGGATAGTAGCGAACATAGATAATCTCGTAAATTAAAACCATTATATATTTTAAAGAACAGAATATGAACTGACTTTCGAACCTTGCAAAGAATGTACGTGCGCAGAATATGTAAATATTTAGACAGCCTGAAGTCCTTTCACATCATTAAATTTACAGCGTTTTGCCATTATATTTTTGTTTTCGATACCCATGACACAAGAGCTCGTTGTACAGTGGTGAAGTAGGACAATGGGTAAAACGGATAACCCTAAAATCTGTAACATGCTTTACTTTTTGGGCGGGTGTTCGATCCCGACCACATTCACAAATTTTTTGTCTGCACAAAATTTCTGTTTTGCGACAAAATCAATCTCACGTATCATTTCTCTGATTTATTTTAAATCAGGAACTTATTTATTAGCCAACTATAAGTAAATAATTTTCAACTTTTTGAGTTAGTGATATTTCTTCTACTAATTCCAGATGGAGAAGTTGTAACTGGCAATCAGTAGCCTAAAAATAAACTGATTCCGATTTAGGGTGCAGGGGTTCCCAGAAGTCGAAAGGTTAGCTCACCTCGACCCTCTGCCCGTTCCGGCAATTCGGACTAGCTTCACCTGGCAGACGTTGTCGGTGGATTTTCTCGAGGTACCCTCGTTTCTCCCAGCACTACATTCCGTTCGTGTCCCATCTCAGGTAGGGTTACCACACACTCAGGATAAATGACATTTCATTCAAAATGAAGATAATGCAATTCCATTAGCACTACATATTATTTATACTGGAGATCGCGCGTAACTAATTAATATTGAAAAAAAAAAAAATTTTTAAGTTCCTCCCATTTTAAAAAAGTTTCCAAATGTTTGATTAATAACAAAAATTATGTTCCCATTACCAGGCACTGTAAAATATGAATCCTAAGTACGATGAAAGCAAAATTATTGTATGCTTACAGTTTTTTATACAACAAAACATTTTAATACACGAGCCGCAGTACGCAAAATGACAAAATAAAACATTGCAAACCTGCAGAACATCTAAGATAATATAAAGGGTATTAATCATATTAGAATTACATATGACTTACATCCTTTATACCACCCACAAAAGAATTAACCAAGTGAATGTTGGCTACACAGTTATAACTAGTTTTATTGTAGAAACCTAATACTATACAAATAATTACTATAAATAGTATTTTTATCAGGTTAAACAGACCCAACATATTTGATCAACACTGCCGACTGCCTGGTAATATTAATTACACATCAACAGATGTCAGCCCTCGTAAACGCCACTCAAAAATCTGGTCACTTTGATGTAAGTTCAGGTCGGCCTAGATCCTAGAGTGCATTCATTCGTCATCAGAGGCTTTTTCGTCAATCTGCACGCCAAATGCCTCGCGGTGGGTTCCGATCAAGGAAGCACGTCCCACGTCTGTAAAGTAAACCCGAGAAACACAGCTAACTGATCTGCACACGGCTCAGGGGAGAAGATTGGCAGAGGAGCAGGTGGGGGGGGGGGCGGAGCAATGTCCCGCTAATGTAATTTATCCGGCGACCATTCTGCTAGCTAACTTTGCCCATTAACCTCCGAGCGAGCGAAGTGAAGACGGAGGAGAAGGGGTGAGAAAGTTCTTCCGACGCAAACTCCCCCATTCAACTCTCTCTCTCTCTCCCTCTCTCTCTCTCTCTCTCTCTCTCTCTCTCTCTCTCTCTCTCTCTCTCTCTCTCGCACCCCGGCTCCGCGAACAGGAGAAGCTTTCAGCACGGACTTTATTTACGTTCCGCCTCCATGGGTGAAGCAACAAAATGGTTGGGTGGTGAACAGGAGAGGGCACCCCCCCCCCCCATGACGACCATCCAACGGCTTAGCAGTAACCCGCTTAGTCGCCAGGGGACAGCACACTCGACATATACGGGCCGGGTGCGAGGGCGTTACCAGCCATAGTCGCGAATGAAAATCCCACAAGCCCGCGGACAGTAGCTAAGCAGAAACGACCAATTTACTAAACCAAGCCGAAAATTCACCGTCGCCCAGTGTACACAGGTAGCTTTTAAACTGTCAAATTAAGATAAACAAAACAAGCGCTACACGAAGTTTGTAGACGAGCACTTTCAACTGTCGCTGTAACTATCTTTGCACACGTATGCAGACGACTGACTGACTTGACCGAAGGAAATATGGCCCACCTACGGTCCTCCAAACTCATGTGACTACAGGCTGTTCACGATAAAATGAGCATTTTTGAAAGCCCTGCTTAAGATCTACTTGTATACACGTTGTGTATTCCCCCGCCTCGGAAGCAAATTAGGACACCTTCGAGATAATTCTTCACGAACACGTAAAAATAATTGTGGTATTTGTTAACTATGGTAGTTTCCTCGTAGATTCAACATCACTCTCCCCGAGCTAGCTGAAGCTGATGTGTAATTTATAATGATTTTATTGGAATGCAACGTGACGTGAGGATCGGCGAATTACAACACGAACGAAATGACGTGACGGTCCCTTTGATGTGAGCCCGCCCAGTCTCTGGTTGGCTGCTCGAGGCTCTGGGAGCGGGCCTCGTGTCCCGATTGGCTACTGCCGGCTGGCGAGTAGTTTACCAGGCGCTGATTGGCTAACGGCGTTCTAATACGTTGACGGCCAGTGACGCCATTTTGCCGGATTTCGCCGTATAAGCCGCTGTGTTCCTCTGTACGAGTTGGGGAGGCCCCCTTTCTCACTAACAAACACTCTCATTAACTAACTGCACTGCAAATGTTTTAAAATTGAAATTAAACAATATCATAATTGTTTAAAATGCTTAACTTAATGTTTCCTGGAACAATAATGAGTGCCCCCCTGCCATGCCATGAGTTGAAAGTCTAGACTTTGACCTGGCTAATGGGAAAATAATACCCCAAATAAAATATCCTGGATCCGCTCCTGCCTAGCAACATTAGAAGTACGCCGGTAGATATCCGATATTTCGAAGCACGTATTTATGTAACGAAAGTGCTAACCTTTGCGAAGGTTTATTCCACTCAGGTTGTGAATCTCAATGCTTTTAGATTGGCAACTAGAATTTTTCGCCACTAGGTAAGCGCTAGTGTCGCATGTGTGTGTGGTATTTGATCTATTTTCTACGTTAAAAAAAGTATAATTGGAATAATCATAAATAAAATATAAAGAAACTCCGTAACTAAGTAAAATCTTTTTCTTTTTTATTATTCACGGAGCTTAAAGTTCTAATTAAAAGTGGCCTCCTTCGAACCCTGCGCACCTAGCGGCAGAAAATTTCCTTATGCCAAACTCTCACATACGAAAACTCGTTTCGTTCCTAACCTGGGTAGAATTAACGTTACATTTGCACAGGACACGCTGTTTTACAGATACACTTGCAAAATTAACTTCAGTGCTGGAATTCGGAAATCGTAGCAGTCGTGGGATTTATGCCCTAGTGTTATTCCCTCTAAAGCGAGACTATTGTTGGGTCTTGAGAAGAGTCGAGCAACAAATAAAAGGGGGGAGGAGAGGAGACGCGGAAGTGCCAGTGCATGTGTTCCCGCGCTTCCCACAAACGTCACAACACATCCCCGACGACGACTTCTGCGGGGCGACATAAATTCTTTTACACCCTAACGCGATAAGTGCAGTCCGGATGAGAGAGAGAGAGAGAGAGAGAGAGCGAGAGCGAGAGCGAGAGCGAGCAGAGAGAGAGAGAGAGAGAGAGGAGCGAGAGAGGAGAGAGAGAGAGAGAGAGACTGTGTGATTGCCCGCACACGCTGGCGATGAAGTCTGCCGCTGTCGGGTTCTCCCGCAGTTTATTATATCTGCCTGGCTGCAGTTACGGCTGATGGTCCGCCACGTTACGTTTTACAGTCTCAGCCGTACCCACATCGACCTCTGTGACGAGCTACGCGTCTGATACTTTCTGCAGCCGTCACAAATGTAACACTACACTGCAGACTGTTCTGTAAAGTTACCACTTTTTTTTTATATAAACCTTTGAAGAAAAAAATCACTGCCCGTAACGACATAACTATACAGTGCACATTAGCATGCGGATCTCCAGTTAAGTTGCCAGCCTGAAGAAATATAAATAGTCGTAACGCTAGGCGTTGTATTGCGAAAGTAACATTGAAATTTATATCCAGTGAGGTTAATTTTTGTTTTACTCACATTACATTCCGTATGACTGACAGCACCACGATTTCACTTGAATGGCACAAGAATGAAGTGAACAGGCCCATGGCAATGTTCAATTTACATATGGTGGAAGGATACAATGTTATTAGAGAAGATCCTAAGCTAAGATATCAAAAGTGCTCGGTTTATAAAAAATTATTTAATAACGAACGATTACGCACCAAGTTGTCAACTTTATACAAGACGGCAGTATATATGGTCCGGTGGCTCTACACGTTCGGAAATTTCACCTTACCTTCATGTCATCGCCAGCTCCTAGCTCGCCCACTACAGAACATGTGCATATGAGCTGCGAAACAAATCTTGGCGGAAACAAATTTTCCCATCACTCCCGAGCATTGTTGGTGGACTTCTTTACGATATCTGGTAGTGGGCGTGATAACAAGGCACAGTTACAGACCATAGGAATCAAGGCCGCTACTATCCAAGACATACCAAAAGAAGCCACTCAATTTTCGTTGCAAAATTCCCCTCCTCTTCCAGATTTTCATGGCTAAATTTACATTTTCCCCTGACCGCTCATTTTGGCTTATTGTGTGTTAACTGACTAATGTGACGGGAACAACAGAAACATTACCTCTGAGCAGTAGTAGTAATAATCAGCAACCTAATTTACACGAAATAAACCTGCAATGTTGATACACGTATCACTATCATGGGCCTGATCAGTTCTTACTATAATGTGAGTGAAACAAGAAACACTAAGCTCACTGAACACAAATTTAGACATTACGCTAGCAATGCAACGCCTAGTGTTTGGTCCATCTCTATTTCCTCGCTGGCAACTCGCATGCAAATGAGCACCATGTGGTTAATGATACATTTACACGTGATTGCTACATTAATAAAGATATCAAGTCCATGGCAATGTTTACGGCGGATGAATACAAAAGGCAGAAAAGCAGATCCTACGAAGAGCTTTCAAAACTGCTCAATTAAAAACACAAACAGCCTGCATCGACTTTATTCGTATCACTTGATCAACGCAGACTTGTCGTCAGGGGTCGTAGCAACGGCAAAGGGAAAACACGGCAGAGTACACACGCAAGCTGCGCAGCAGCAGTAGCCAATCTCGGTGTTCCAAAACTGGAATGCTTTCCTGCAAACAGCGCCATCACAACAACGTGGAAGGTACTGGCAATTAGAGCACTTTTGATATGAAATAGCCATTTTGATCTGATAACACACTTACTCAAACCAAAATTTTAATCCAACTCGGTAGAATACGTTTTGTACTTAAAAAAAAAATCATCTAAACAGACGTCCACGTCAATTTCTAATGGCGACGAGAGTGTCTATGAGAAAGTCAATGCTGGAGACATACTTACGCATACAGCTAAATTCAGTCTAACCCAGTCTGGCATATATTCAGCCTATGGCCACTTTTTTTCCTTTACTGTGGCGGAAGAACACAAAAGGAATAGAACATAATAAACTAAACAGAGTTGGACTGGGCTGCCCGGCTATGTAACTTGTTAGTTCGGTTAGTGGGAGATTAGGCGGAACGCGACTCAATTTTATAATTCCGTACACGAATCTCCGTTCTGGTCCACTGAGACATCCTTTTCCGTCATTAATAATCAAATTTTAATGTGGTCGAAGTTAACGTCAGTACACGCTCTCGTTTTTAAACACAAGTTAATTTCCTAGTCTGGCACATAGCGAAGCGGGGCTGCGCCGTAAGATGAACGGACGGAAGCCGGTAAGTCGAAACTGATGAGAATTCCAAAAAAGATCAAAATAATGAATATGGAGACCGAAGATCGCCGTGGCCATGTAAATGCCTGGAAATGTAATTCTAAATGTACTGAAGGGCGAAAGAAGCATAACATCGCTGGGGAAGGCGGAGGTATACATATAGTGAAATAACTGACAAGTAATATTCCAGAGCCGAGGAAGTTATAAAGGGCTTCATCCGGAGCGTTGTTCGATACTGTACGTTGGAAAGTATTTGGAAAGTTTTCAGACGTGGCTACCGCGAAGTATGGAGCGGATAAAAATAACAGACAAGGTCATACATATGAAAAGTAGGAACTCGCAAGGATGGATTCAATTAACGGTACGGCCATCCCGAGTTGTCTTCCAGCCGAATGCCGGGATGGTTCCTCATTAAAAGGCCCTATCCGATTCTTCCCATTTTCCAAATCACAACAGTTTCCTTACTACGGCCTTCCGATGTTCAGGGACTATAAGAATCACCAAACAAATAAAATAATTAATGGAAAAGACCGAAAGCATAGTTCCATGGATGCCTATCCACAGTTCCGAAACAATAAACCATGCATCTGCTTGTCAAATGGCTCGCAGTCGGTTTTTTTTTCTCCGTAGAAAGGTGGGTTGAAACACTCATCAGTTTCAAGTCGCCTCGTAAACTAGGAAAACCCATCCGTGACATCTAGTGACCAGCAATGGCAAGACTATATATTTAAGCCCATTTAATTATAATAATAAATTATATATATGTAGAACGTTCGAGAGCGCATCTGGGAAGCTAAGTATGGCCGAGAATATGTGTAATAATTCTCATGTACGTGGGAGTATGCGGAATGATCATATCCGTGCTGCACAGACTATTTATAGTCTATTCGCGGTTTCTTCACATGTTTTTAAATCAAACCTTTGGAAAAACACTATGTATGACTTATTTGGTTGTTTCCTAAATAAGTCGTTTATAACAAGCGTTTTAAACGTGAGCTAACATATAGGCTATTCACGGTAAAGCGAGTACTTTTTAAGGCCCTCTCAGCAGGCATTAACCACAAATAAATATATCTTATTGCAGCCTTAGGTTTAGGCGTTAAATTCTGAGAGTAGTGAAATGTATACACTGTGTTTATTGGTCACATTGAAAGTTTTATATTAAAGAGCAGCAGGAAGATAGGAACTGACTAAAAAGAAAAATTTAGAAGGACCTTAAAAAGTGCTCACTTTACCGTGACGAGCCTATAAAAACATTTCATTGTTGGTTAAATTTAACTTACACTTATGTTTTCTATACTTCACTTATAACTAATACTAGTTTTTACCCACGGCTTCGCACGCGTGTTTATAGGGATAAATAATGAAGTTTTGTGACACTAAGCCACTATTGGGTTCTCTACCCACTGAGTTTCTGCGGCCCCACTATTGGGTTCTCTACCCTCTGAGCTACTGCGGCTCTTGGAAAGGAATGGAAGACAGCCATAAACAAAAAAGAAAGGAGAAATGACGGAACTTTTTTAATAATGCTTTTTTTATGCAGTAGAATTACAATAAGAATTTTCCTGAAGGAATGAGAAAAAATTCCGATAAGAATTTTCCTGAAGGAATGAGATATTTTCCTGGAATAAAAAGTAGCCTATGTCACTCTCCGACCCTCCAACTATATCTGTGCATAGAATCACGTCGACCCGTTGCTCCGTTTTGACGTGAATGAAGGACAAACAAACAAACTTTCGCATTTATATAGTAGTAAAGATGAATATACAGAGAGAAAACATATGTTGGTAATGCCTAGTAAGAAATAACTCTTACGCAAAACGTACGTTGGTCTTCTGGTATAATTTTCTAAGCTTTGTTTTCATTAGGCGGAGGAATATCCTGGAAGTAGAACTTTAGAAGGGCTTCAGCAAAGTTCGAAGTCACCGTGATTGGGGTATACACCCCTACTGCCAACGTGTAGAAACTTACAGATAAGAATCACTCGACGCTGACAAGCCAAGCAGGCTGCAGCAACGAGTTGGTATCCAGGCCAGGGGGGAAAACCTCGAAACACATGGCAGCAATTCAGCTGGTTTTACAATTGAAAATCTAATGACAGAGATCATTAAACATAGGGATATTCACAAGAACTGACCACTAAGATTTCAAACCTACTGTTCCACTACTGCTCATAACTGGTCGTGTGCAAGAGAGGCCCTGACATAAGAGCACAAAGGAAATTGTTGAATTTAATTAATTTGAGCAGGCGCATGAGGCGATAGCCAATCAGGGCAGAGAAGAAAATTTTAGACAAAGTTGTTTACAATGGATGAAGATAGACTACAGAAACGAAGAAATGTGGTACGACACAAATTTACAGGAAAGAACAAGTGGCAGTAATCTATAGCCGAGAATTTTTTTTAAGTTTATCCACACGTTCGCGATCGCAAAAGCAAAATTTTAAAGAAAAGCAAAAAGGCCAAGTCTTAAAATCACTGGTTATTTTCCATTACACTAAAGTCTATTTTATATAGCTATGTAAATACAGTCAAAAACATTAGAAATTTGTTTACCAACACTGAAAATTGAAGTCAAATTCGGCGAGAAATTTAATGGGATAAAATTGATATAATTCCCGGTTTCTTTACACTTTTCGAATCAAACATTTGAAAAACCACCCTCTACGTATGACGTGTTTGGTTGTTTCCTAAATATGGCATTTATCACAAGCGTTTTATACTAGTGTTACCATAAAAGAACCTTATTTTTGGTTAAATTGAACTTTTACTTATATTTTGTAATTAAATAACTATCTTTCGGTTATAAGTAATATCAACAAAAAACGAGAGAAAATAGGCATATTGGTAATACCTGGTAAGAAATAGTTCATATGCATAATATTATTACACTGAGTGCATACGAATGCAGTGCGTTGTCGTTCCTTTGGTGTAATTTTCTAGACTCTGTTTAGCTGTGTTTGTAAACAGTAAAAAATAAAGGTAGACCGGACTGAAAATTTCTTGCAATAATCCAAATGCTAGTACTAGTACAAAAAATTTTTTAAACCTGTTGCATTTGTACTTGTGCAAAAATAGGACTTGTGTAACTACATAAACATTCTTGCAGTGATACTGACACTTCATAAATAAGTGAAAACTTATTCGAACAAGCCCGAGCGGTTTGGAGAATTTGCTCAGCACGGACAACTGTATCGACAGAGCAATGAAAACGTTGGCACGTGTTGAAATAACAGAAATTTGTATTTTAAACATTTTTTCGCTGTGGTTTTGTTAAAAGCTGTAATTTCTACCGAAATTTAATTTTACGATGCTGTGTATGGAATATTCGTAATCCAAAACAATAAGAGTCAACGTATTTAATTGAATGTCTTTTAAAAAAACAAATTCATGTGAAATGCCTATATTTATTTTATATAAAAAAAAATTACATCCATTAAACATTGGACAGCATTTCTGACATAGCTAGAAGGATGCACACAGTAAAATATTTGTGTAACGGGAACTGACATATTCATGTATAATTACATTTTTTTTTTCACAGAAGTATATTTTGTAAAAATACAGAGTTTTTTCGATTGCAAGAATAGAGTTTGTGCAAATAACGAAAGAAATTTGTGTTGTTAAAAAGTCAGAGTAAACAGCCGCATGTCAATCACTCCTGGGAATTCCACACATTCCGAGAACAGTCTACCTGACTCGAGCAGAGTTGCACACAGGTTTTACAAGAATGTGTTCCCCCAAGTTACCGGTTTGCAACATTACTTTTTTAACGATTCTAAGTTATTCGTTTCGTTTACTCTCGACAAAAATATTCGTGATCACTCAACTTTCGTTCACTAACGAAATGAGCTATTCTTAGAGCATTCTAGTGTTCGTTTGACGTCACTATGGTCGTTAAGAAAATCGAAACAAAAACGAAGCCCTTTGGGCTTTCGTTTACGAGTTTTACTATAAAAACTTGGCTGGTTGTTTTGTTTTTTTTTCGGCATGTGAAAGAAGTGAATCCTGAATTTAATGTGCCTTCATGCATTACAGGAACATAAAAATATATTTCAGAATAAATATTTTAAAAGCACCAATTAATATTTCTGTTTAAATTTGTGAACTATGTAAGTAGCAGTGTAGGCTGGCTGTTGATGGAATTTATTAAATTATTACAGTTGTTTATAATAAAATACGAGATCATTAACACTGATTTATTTTTAAAAAACATTACTTTGAACAATGCAGTTCGTAAATCACATAATAGGTAGCGCTAAACTATAAATAATTCTTGGTGGTTTACAACCAAAATACTCTCTCTTGAAATAATCGACTGAAAATTCATTCAATCCACAAGAAACACGATAGCGTCTAGTTTGTTGTCCATCGCTTATTTCATAATCTTAGTATAATAAATAAAGCAGGAAAGCTTGTTCGTAAATAGCTTGCAGCCAAACTGCATTTAGAAAAATTTTCGGGCATATAACAACCGAAGGTCTGTCCGCGAATCTATTTCAACTCGGTGCAAACGAAATTAAAACATATGTATGTGTAATACATCACAAATTTGACACACTTGAATGAAATATACATTTTCCTTATAACACATTATGCATTTAATACTAACATCTAAATCATGTCAAAAGCAAACAAAATATTTTAAGCCCTTTACTGGTTTGGTTTATTAATGTTTTCAATCTTAATTAATCATAATTTACAAACAAAGTCTCATAAAACAGTTAAAAGTTCATGTGCATAGTGTTGCCGCCCTGCATTCTCTAATGAAAACCCGGACATTGCCGAAGTCTCTGAGGGCTGTAACGAATTATGACTTAGAATACCAAATTGCCTTTCTCGAAGATTTTGTTCGTTTCGAGAGCTTTCGAAACTTAACGAAGACGAAATATCAACGAATAACTTAGAATAAGTCCCCAGACCAGGTTTTGTAAATTTATGCGATTTTAGCTGCGATAGAAAAAATTTCTTTTAAATATTTTAAGAAATGTTCAGATCTATTTATTAATTCATATTTTGTATTGGATAATATTGCTCTAAACAGCTAAATTAAAAAAAAAAAACAAAAGTGTGCTGCAAAATACGGGTACATTCACATGGTTTCGCATGGCTTCCTTTGAATAAAAGATAAGTAACAAAAATAAGCAACAGGGCGCAGGGATAAAGAAAATAATACCTCTCTGAATAATTCAACACGTATCGGCAGTATTCGTTCTCTCCTGTATGTATAATTACCTTTTTTTTTTTACATGGGACCAACATTATCCTTGTAATTACGTGTCAAACTAATTGTAGTTCTGCTGAGAGCTCGGTAAAAAAACTTGCTGTTCTCGTTTGAAGGCAAAATACAGCATATTACAACGAGATTCAATTATTGAAAGCCTGTACAAATTATTAAAATAGAACACTGCCTATGAATGCATCTGTTTCGTAGTGGTTAGCGTACTTGCATTTGATGAAGAGGTTCCGAGTTCGATTCTCGTCACCCCGATAGGAATTTTCACCAGTCTCTTAGCTTGGGACGTGCCCGAGTGGGCTGAATTAAATGTTTTTCGTGCAGTCCTGGCTGACCTATAATTTCTATACCATAAAAACGACTGTGAACATTAAAAAACAAATTTCCTTGTAGAAGTCCTAATAGCTTGTGATTTTGCAAGAAAAAATTGGAAAATTACTACATATGTTGTAATTCTACAGGATATTCGTTGGTATAGCCTGTTCACTGTAAAATGTGAACTTTTGAAAGCCCTGCTTAGGATCTACTTGTATGCACGTTGTGTATTCTTTCACCTATGTAAAATTAACACTGCCACGGGCCCCATCACTTTATTCATGCGTCGATCAAGTGAAACTGTGAAATTATTAGAAAAGTAAATATTTTACGAACTGCTCATTTTTACACTTCGATGCAGTAAAAGAAAAAAAGAAAGCGAAAGAAATGATTTAAGTAATCAGAAATGGTTACCTAACACTTTTTATTCGACTTTAAGATACGGAACTACTTCCCATCCATCGTTGCCAACCTTACCGGGCGGGAGCATGTCACTCGGGGCGCTCGTTAAAATATATGCAGTTAGAGGCAGTGACTATTTTTCTAGGGTTGTTTTCAAAAAGTGCTCGCTTTATCGTGAACAGCCTTTAGCTAACAGTACATTTGGTAGAGATAATGAATACATCCGGCACACTTTTCAAGCATTTTCTTGCAAAGTTTACAAGATTTTTTGTAGTGTTACCGAAAACATTTTTGGTAACTAGTTACCGAAATTTTTTTTTGTAAAAGTACGAGATTTTTTTGTGTGAATGAGGCAGAAGATTATATCGTGGAAGTAGAACTTCAGCAGGGCGTCAGAAAAGTTGGAAGTAACCATTAACGAACTACACGCAAGCATTCAAATGCGAACCAATTTCAGAAAAGGATTTAGGTAGTGTGAATATTATAATCTTATGTTATATGCTCTGTACAAATTTTTTTTTCGATTGATAATCAACCCATATAGTTTGTAAAACACAGCACCCAAGCACCAGCGGATCTCCCCTCCTGGCGGCGCAGTATTCGAAACAACTTCGCCAATAACATTAAAACACTTTGAACGAGGTTATGCCACGGTGGCAAAATGAAATGGGCTGTATTCGAAAATTCAAAAGGATGTGAAATTAAAACACCGATAAAAAGTGAGGCTGCCTGAATGGAACTACTCACCACCATGATGCTTCACGAACTAACTGCTTCGTCCAGGGTTGCCAACTCTGTGGTCCAGCGCTGGATGCAGGTCTGCCAACATCGAAAACCAAAAGAGGTGGCAGAGCGGGAAATTCAAACTTGAATGTGTCAAGTACACACACAGACAGTCACTAAGCCACGAAAAAAGGAAGTATTCACATATTTACAGGTCCAAACAGAGGTCTTCCTGTGAACCACCGCCGAGAACAGCGCTCGAGATGCAGCTACAACTTGGCGCGTCGTCCGTCGCTTCCCATAATAAAATTCAGCCTACGTCAATGAAACATACAGATTATGTGTTTTACTTGATATGCTCAAGATAACTTGATTCTCCCTCGCCAGCAGCTTATATTCGACGCGTTTTTTCGTAAAAGTTTAATGGTTTTTAGCTCTATCTTTTGGTTGATGGTAAATGCTTTAAAAACCTTACTTTTCTCTCGGAAATAAAACATCTCATCATGGACAAGAATTTAAAATTGAACACGCTCAAAAATGTATTAGTAGTAATAGCCATAAATTGCAATACAAACTAGTACAGCATCAAAATAACTCCCGAAGTGTCTCCAACGCAGCTAATTTATATGCTCAAAATAACTTAGTTATTTTGGAAAACGTCTTAATTTTAAGACCACATACTTACGGAAACTATTAAAAACCCAAACATTTTCCAAGGTTATTAGCTACAATAACAAGTTCAAATGAGATGCACAAACAATTTAGTTGAAAAAGTAAAATCGTATGATTGTTACTTTGAAATATACGTAATTCATTTTTCGACACTGAATTTATATGATATAGTTTTGTTCTTTGCCATTTCAGAGAGATAGACCAACCAGATATAATTATAATTTTTTGAATAAGCTGCGAAAAATAATTTTGCATTAAAACTTAAGTGGAAGGAAATTTATGTAATTATCTTATTTTTCTATTTAGCTATTTTATCGAGTAGTCCATATAGGGATAAGAGTCAGGTGTAATTTTTTATCCCCGAAGAAATTGTTCACTTAAATTAATATATTTTACCGGAAATTTCTCTTGCAACAGAAAGTTATTGCCAGTATACAAACGTCTTTATTAGTTTATACATTGTCATTCTATATTAGGGTACGCAAGGCGTGCAAATATTGCAAAATAATCTCTACATCGGGTTACGAATAAAGAGGGACTGTTCTTATGCCGCAATGGGCTCAACATCCACGCAGACGACTGAGAAACTTTCTGCCCGATTGAGAATGAGACCTGCAACACAAACGTCCAGCCAGACAAAAAAAAAATCCCTTACGCAAACGTAATGCTTTATTTAACGCTTTATCATCAAAATATTTCGCGGCAGCCTTTAATATCACAAAAGGCGCAAAGGGCGCGTTGGGAATAATTTACAGGCCTTCGGGGGCAAAATCACAAGCCGAAATTTCAGGGTGTCGCCGCGAAGAGGAGGGAATGAAGGAAGGAAGGAAGGAAAGAGAGGCGTGAGAGAAGAAGAGAACAGAGGGGTGCCGCAAGAAAGGGGAGTATAATATTGGGCAGCGCTCAAATTTCGTGTTTAGCAATTCAACGGTCATAGATTTGAAGGGGTAGCGAGGGGCTGCCGCGGCAGTAAATGACCCGCGCACACCATCAGCAATTCACGATTTTTTTCCCTCCTGCTCTCTCGGCAATGTCGATAAAAGCGTACATTACAGCGGGAATTCGGCGCACGTAGGAACCAGCCTCAAGGCCGCTGTATGTGCGCGTTTGTTTTTTTTTTTTACGCGCCACCCATGAAACAAGAATTTAATGAAAAATATTACGAAGGAAAAAACTGCATGGCTGGTTTTTTTCAATCACTGCTATGATAAATGTCACTGTACGATGCAAACATTTTTTTTTTGTGTAATACCTTTTCTCTCGGATTACGCCCAGAATCCTAATCAATTTATCAGCAACTAGTGTTTTCGAAGCACAGAAATATTAAATGTCAGCGAAACTGTATTATCTGATTGCATGGTGAGAGAATGGTACTAAATCGAAATAAACCTTGGTTTGTAAAGACTCTTCTACTAAACTATCTTTTAAGTTAAATGAAATTGCTTGCATGTTGCTGGGAGCACAAAAAAATGTTAAGGGGGTTTACACCAAGGACCACAAGAATATTAAAATTTGCACAGTGGAATTCAACTTTTAAAAAAATGCCCCAACTATTACCAATATGCAAACAGAACCACCCAAATAACTATGCGAGAACTTGTTAACATACCACAATACCAGATGCTCCACTCGAACTATGGACATTTTAATAATCAAAGGAAATATGAAAAATGCTGTATAATTTAGCAACATAAGCAATTACGAATAAAATTACTAAGCTGATGAGCATTAATTCCTTCTAGCATAGGTACAATCTGTCAATCAACTATAGATGATTCCAATTCGTAAGTAAAATGAGAAAAAATGGGTACTTATATAAAAGCATCAAAAATTAGATCCCCGCACCCTCCCCGGTTCTGCTACGACAGGACATATGCTACCAGTTTTATTTTTTTACAATTTTCACGTGATTGCTGCTTACGTACAGTATGTGAAAGTACATAACTTAACATTAGTTCCCCACCGAGCGCACTAAATATATCAACCAATAATTCTCTAAGAACATCTGGCATTAAATATATTCCCAATGCAATATTTATTTCAATGCTCACATAGCTATGTCTAAAAAAAAATTAAAACCTACATATCAAATTACCACCACAATATAAAACAAGTACATGCAGGATTGACGTAGTATAAAATTAGTTTTCCAAAATAGAAAAAAAAAAAAAATTTCGTTACAAAAGTCACTAATTCTGAGAACCCTCACCAGCCTGATTAGAAAACAAATGCTTAGCAAATAAATTACATTTTTTGTTATCAGCTCAGCCACAAACCAACGGTGTAATTTCCTTTAGCAAGTAATTAAAACTGCTGTTAGCGTCCTGATGAACCCCTCTCCCTCCCGCCGCGTCACTTTATGTAACAGAATTCCGTGATCGCAGAGCAACATAATCAAGGGGAAAAAATGTATGTGGCCAATTCCCCCTCCCCTAGCGTTGTACGCGCGCCAGTGGGGTTGTTAGTAGGTAGTCTGAAGGACTACCCAACCAAACGTCGCGTTGCGAGAGAGTAAACGTGTTCTGCATACTGTTAACAGCGCTCGCCGTTCTATTCGATACACTAACTACGCAATTACATTCGGAGTGCAACCGCTGTCAATTTGCGCGGCAGTGCGGTGAGAATTAGGCGGAGACAGTTGCGCTGCATTCCTGATGAACCGTCGTGTGGCACCAAGCGCTAATCAATTACTCGTCTGCAAATGAGGCGCATGTGCGCCCGTACACGAAGCGGACGTTCTTCGCATTCCGCATTTTTCTCGTCGATGTAACAATATTACGTAACTGAAGCTACGGTTGATTAGCGAGTAATTCGAGCATTTTAAATGGTCTCCCTAGTGAAATATTGTTTGCAAAAATCAGCGTTTGCTCGTATACTGTATTCACGGTTACTTACAACTTTTGGGAAGCCCTGCTACAATTCTACTTCCAGGATATTCTTCCGCCTCATGAAAACAAAACTTAAACGAGTCTACAGGATATTCACGGTAAAGTCAGCACTTTTTGAAGCCCTCTCATTTGGAATAATAGTCTATTTGATAATAATAGTCAGTTTATTGTAGCCTTAGATGTTAACCTTCGAGTCAGGTGAAATATTTACAATGTGTTCATTACTTAAATGGCAGTATTTATTTTAAAAAGTGGTGGAACGATTAAAAATGACTGATACGATAAAAATAACTAGGGCCTCGAAAGAGCTCACTTTGCCATGAACAGCCTATATAAAAGTACACCAAAGGGACAACGCACCGCATTCGTGCGCACTGTTTAATAATATCTTGCATGAGAACTATTTCTTACTAAACTTTACCAACACACATTTTCTTAGTGCTTTTATTTATATTAATTATAACTTAAATATAGTTTATAGATGATATATATAAAGAAAAGTTCACTTGTGATACACGGAACGTAAAGCACTTGTGATACACGACGTATGTAGGAAACAACCAAACGCGTCATGCATGGAGTGATTATTCAAAGGTTTGATTCAAAAAGTGTGAAGAAACCGCGGACACACTATATACGTGTATCTGAGGTAAAGAATAATTAGCCACCACTTTATAATTTCATCCTATTAAATATATTTTTAAACAAAGGTGAAAGGGTTTCTTGCGCAGTCCACTTCAGGGATAGGTGAAAAGTACAAGTTGAGAGTGCAGTGCAGAGATTTGGGCGGCTCTTAACATCGAGGTCTTGAGAGCCGAAGGAGGTGAAGTGAGGTGATCATGAAGTTGCGCCGGAATGAAAGGACGGGGGGAAACGGGACATAGCCGCGTAAATAATAAGATTTAGATCTCGCTTTGATTTTTCTACAGCGTTAACCTTTTGGTGTACGCTCCCCAATAAGATCTGGTAACACAGCTGGCGGAGTTTGTTTCCATTATTCATGTATAAGGCCGTTCACGATAAGTGAGCAATGTTGAAATTAACCTTAGGAAAAAGTCACTTCCCGACCTACATATATTTTAACGGGCAACCTGAGTGACAATTGCCCAGTAAAGTTGGTAACGATGGATGGGAAAAGAGTTCAATACTTTTAACGTTGAATTATACGTGTTAGGTAAATATTTGTAAACACTAAAATAATATATTTTTCTCGCCGATTTCTTTCATACAAATAAGTGTAAGAATAATAAAATTGGTAAAACAGACTTTTCCGATAATTTTACAATTTCATTTGACCGACGCGTCAATAAAGAGACCTGACCCATGGTTATGTTGATTTGATATATCGTGGACGAATACACACGTGTGCATGTAAGGAGATTCTAAGCAGGGCTTTCAAAAGTGCTCAATTTAGCGTGAACAGCCTTTATGCGTGTGCGCGAGCGTGGCACGTAAAATATACTAGGAATCACCCCTGAGATATTATATAAGGTTCAATTTGGTCTTTCAACAAGCCAGATAAGCAGCCCCACCTGCCTTCAAACCACGAAGCAACTTACCTTGCTTTATAGACACGAGAATTGTCGAGATGATGCAAGAAAATGGCAAATATAAACTGTTACCACAGAGTGGGGTGCATAATATTGTCCAAAAATGTCTTGGTACGTGCCACACTTTATCGATTAGCAGATTAAAACTAATGGCTCAACCAAAACAAACAGCCCTAGACCATTATACTGCCGTCATGAACAAATCCACACAACACGCTCTCGCAGATACAATTCAAAGGCATTCGCCAGATCCACAGGCATCCAAGGGCTGGCAATACACCATTACTCGTCGGAGGCTAGCTCACACACTATTTTAGGCGATTCACGGTAAAGTGAGCACTTTAAGGCTCTGCTGAATTTTTCTTTTCATCAGATTCCTATCTTCCTGTCATTTTTGAATATAAATATCGTCATGTGACTATTAAACACAGTGTACCTATACATTTCACCACTCCCAAAAGTTTACGTCTAAAGCTGCAATATAATATATTTATTATTTGTTGATGCCAGATGAAAGGGCCTTAAAAAGTGCTTACTTTACCGTGAACAGCCTATACTCGTCCATCCGATTGCTGTATTATACACCATTACCCATCACTCTATAGGATCTCCTTCACTGCTCCACAGCCCAACGATGGCGCACTACAAACGAAGTTTAACATTGGTGTGTGTGATCAGTGGCTTCCTGGCGGCGGCGCGACCATGGAAACTAATATTACCTTCCGTGGATAGTCCTACTGGGTTCTATGCCCGAGCTAACACGGAAGTCATCAGCAAACTTCCACGTGGCTATTATTTCGCACAACGTGTTTCGCAGCTCGCCGGTCCAGCAAATTTCATTTTTTGGGCCTACTAGAGCGATGTATGGGGCCAGTTTTTGCTCCACGTACTAACAAAAGACCATAATCAAACAACTGCTCACATTAAATAAAGAAATGCAGCGAGTCCTTGGCACAAACAACACACATTCAAAGGTTAAAATCAAAAGTGGCACAACAAAGGACCCTGCAAACACACACACTATACAACTTGTATGTAAAACATACCGACAAATTTTGATCGGTTATCCCTCAGGTGTAAATATAAAGATTGAGATAGACAACCCATCGTCCAGGTCAAAACACAAGAGCGGTAGACGCCTTAAAAAAGTTGAGAAAGAAAAATTATAATTTATTGTCATGTTTAGGACACCGCTTGTGGGACAGAAAAAAAAAGTTATGTTTTCTAATTATTTTAACCGTAATCACTAATAACGTGAATGTCGTGTACATGTAACCCACACCCATTATGTTTAAAGGGAGTGTTGCACCCTTACTTCAGCAAAAAAGTATGTTACAAGAACAATTCCCAATTTTTGAGTAGAGATGATGAAATGCCAGGAAAATTAGCAACGTAAATGTCGTTTGCAATAATTGTCTAACTCTAGCCCTTTACTAGTAAAAATTACTTGTTTGATTTCACATAGAAGTGTTATTGCCTGCCAGGTGGCAAACCAGTAAGGGATGTCTGCGCCATAGTGGTGTGTGGACATTACGTACAGTGATGATGATAGTACGAAAGTTTCTCAACAGTACGGTAGTTGGCAAATAATTCTATATTCTTCATTGGAAGACGTAAACGTCAGGCCGCCAAGCAGCTGGGACGGGCTTATGTTATTCATAATTTATTACCTATTACGTTTATAAAACGCTACAAGAAAATAAAAAAACCACTTTAAAGCCTCAAGAGAGACCAAGAAAACATACATAATATAGTATTTTTTTATGCGATAACATTTTCAACGAATAGGTAGATGCTTTTACCAAATCCTTCACTTTTTAAAATACAAAAACAAGACAAGCAAAGAGAAAGTTTACATTCCATTTCTGACCGTAACTTCCTTTTCCTCGAGTCCTTCCGAATAACACACCCCATCTGACCCGACGTAATTGTGAATTCCTGTAACTCAAGTGAATTGCAAAGAATAAAATTAAACTGGGGAATATTAAGCTCTTTCTGTGATGTTGAAAGGAAAGCTCAAGTTTGAAGGGGAAAGAGATGATTGTCGAGGGATGTGGGGGGGGGAGGGGGGCTTAAAGCAAAGGGCTGAAAATTCGCGACGGAAGAAGGAAAAACCTAAATAAATAATACTTTTCGCTGCGTCGCTTTTGTGCAAAAACGAACAAAACCCCAATATGAGAGAGAAATTGACAACTTAGCTAATTGCATGAACTCTTCTGATTGACAAGTATGCAGTTATATTCATTAATGTAATCGACAATGACCCATTTCATAATCTTGCGGGACTGGAATTTACAAAAAACTTATTCTAACCGAAACACTTATATTTTCAATGTATGTAACGTAACGACCTCTAAGTAATTCGTTTTTGTCTAACAGGCTTTATCTGTTCACGTATCTAAATTACAATTCATATGAATATGAAAAAAAAAATGTTTTCTTTTAAAAAGTTACATACCACAGGTATATAATATTATTTTTCTGTATGACGCGCATTTTAAGAATTACAATACTACATGTGCAGACAAGGGAAGGCTACGAAGACGTTCAAAAGTACATCATAAAGACAGTGTTTATAGTATTTTAATGATTTCCGTGACAGCAGTAAGCGAGTTAACCTCCACTAACATCATAATCGTTCAATTTAAATGCAAAACAAAATCTGAGCGAAGGAGGAAACGACTTCCACACATTAATTTTCCTTTTCAAAATTGACGAGACGTAGCTTCCGCCTAATTCTTATCGAATCAAAATCGACGATGAACATCCTTCGAAATTATTGAATAATGACATTTATGTGTAAGGAAATTCGTGTGATACAAAATGCTAGTAGTCGCTGCTGATGATTGTTCACGGTAAACTGAGCACTTTCGAAAGACCTACTGACGATCTACTTCTCGGGTTACATTGTACCTTTCCGCTATATACAAATTTAATAGTCCAATAGGCCCGATCACTTTATTCATGCGTCGGTCACGCAAATAAAACAATTTCCGTATAAATACCTGTTTTACTCACACTTCCCATTCAACGTTAACATATCCCTCTGCCGTTGCCAACTTTACTGAGCGCATGCCAGATATCGTGTGCGCGTTATATGCAGATATAAGGGCAGTGACATTTTGCAAAGGTTCACTTCTACTCACTCGGGCTGCACAAAGCAGCGCGCGCGTATAGGCTGTTCACGGTAAAATGAGCACTTTTGAAATCCCTGCTTAGGATCTACTTGTATACAAGTTGTGTATTCTTCCGCCTTGCGTAAAATTAATATTGCCATGATCCTCATCACTTTACCCATGCGTCGGTCAAGTGAAACTGTGAAATTATTAAGAAAGTAAATACATTACAAATCTGGTCATTTTTACTCTTCGATGCATAAAAAAAAAGCGAAAGAAATAATTTCCAGTTATCACAAATCGTTACCTAACCCTTTTCATTCGACGTTAAGATATGCAACTACTTCCTCTCCAGCGTTACCAACCTTACTAGGCGCATGCCACACAGTGCGCCCGTTAAAATACACGCAAGTAGGGGCAGGTTGATTTCAAAAGTGCTCATTTTACCGTGAACAGCCTTTAACAGTACGAACGCCACATAACCATCTTACTAAGTTAGCCTATAGGCTAATAAGCAAAAAGCGTAGACGACGCATTTATTAATATTTACCTACAGTAGCAAACTGAGAAATCCGTACTCATCATCAGTAGGAAATCCACGTTAAGATACGACTTACAAGCACGGAGAGTTTTGCTCGCGAGTTAACACAGGCTGGAGTTTTGTTTAACGTTGGCAACGAGAAGAAGCAGCAGTACCTAGGAATATACCCACTGTTGGTCCTGAGCAAACGAATCTACAAAGGACAACGATACCGGAATACTTTCATCGCAACGGGCGCTCGCGGAAATATTTGAACACGAAAGAAAACCCGCAAACTTTGCAGTAGGAGAAAAATATACATTCTCTCTTCAGGTAAAGTCACGTGCTAACGACCCAGAGAGAGAGAGAAAAAAAAAAGAGAGAAGGTTTCGAGTCGACTGCGAGCCACGGCAAAGTACAAACAAAAGGGAGGGCCATGATAATAGCGAGAGCGGACAGCCCTTGTGCTGGCAGCTCTTTCTTGGGAGAGCTTCATCGCGAACATTCTGCATCGCGGCTTACGGACTGGGCACTGCAAAGGCGTCATTCTAATCCATTCGCGGTTACTTGACACTTTTCTGAAGCCCTGCTAAGGTTCTACAGTATTTCCAGGATATTCCTCCGCTTCATTCAACCAAAGCTTAACTAAGGTTGTGTTCGATTTCGGTGCAATGTGTCCTTGATCACTTACCCGTGTTCCCTTCCATAGAAATATTCGTTAGCGATTTCGGACGCTTGTGTTCGTTTCCACCTCGAGTTTTAGTCTGTCGAATTTCACTCTATGCGAATTTTATTTGTTTTGTGACGTTTGCAAGTGTTTTCTGCTGGCGTGCAGAGTTGTAAACACAAAACAAAACACAGGCAAATTAAATATTTCAAACAATTGCGAATCGAAAACTATCTAGGGCACGAGAAGGGCAAGTTGCTCTTGCCCTTGGCTGAAGGGGACATTCTAGGGTGCATGATGCACTCCTCTGTGAAATCGGACAACAGCAATGACATCACATCCGGGATACTCGTTTCAAGGGCACGAAGCCAGATAAGTCCCTTAGCTGGCGAATTTGAACACAGGCTATGCTAGAAAATTACACCAAAGGAAAATGCACCGAATTCGTGTGCACTCGGTCTTAACAACATTTTGCATGAGAACTATTTATTACTAGGTGCTACCAACAAACACGTTTTCTCACTGTTTGCATTCATTTTTATTATAAATGAAATATAATTTATAGATAAAATATAGGTAAAACTTAAACGAAAATATACTTTTATGTTAACAGAGATATAAAACACTTGTGATACATGGCATATTCAGGAAATAACTGACTACATAATATAAGGGTTATTTTTGAAAGGTTTGTGATTGTGTTTGCCAACACATACAGGACAAGGTCCTTGTCTCAACTGCTTCCTGAATGTAGGTGTTCTAAGTTTGAAGAACAGCTGAGAGCCCCCCAATGATAAAAAAGGGATTTGGGTTGGTTCAAGTGAAAAGGTTTGAAAATTATTCGTTACCTTGGTTTTTATATCAAAATATAACCATTTACATCGTTTTTTCCCCAAAAAAACTTTCAATCAATAAACATTATATAAAAATATAGTTTTTCCACTGATTACATTTAGTATAGAAAAGGGTATCAAAAATTATTCTGTTTGAAACTTCCCCCAAAATCTACATCTTTAACAAGATTACATCTCTTTCCAGCTATATGCAAGTTACATGTAATTATTTTGCTCTAAGCCACACTCAACTAAATGGCAGCAAGGTCCCCCCCCCCCCCTAAAATGTTGACGGAACAGCAGTTCCTGCACAATTGAAAACCCTGTACTGTCTCCCCGAATCTGGGCGAGACACCTGTATTTATATTTTATTTGAAATCATCCAGAACATTTCAAAATGATCTTCATTCCGTCGATATCTGAAGTCTTGTAAGGGGGGGGGGGACCCTTATGGTGCGTGACTGGCAGGCTGGCGTCACGTGGTCAAGTTGACGTACGGGGGAGGGGAAGGCAGTCGTAGTTTCAGTGGGCGGCAGCAGCCCTGCTGCGCCCATACTTGCAGACCAGCAGGCCCGCCCGGCGAACGTGAGGCGTGGAGCTCGTCAAACGCACCCCCGTCGCAGCGAAGGTAAGCCGTCCCAAACGGCCAACATTTTCTCAACTTCACATGGCACCGTCGGTTTGACTTTCATTCGATGTGCAGGGATAGCCGTCACAGGTTTGATTCAAAACGTGTGAAGAAACAGCGAATAGATTACAGTAAACAAAGACGCCAGTCGTTGGGACGTTAACTTACAAGAGACGCCTCGTTCTGAAATTTCTGTAAACATTACCATCACAAGGTTGCAGGAATACTTAAAACCACATCATAAACCATACAGATAATTTTTTTCTGGTGTGTTTTTGATAAAGCATTAAAAGTAAGAATTTTTCTTCGGAAAAACACTGTATTTTGTACAATCCTGATAGAAATATATCTGTCAGTGAAAATTAGATTCTGAACAAGCACGAGAAACACATGAGGTCAGGATCCCCACTTCTCTAACTTGCCCTGTATGACACCCGAGTCTCATTCGCTTCAACAGTGTGAGACAATATCATTCCACTACTAAGTCACAAAAATACTTAGGAGAGAGACATATTAAATTACGAATACTTTCGATGAAGCAAAAAAAGATACGTAATTTGTTAGTTCCCAATTACGTTATTTCCAATAAACAAATTAAAGAAAAATTATTACGTATCAAGTATATAAGTCTGGACACGGGATGACATGAACTGAGTGTGTATAACGAATAGCTCGTACCGACAATGCCAAAGCAATCGCGCACAACGAAACACACGCCGACGCCATGTTGCGCGCAACTAACTACTAGTTGTTCATTTGTTAGGTCAATATAGCGTCCACAAGAGCGGACGGAAAGAACACATTTGAAAGTTTGTCTATAATGCACAAAAACAAGGCCTCCGCACAGAATACACACGTGTTAAGATTAGGATGGACTGAAGCATTTTCTGCGAAATATATTGTTTGCGCAAATACGCGTATCTCGGTAAATAAATGTTCTGCAGATACGACTTTTTGTCTGAAAAGATAAAAATTATCTATGCCCCTCTATTTTTACTTTTGTAATATTGAGCGTATTATTGGAGGAAAAAAATAGTGAAAATGATAACACATCGTATTCTTAAAACTTGTGTATGCAGTTTCCTTACGCGGCAAGTAAAAAGTACAACGATAAGGCGTAGTTTAATCACATATCTAATTTACACAGTACAACGTTACATATGAAACACTGCACGCCTTGCGCGTAGGAGCGATGAGGCACTGGGTGTGTGTGTAACTGTCGCCCATATCGCTCCCTCGCTTCTTGACCTTGGTCGCGCAGCTACATATTTCCCATATACCTAGTACAGAATTTCTTGGCCGCTCAAGGAGATTCGATCAGCGGCGCTCCTCCCAATAGCTGGTGCCAGTAGCCTATCAGGGATGTGCGTTGTTGTCTAGTTCGCGTTGTTGCAGTGGCCACAACGAGTCGAGCAAAATGTTTCTCAGATGCGCTCAAAAAATCGTGAAAGACAACTAGAATGCTGTCCCTTTTTGCAAGAGGCTCATTTTATTGTTTAATGTCACATTCACTTATTTTTATTTGGTTGTCTGAAAGAGCGTTCGAAAAGTGCCCCCTTAATGCAGTTATTAGTTGTCAAATCATTATAGTTATCACATAAAACACTCAAATGTCTCAATTTCCAAAATTCTGCAGCATACTTGGCTTCACGCCTAGATATTTTTTTTCTATCAAATTGCATTTATTGCACTCTGTATGGCGTGCATGACATACTGATTCAGTATGAGTACGATTTATAAACAGGTGAGTAAGTATTGGTACTCAGGATTTAGTTGAAAATATGGGTCAGACTTGTGAATATATTTTTGTTCGTTCAAGCGAAACTGTTAACATTCATTTAATTAATAGTTTAAACCTTAAACTGTAGAGGGCAAGTTGTTTTTGTTCCTTTTGTAGCTTTTAACACAAATTGCAGCATGCCGCGCTTAGGCTCTAATTCATCTTTCTGAACTGCCTATAACACTCTTGTGTCGGAATTTCAGTGTTATATTTTGAAAACTATAATGATTTGACAACTAACAACTGCATTAAGGGGGCATTTTTCGAAACCTCGCTCAGATAACCAAGTTTAAAAAAAAATGAGAAATATGACTTTAAGTAGGTGAAAATCTGAAGTTTATATCTTTATCCATTCGTGTTTTACTATGACAGCTGGCATAAACTCGCTGCAATTTTTTTAAATGGAGGATATTCGTTCTTCCCCTGACGGGAAACCATGTTTCGTAGGCACATCTAATTTTGCTCGCCTTGCTTTGAAAGCAAGCGATAGCGCAGCCTGGCGTGTGCTTAGTCGAGACACACAGCTGCATTATTCCGCCCAGTGTTGGTGGCCGCTGCGCTCTTGTACTCCAGTATCGCGACGGGCTTTGTACGTTCCTCATTGTTGATCAGTCACTTGCGAGAAGTTTTCTTTGGAATGATGGCCCTAGGTCAACCTTGAGCAAGAACAAGTACATGCAATAAGGAATTGGTTTACGAACAAAGTCGATTTATAATCTTAAGCGTGCTTTTTTTTTATTAGTAATCAAATGAATAATTTTGCCATCCTATAAATTTTAAGCAAAATTAACAGTTTGACGGCGAGAGTATTTGAGTTCGATAAATGTACAGTGTGCGACAAATCATGGCGGCTATGTGTGAGAAAAGAGGTTATACTGTTTTAGCCAGTTCCAAGGCAAAACGGTAGAAAAGTGACTGTTTTTGTTATAAGAAATTGAATGACGCGAATATAAGGAAGAGGAGCCTGTCATCGCAACTGTAAGTGAAAAATTGTATATCTACGTTTAATAGATGCTTCCAATCAGTACGTTTAAGTGCATTAGTATGTTTCCTAAAAACGTAAAACTCTAGCAATTCATTCGCTCAAACAGTTTCCAAATGGATGTGAACTCTCATTTATTTCACATACATGGTTTGTCGATTTATCCTGCTTATGTATTCAAACGTCTATTTTTATGTACTTAATTTTAATTTTAATATATATATATATATGGACGCTTGATATAGAAGAGCGTCCCACTCTTAGATTGCAGTAAAGTGTGAATGGCGTGCATTGTTGCCAGATTACTTCAGCTTTGCGACGTAACCGGAAGGCTAAGTAACAAATGGGGGGCGAAGGAAAAGGCCTGATTAAAATAATTTTATCTGTTTACCTCGCTGACAACGCTTAAGAGAATCTAATCCAACGATGCAAAGCTAAAGCGGCTCCTCTGAAACTGAAACATGTGAGAAACCGTATCATTGTCATTGCATGGCACACACGCCAGTGAAAAATTGCATATTTTTTGAGGTTGCAAGAAGATAACTTACCAGGCAACAGTGCATGTAGGAAGACAGCTTTAACGACAGCAATCATGTAGCGGAAAGAGAGTGAATGGTCATTACACCGCACACTGCAATCAAGTGAGACGCTTTATAGATTTGGCAACACACCTTGGTAATGCTCGCTGATAGGCTCTGATACTGAGCGGCCAAGAAGTTATGTACCGGGTATAGCCACACATTTCATTAGCACTGCTCAGTACTTCGCGATATGCGAAATAACACACACAGTAATTTTTATTTTTAACTTGTTAAAACTTTACGATAGGCTGTTCACGGTAAAATGAGCACTTTTGAAAGTCCTGCTTAAGATCTACTTGTATACACGTTGTGCGTACTTCCGCCTTATGTAAGATTAACACTGCCATGGTCCGCATCACTTTATGCATGCGTCGGTCAAGTGAAACCGTGAAATTATTAAGAAAGTCAATACTTTACAAATCTGGTCATTTTTACACTTCGATGTGTAAAAAATGCGAAAGAAATCATTTCAAGCTATCACAAATGTTACCTAACACCTTTTATTCGACGTAAAGATATGGAACTACTTTATTTTACTGAGCGAATGGCACTCGCGCACGTTAAAATATATGCATGCTAGGACAGCGATTTTTTCTAAGGTTCATTTCTATAGTGCTCCCTTTATCGTAAACAGCCTTCAACTAAATTGCGTTCCTTAAGGTCGTCAAGATTAAACTCGCCGCTCCCGTCAAAATAATCAACTTAGCTGTCGCCGCCATGTGCTTGAGCAAGAAATCCAGCACCCCCCCCCCCCCCCCAAATAAAATTAACAACCTTCAGTGTACTTCCTACTGATCAACTATTTTCCATCAGACGCCACACCCAGATACAGTTTATCTCTAGGCAGCAGCAACAGCATCATCATCATCAAGGCAGCGTACACGCTCAGATTCCTTCCTCTCTTCCCTATCGCATTCTCCCCTTGTCGTAATAACTGCCCTGACCAACACCAAGGTGCAGGAATTGGAAAAAGGGGGGGGGGGGGGGCTCTTTCATTTTCCGCTCCGACGACTCGATCTCGTCCACGAGAGAGGCCTACGCGTCCTCGAAAGTCGGGATCACCGTCCGCGTCACCCCCCCCCCCCCAGTTTCTAAAACCCAAATCATGGGGCGACAGCAGGGCAACTCGTGGGAATATATGGGGTGTCTGATAAAACCAGCTATTCATGGTCACACGGACCCGTGCGTGAATACAACTTTGTTACAGAGGTCCGCTATCACACTCCTCTATCAGTGTGCGGTACGCGACGCGAAAGGGTGGTGCAGGACAGCAGTGTACAAAAAAAAAAGTTTGGGAGTTTTAAAGTTGTATAATGGATGGTTGCTGTTCTTTAGTACGGACAGACACACCAGTGATTTACCTATTTTTTTTTTGCAAGCTTAAAGGGAGCAGACGATGTTAAACCGTTGCTAACTTTAGATTAAGTATTGTTACATGGGACGCCTGCGGGGCGTATCTGAGTTCGTGAGGGATGGAGGTCTTAATAAAAAATAAAAGAACTAAATTTGATTTATAATTTATTCACACAACGATTACTTACAGCATTAAATTATCTGTCCCCAATGTTACTCTTTTTATTTAACAGTGAGCGCACTGCTTAAGGTATATTTCAACTCTAACTTCCTTCTTAAATAATTGTGTCTGTTTAAGTCTAATAACTCGTACTCATCATTAACACGTGTTCAGTCTATCTGTTGCTATAATTTATCATTTGTTTCACTCACGTATCTAGTCCAATAGTCCAGCGTCATTCAAACATCCCACTGACTTTCCGCCCATATACCATGACTCTGTCCTCTTCGCCCGGCAGTGCGAAGCGGGCCAAGGTCAGCGGCGCGGACCAGCGACACCGAACAGTATTGACAAAAATAATTTTCTGAAACTGTTACTTTAGTAAAAGTTACTATTTATTTGCAGTCTGTTTTCCTCGAGAGAGGGAGCTAACGCCCCTTTATCCTTCTCTATTTTTGCAAATTAATATACATGTACATGATTTAGGTGAGATCATTTTGTAGCTTATGGATAAGCTTATACAAAAAAAATGAACACATCATTTTATCAATTTTATGAAATGGAGGTGACTTCGAAACCACGATGGGTATATCAAAAATTGTGACGACATAACCTGCAGTCAATATGCTTTACAGTTTAGGTATACATACCACAATATCAAGGTTTTGTTATCATAGGCTGTTCGCGGTAACATGAGCACTTTTGAAAGCCCAGCTTAATATCTACTTGTAACAGTACAATGTATCTCATCACTTTATTCATGCGTCGGTCAAATGAAAATGCGAAATTATAAATATGCTCATTTTTAACACTTCGATGCATAAAAAAAAACAGAAAGCGGAAGAAATAATTTTAAGTTATCACAATGGTTACGTTACACTTTTTTATTCGACGTTAAAATATGGAACTATTCTATCCAACGTTACCAACTTATCTCGACGAATGTCACTCAGTGCGCCCATTAAATTGCATGGATGCAGGGTCAGTGACTTTTTCTAAGGTTCATTTCTAAAGTGCTCCCTTTATAGTGAACAGCCTTTAAAGAGGGTTACATCGAGTGATACGGTTGGGAAGACGGAGAAACGTTCACTCCGTGGCATCACCCCATGCTCACAATTATAACATTACACAGACAAGGTTCAAAGAGATTTGAGTGGCTTTTAACAACGAGGTCATTAGAGCCGATGAGGGTGAAACGAGGTGGGAATGGTGCAGCGCCGGAATGCGATGGTGGGGAAACGGCAGATCCCCGAGAAAACCCGCCAACGAGCGGAATCTTCCGGTAGGATTCCCACCTACGAAAATCTGGAAGTGACCCGGCCGGGGAGTGAACCCGGTTCGCCTTGGTGGGAGACGAGCGGGCTAACCGCTCAGCCAACGCGGCCCCCTGAATCAAGTAAAGGTTTGCGTTATTGGAGACGGGTCAATTCGGTAATGTAACAAGAAAATCTCTGCAAATATTCTGTTTGACTGCACGAATAAGCACGCTAAGAGCTAACGACTGTAGCAATCTCACTAATGTTAACAGTCTGTAATGCATGCTATGTTCAACACGAATCCTAAAGCTACCTCAATTGAACTCAATTTTTCACCCGTAGCTCTTGATTGCGTATTTCAAAGGAGACCACGACACAAAAACACATTAGCAGTTAAAAGTTTTAAAAAATTAAAAGAAAAAACTTGAAACACAACGCCGTTTATTCAACGTTGTTATCTTCAGTGCTCCCCGATATGCAAGCGAATACCTGAGTAGTGCGTAACGTCACTGCGCAATATCGTCAGCGGCCGACCGCCGCCACCTGCACAGCTGTAGTTACCTATCTCGGCACTTGCATTACGTTGCCAGAAACTGAGAGGTCGTAGCAGTGTTAAAATGGAGTCAACAAACATTCGTCCTTAACAGTTTGAGCCAGCGAAAACATGTGCTGATCTCGAGTTGGACAGTGATAATGACTAATACGCTAACACTTCAGGGCGAACGGGAACGTTACTTAGGTGTGTGTGTGTCTGTCTGTGTGCGTGCGTGCGTGCGTGCGCGCGCCCATGAACACTGATGAAGAAAGTGTCTGCTACTGTGAGTTAGAAAATGGTAAAAACTGTGAAATACGAATTATTCGTGTGTGTAACTAAAAATCCTTTTTCAAAGTTGATTTTGGACCCGGAAGTACTGACAGCGGTGAGGCACAATTTGAGTTTAATAACAAAGAGCAAGTATAAGAAACGTTTGTTAACTGCTGCCAATCCAACGAATAGAACTTGGCGTTACACCAATTATAAACAGTTTACGTCGTGGGTTAATTCATGGACTGCGATCGGCTGCAGGAATAGAGTAGTTTTACCATATTGTGCCGTTAATGTCATAAGGAAGACATTTCCGGAGGCCGATGGCAACTACGTAGGTTTCAAACTGTAGTTAGAAAACTGAACAACAGCATTGTATTTTTATATGCGTGGCATTTAAAATCTGTTGGTAGAGATGCAATTAAAATAATAAATAATTTTTCGAACGAACAGTTATTCATACCGCTGTTATAATTACACCTTGAATGGCCGCTATCTATAAATTAAGTTTTTTTATATCTGTACGATAGTCATAGCGTCAGAACAGTTACTAATAGTAAAATTAT
>CM056995.1:70816245-71058745 GCA_029891345.1 Dryococelus australis | reverse complement strand
CATTACGTCTAAATACGGACCATTCCGTAAACATGATACTACTGAACGGAGGAAAGTGTAACGTACATTTCCGTTCATGTTATAAATATTTTCCGTTGTGTTTACGATATTTCCGTCATTTACTTCAACAAAAACAACAATTATCTGAAAAAACACTTCCGTTATTTTACGGACATTTCTGTTATGCAATTGAAAATGAATATCAGTTATTTATAAATGCAATAAAGGTCGGCGTCACTTGTACGTAGTTGGTGTTATCATCAATGAGATGGCACCTGGCGCTAAGCGGCACCTCAAAATAGGCTGCGTCAAGAACCACTAAAAGAAATAATATCGCAACGCCTACGCCCTCATCACTATGTGGCGCGGCGTTCCTGCCAAATAAACTAACTTCTGGGACTAAAATCAAACAGCTAAATTAGGTGAATACACAGATTTAATCCCGGCGAAAATTAGACGCGGCCGTCTTCATCAAAATTCTCACCAGAAGCCCCACTTCCAACAACTACGCAAACCAGCACACAAAAACCAAAAACGACTTCCGGAAAAAGAAAGGAAAGACTGGGGGGAAAAAAAACGAAAAACACAAGAAAAATAAACCACAATTTAAAAAAAATTGCAAAAGAGATAATTACACTAGAAAAAAATTAAGACAAATTACAAAATAAAAAGTCTTTGAAAAACTACACTTAAATTTTAAGGTTAAAATTACTGAAAATACTATACCTATAAAATGGATGGGTGGTTTACAATTGCTGTTAAGTTTTTGCGTCCATACAAAATGAAAATAACCATCTGGGCGATCAAAACAAATAATAAAAAAAAAAAAATGAAATTAAAACTAAAACAAATCTTTAAATCGATATTTAACAGTAAACATGGGATTTTAAATGATAACTCTGTAATAGACTTACACTCACGCACACTCGAGGATAAATTGTGCCCAGCTTTCTGAGATTGTTAGCATAGTGATAGTAACTTAGATAATTGTCAGCACTACAAATGTCAACATTACTGCAGATATACGTACAATTTCTGCAGCAGAGCACATTCCGTTAGTCCTACGCAACATTTAACAAATTCACACTTTGAGAACTAAATGCTTAGGACAAAAATGTGTTCCTATTAAAATAAAATTATATTTTTTAATAAAGTAAAATAAATATTTTGTTGGGATAATCAAATATTATAGTTGACAAAAAGGTGATAAAAGGCCTCCGTTGTTTCACACAAAGAAAACAGTTTGTTTGGTTGTATCAAATGATTAATTTGTTTCAAAGAAAGGGATGCTTGTAGGAGAACACTTTCTCATACGTCATTTTGTAAAATTATCACAATTTTAGTCATAGGCTACTAATGGGATGAGTTATAATTCACAATTTAGTAAATATTTTAAAAAAAACTACTACACAACGGTATTGGAATACAAAGCTACTGCTTAAAAATTCAACGTTTTACTCACCGAACTACAATTACAATGTTGGAAATCTGTCGACATATTTAACTAGTGCTAAACCTCTGTATAGATATTCAGTTTTATATAGTTTCTTTTCGATTGCACTGGAAATGATATCGTCGAGATTGTTTAAACCAGCATTACGATTTACAAACAATGCTGGAGAGCACTACAGATATACTTATTTTCACATAAATTGTATACGAACGGACGAGCTGTATTGGCGAATAAAGACTCCGCCGAACTATCATAGTCCAGCCAACCAAATGAAAATTAGAAATGTAACTACAGTCTGTTCACGGTAAGTGAGCAGTTTTGAGAACCTAGTTACTTTTTCCTTTCAACCATTTTTTTACCTTTTAAACGCCTTTTAAAAGAAATATTGCCACGTAAGTAAAAATCAGAGAGAGAGAGGGGGGGAAGAGAGGGGGGAAGAGAGGGGGGAAAGAGAGGGGGGAAAGAGAGGGGGGAAAGAGAGGGGTGAAAGAGAGGGGTGAAAGAGAGGGGTGAAAGAGATGGGTGAAAGAGAGGGGTGAAAGAGATGGGTGAAAGAGAGGGGGGAAGAGAGGGGGAAGAGAGGGGGGAAGAGAGGGGGGAAGAGAGGGGGGAAGAGAGGGGGGAAGAGAGGGGGAGAGGGTGGAGAGAGGGGGAGAGAGGGGGTGAGAGGGGAGAGGAGGGGGGAGAGGAGGAGGGGTGAGAGAGGGAAGAGAGAGGGGGGAGAGGGGGAAGAGAGAGAGGGGGAGAGAGAGAGAGAGAGAGAGCCACTGAAATTTGATGTTAACGTCTGAGGCTTAAATAAAATATATTTATTGGCAATTATTACAAATGAAAGGGATTTCGAAAGTGCTCAATTTACCGCGAATATCCTATATATGAATATTTTGTAACAGGTAGGGGTAACAAATTATTTTCTCAATTTTAAACAAACTAGCGATTTTAATATACCGTGATCACTATGAAACTTACGAAAACCATACGATCAGTTCATCATGTAGGTCTACTGGTGAAATGGTAGTGTATACAAAGTAAAGGATATATCATCTTGGTGCAATTTGAAAAGAGTTTTGCGCCCAAACAAATGATCCAAACACAGTTTCTTTGTCAGGAAATTCGAAGTAATGGAAGAGAGGAGTCTGGAGCAGAGAACAATACCTTAGAGCTGTATTTCAGGAAATGCTCTATAATCTTAGATCAGAGGACCTTCACAGGAGACTTGGTTGCGCCCAGCAAGAGCTTGATATTGCATTATTTTGAACGATTTCGAAGGAGAGTTAACTCTGACGCCGAGTATGTATGTGAGGACACCGTAAGTCAGGACGGTGGAGTACTTATCGCAGCAATTGCCACAACAATTCAAATAAGTCTGAACAGCTCAGTTCTACGGTTGGCAAGTTCAACCTGGGGTGAACCGTGTTTCGATGCACAGAATACCGAAAAAAAGGACTTACATTTGTTTCCCCTATTAAATTGTTTGCGCACGAACTGAAGCAACCTGATGTAGCTCAAAGAATTAAATTCGTCCATAACTTTATCAATATCTGTGAACACGATAACACTGATTAGATACAAATATTTTAATAAGCGATGAAGCGCACTTTAATAGGTTATGTGAACAAACGGTACTGTAGAAGTGGAGTGTGGAGAGTGACTCTTAACGATGAGGTCTTGACAGTCGGTGAGGGTGAAGCGAGGTGAGAATGGAGCAACGTCGGAATGAAAGGGCGGGGTAAACTGGAGAACGCCGAGAAAACCCGCAGACCAGCGGCATCGTCCGACACTGTTCCCTTATGTCAAAATCAGGGAGCGGTTCCGCCGGGTATCAAACCTGGTTCGCCTAAATGGGAGAGAACTGTAAGATTCGATATGATGTAATCCCTCAATTGGCTAAGTACATGAGAAGGCTCTGCGCTATCAGAAATTTTGCTGCGTAGTTTCTAACCTCAGCCGGACAGATTGTAGGACCATACATTATATAATATTATACAATTATATATGTTGTTTCTCAAACTGGCAAACTCATGAGGTGATTATGTCAAAATAAGTAAAAAAATATACAAGACACGTACTACCTAAACTGAATATTAAGGGAGATATAAACTTTTGAAAAGTGAGATTTTGAAATGTATTTTGGTAATATATCGGAAACAAAGGTAATTGAAATTACAATTTTCCGATCATTGTTCTATGTTAATGAGATCTTCAACTTAAGAGTAAACTCACATTAATACCTTTTCCCGTACAGGAAATAACAGGGGTGGCCACCCTAATTTTCCTGGCAAATCTTTCACAGCCAGGAATGTAGAACTTTTGATGATGAATTATTGAGCAGCATGGCCTAAGTAACAAATTTTGTCCTCTTGTCGCAACTGCCCAGGATCCACCGTTTATATGTAAAACGCACACAGGGATTCGTCTGCGGCGATTAAGTGCCTAGCACATAGGCAATACTATATGATCGTGTACAAAACGCTGCGTGTCTACTGCACAGACGACTGCCTATTTGTTTCTGGCGACAGTGTGTGTGTATTCCTTGTATTGTATGTTTGAATGGTATTCTTGCGAATCGTAAAACGTGTGATCCTTGTTCACAATTCCTCACGAAAAAAACGTTGTATGCAACAAAATTGTGGCACCCCCTGTTATCTTCATTTGGGGGGGGGGGTGGTCATTACTACGGGTTTGCTCTTAGCTTGACGTTCCCGGTCACACAATACATTATTCGACGAATTGTACTTTCATTTCACTTCTTTTTAAGATTTGCAAAAATACAATTCAAACATACACGGAATATATAAAATTGTCGCCAGAAACAAATAGGCAGCCGTCGGGGCAGTGGACTCGCAGCATCTCTTTACGCGGCTGTAGATAAGTATTCCCATGTGCAAGGCACTGAATCGCTGCAGACGAATCTTTGTGTGCGCTTTACATGTCAAGGTATACAGTACCAGATCAGCAACATTAGACGAACTGGAAGTTAACATTCGCAGACATTCCAGACATCACAGTGGACGCACACACACCTCTGTAATGAACAAAATGTTTCTGTTAGGGGCAGGGAATGATGTGCGGTGGGTGGCTTTCGCCTGAAGAATACGATTTTCTCAAAACGAGTTGATGAATAACGTAAACAAACCATTATTTCCTGATGCTAATTTACCGGCCTCTCAACATCGGGTGCATTTTCTCTATCTATCTATACTAATATTATAAAGAGGTAGTGTTTGTAACTTTGTGTGTTTGTGTGTTTGGATGTAGGAGGTAATCTTCGAAACTACTCAACCGATTTTAAAAATCCTTTCACCAGTAGAATGCTACGTTATCACTGAGTGTCATAGGCTATATTTTATTTTAAAAATCAATAGGGATCCCTACTAAAACGCCAATAATGTAACCCAAAGTGTTAATAAATGACCTATAAAATTCCTTACATTGCGTGCGCTGCGAAAACTATTGATGATAGAACAAAATAATGTACTACGGCTTTGCAGGACGGACAGATTCGGAAAGTAAAACGTGCTGTGTGCTGCGTACGGCGCCAACCTTAGAATCTCTACTGCCATTATGGGGGGGAGTTACTTTTGTGTTTGCTGGGGGATCGGCAGACACTCCCTGTAGTTACAAAAGGGACGCGTGCAGATATCATCAAAGCATGTCTTAAATCATCTCCCTTATGGAGTTCTATTCAACACCTAAATTTGCGAACGAATATGAGACCCTATCTTGGTGGAGACACGCATAAAGATTTCCCACAACAATTGATCAGACTTGGAGAAGGAGTTTTTCCTTCTCTAAATTTGGGCACTAATTCTGCTGAAATCATTTTAAATGAGACATTAGGTCAGATAGTCCACAGTCTGCAGCATCTTATAGAAGCAGTATATCCGGGCCTCGAAAATTTACTAGAAAGAGACTTTCACTGTTTGTGTTCCAGGGCAATAGTATCGTCTAGGAACGACACTGTCAATGAAATCAACAATCTCATTATACAAAGAGTTCCCGACCAAGTCAAAACCTACAAGTCGATTGACACAGTCACCAATGTTGACGATGTCGTCCACTTTCCTCAAGATTTTCTAAATTCGCTTAATCCTTCTGGCTTGCCACCTCACGAACTATCATTAAAAGTCGGTACTCCTATCATGCTTTTAAGGAACAAGATTGCTCATTAAAGACTTGAAAGAAAATTTGATTGTCGCGACCATCCTCACCGGTCCAACAGTCGGCCAGCTGGCAAACATCCCGAGGATTCCCATGATTCCCACGGATTTGCCAATATCTTTCAAACGGTTGCACTTTCCCGTAAAAAACATCGTTCGCGATTACTATTAATAAGTCCCAGGGTCAAACTTTCTATTTGGTTGGAATCGACCTACGAAAAGAATGTTTTTCCCATGGCCAACTATATGTTGGTTTATCACGAGTTGGAAGTCCCGAGAAACAGTACATTTTGCTACCGAACAATAACAGGACGTCAAACATTGTCTACAGAGAAAATCTTAGCCAATAACATATTAAATACTTCTATCTCAGATAAATTGCATTGTGATATAATGTATATTAATATGAAAAATTATAAAAAAGTAAAAAAATATCAAATAAAAATAGCAAAAAACTTTAAATTATAAATTATTTAATTAATTATTAAATTATAATGTGCTTTTTTAATGCTTTAGGAGTGTTTACCCAACCTAATTAACGCCGGGTTAAGCAGTTTTTTTATCTTAATTGCACCCGTGCGAAGCCGGGGCGGGTCGCTAGTACGATATATTACAACATTTTGCAATGGTCGCAGAGTACGTGAAACATCATCCGGTACATGATGTCGAAACACACAAATAGGTTTATTGCCCAACATGTTATATTTAAATACGTACATTATCTGTTTCAAGTAAAAGTATGTGGGTGTTGAGAGCAAGAACAGTTTGGTCGTATGAACAAAACATTGTTCAACGTAAACAAATACTCTCACAAGTAAATTTATTTGGCACCAGCAAATAAATCTTATTCTCAGCGCAGCAAAATTAAGATTGTTACAGTAACAAACAGAACTGTAATAAAGTAAGAATCATTCTGTTGTTACCCTGAAACACGATTACGAAACTGCTCTATTTCTGCAGATTTTATCAGTGACAGAAAGTAGTTTTCAACTATGGTGACTACCGGACGGTGCCGATTAATGCGTCATAGAGTTCTGGCTGCTCTCGGCCAACAGCCACGCCAAATAAGAAGCAAAGGCCATTCATACTGAAGTTTACACGTTTGTGCGTTACGTTAACTGTACGTGAATGCTTTGTCATACTTGTTAACTAAAATTACTGCGAGTATCACACGCGTTAAGAACGCAGTCTTTTTCACAAATCTATGAACTGTGGTGCTACCAAATATATAACAAAAAAAACTTGAAAAGGCTCGCCTCGCGTTTATATGCATATAAAATATATTTATACATAAACTCATAGTAAATTTGTTAATTATTCAAACACGCACATTAAAGCAGAAAATTTAACTTCCATAAGGCATACAGGTGTATGGATGTTCTCAACTGATGGCATTACAAAACATGCAATCTAGACGGAACTTGGCAGTAACAACCTTGGACGCAGGAAATAAATGGCATGTAGTGTCTGAAATTCGATCGTCACTACGTTATTTACGTTAAGTTAATGTTGGTTCTACTTCTCACGTCATTCCATATATCGTATGAATGCATTGCTCCGCGACTTACATCTCGCGGTTTCTTTAAACTTTTTGAATCAAACATTTTAAAAATCACTATGTGTGAAATGTGGTTGTAATGTCTAGTAATAAAAAATTCTTAATGCAAAATATTATTAAACTGGGTGAGCACAAATCAGGGTTGCCACTTTTTTTTTCGTTGGAAAATTCCCTGACATTTCCGTGATCTAAACAAAAAAATTTTTTTTACCTGACCAGATAATTTTTGAAGGATCGGCGCCAAAATAATTCTAATCTTATGAAATTGCTCCCTACATAAACCGCAAAAAAAATTCTAAGCATTTTATCTACAATCATCAAAACAATTTTGTACAATCCTAGCAGCGGTGCACAAATTAATGGCAGAACTGCCAGATATAGAACGCATATAACAGAATTCCCTGACATTAAGCTAACTTGTTCTAAATTCCCTGACACTTCCCTGATTTCTCAGATGAGTGTCAACTATGACGAATGCGGTGCACTGTCTCTCATAGGTGTAAGTTTCTAGACAGTTAAGTTTGATTCGCACGAGGCGGAAGAATATCCCGGGAAGTAGAACTTTAGCAAGGCGTCAGAAAAGTTGGAGGTAACCGCGAATGGGCAACAACGCAAATTTAACGCACGGAGCTGCGCCACTAGAGCAATCCCGCGCAAACTCTAACGAAAGAATACAAGCCATAGACTAAAGATAAGGTAGGGCCTAGACCGCTTATTCGTCTTCTGCGCGTGTACACAACATTGACCTATCCCAACGGAACACAACTGTCAGTCACGTGGTCAACACTGATTCACGTGTTTGTTTATATCTTAATTCCTAAATGACAAGCACTATTATATGAATAAAATACTTTAACCAATTTTGATTTAGTCAAACTGTATTGCAAATTGGTTAGAGGAAGTATATAAACATCTCTAAGCACTTGATTACAAATCAGTTTTCTAACCTAAAATCCAAACCATTCCGTTTCCGCTAGACGTGTTGGCAGAAAAACAGGTCAATGTTGGGACATGGAGATTGGTTGTGCGCAGCCAGCGAGAACGGTCTACCTCATCTTTAGTCTATGGTACAAACGCTCGAAGGGGGAAACGACCGGAACAAACCGGACAGCAGAAAGCCGGCATAAATAAGAGCGGCAACGAGCCTGCACGAGGGGTCTATCTCCCCACGCTGACCAGGGCCGTTACAGATGAATGGACCAGCAGGAAGGAGGAGGGAGGATGGGGGGTACGATTATACACACGCGCTGCAGTGCGTAATTGTCGCTGCTAATTGTCCGCGCCATTGTGACCGCGATAATGCTGATCACTTGTCCTCCGTCCGCGGCGCACACGCCATTAGCACAATGCGGAGTTATCGCGCCCATCCCCTCACCCTCCTTTTTTTTTTAAATTAATCCCTACACAGCATCACAAGCGGTCCTGTACGTCGTGGACGTAGGCTAGTGATGCAAGAGACGCGAGGCCACATTAAGAGTGGTATGGACAAGCCCCCTTTTTTTTGTGAAATAGTCGTTTGCGCGAATACACGTATCTCGGTAAATAAATGTTCTGCAAATATGACTTTTTGTCGGAAAAAGATAAAACAATTATCTAAGCCCATTTTTTTTTTTTTTTTTTTTTACTTTTGTCATTAAGTGTGTATTCGTGGAGAGTAAAATTCGTGAAAATGGTCAAATATCGCATTTCTAAAGCTTGCCTATGCAGTTATTAAAAAGATACGGGCGTAGTTAAGTCTATTAACTTTCATCGCGTGTAATAAATCCCCACTGTTACAGATCTGACTTGAACAGTACGCCTTGCGCGTACGAGCGATGAGGCGCTAGGTGTGTGTTTAACTCTCACCCGTATCGCTCCCTCGCTTCTTGACCTTTTTCGCAGATATTCTTCTTTTTCGCGGCATAATTTCGGATTCATGGGAATTGCTGACAATGTAAGAATATAGAAAATTATGAGTCGTTTAATATTTTTGTGCGTGTTTTTAATTGTGTGTTACCTGCTTGTAAAAAGTCGAGAACTTATTAATAAAACAAAAATTTGTTATCAAACCAGCCTTTTAAAAACATACTCGGCAAGGCGACAGGACCGGTTTAAATGATGCGTCCTGATAAACCGTTTACCTATACCTGACAGTTAAGTTGTGTTGCAGCATTATACTATTTGGAAATTAACAATTCAAAAGACTCTTACATCTTAGAAACTGTAAACTTACTTAATAAATAGAAAACTTATGGGGGATAGCGTTGAATTTTGATATGGATTTTATATTAATAAAAGGTGCCGCTGTAGTGTAGCGGCCAGAGCGTTCGCCTCCCACCAAAACGAACCGGGTTCGATTCCCGGCAATGCTACACTCGGATTTTCGCACGTGGAATTCGTGCGGGACGAAACCGCTGGTCAGCGGGTTTTCTCGGGGATCTCCAGCACTTGCATTCCTGCGCTCCACCATACCTCGCTTCATCCTCATCGACTCTCAAGACCCCGACGTTAAGACCGGCCCAAACCTCTCAACTCCAATAAAAAAAATATGTTAAGGCCATAGCAATAAGTTTCAAAGTTTCACGCGGCAACAGTATTGAGGCTATTTGGCACTTACTGAGGGGCGAGTAAAGTTTATAGAGGGAGGAATGTAGGGGGGGGGGGGGTAGTCCCTTGTTTTAACGTTAAACTAAAATTGTTTGGCAAACATTTGTGAATACTAGAAATTACAGTATTTCTTTTGCTTCTTTTTTTTAATTTATGCAAGTGCAAGACTTGATAAATGTTTTAAATATTTTTTCAGTTTTACTTGATCGACGCATGAATAAAGTGAACGCCCATGGCAATGTTAATTTTACATACGGCGGAAGAATACACAATGTGCATACATGTAGATCTTAAGCAGGGTTTTTAAAAGTGCTCAGTTTACAGTAAATAACCTATAGTGAAAATTGACGCCCAAAGCGCTCCCTTGCTCCTGCGACTCGCGCGATATGTTACGCTAGAACAGGCGAGCGCCTAAAATAGAGCTACCTGTTAATTCCAAATTGTACAAAACTTTCACAGCAAATACACGATTAACAAATACAAAAGAATCACAATGCGCGTGATTTCTGAACGAATTTCTCGTCGGTTGAATATGAGTGTTTCACCATCGATATGTATACCGGAATAGTACGCAGTTTGTAATATATAGACGAGTGCGTCCAACAGTGCAGATTAGACTTCATATTTAGGAATCAGCAAACTCTGTTCGCGAATGTAGGTAATGTCAACGATGGTGTTGCCACAGCGCCAAGAAAACTTTATCGATCGGGTTCGAAGCGCAGCTCGACGACACACCAAATTGAAAGACGCCAACGGCGGTGAAGGGTGTTTAAAAATTGAACAGACCCGAGGAGAGAGATGAGTGTGTGTGTGTTCCCAACTTCCCACTTGTTACCCGTGAGTTATCGTGTGCCTTTAGCTTCGTCATCCGCCTTTGACAGGTAGACGACGCTGGCGTCTAGAAAAGGGGACGGGGGTTGGGCGATGACGTGTTGAACTCCCTTCGAGTTCAGATCGCGACGAGAAGTGACAGGATGATCGATTGCGAGAATGATCCTCGAGAGGACGCGGGCGATAAGCAAGGGGAGAAAATCTCCATTTTTAGGCGGAGAACTCTCCGGTCTTGCCGGAAGTATCGACACTCGAGCACGAACTCCAACTGTTAAAAAAAAAAAATGTTTTAACAATTTTTTCTTGCTCTAAGACAGGTCATAATTCACTTGGATACTATCTGGCAGATCTGATTACATGTAAGAGACAAAACTCTTGCTAACAGCACAATATTGCGTTTAACATGCTCAAACACTGATAGGGACATCTAGAAAGTTTACGAGCTGCAAAAATGCCTTCAAAAGAGTAAAGAACGAGAGGAGGGGGCGTCTGAAAATATTTAAAAATCAGGGTACATTTCCGGGTAAAATATTTCTGGATTTTCTTTTTACACATCTCACTGCATAAAAAGTATCCTCAATAACGTTTAGTAACAGCGCAGCTTGCTGTTGTGTTATTAGCGGTATTCTTAGGTAGGCTACATAACCTAGTAGTGAAAATTCCCACTTCCCCCCAACCCATGCAAAACACACCGTCCCACAGAACTGCAAAAACGTTCATACGATCTCAGGGATGCAAGCAGCTCGATACGACATAGACATGTAAGTAACGCCCTGGGTGTTGCGAGCGAACGATGGGGGTTCGGCAAACAACCAATACCCCACACGCCCTCCCTCTATTTTTATCCGGCGAGAACTACCCTTGCACCATTCTTCAGCAGACGTGAGGCTGAACAAGGGTAACCACTTCGCCCGAGATACACTACGGCTTTCCATCACCCCGACAATCCACCCCTACCCTCTCACTCGCACAGCATCATCCCCAATACCAACATTCCCGCACAAACACGGTCGTACATTGATCCAGGGAGGAGGCAGCCATCGGCCGTGGTTGCCGCTCCACAAGCCCTTACGGGAGGGGCTTCATGGCTCTGCGTTACGCTGTGTGGGAAGGCGACATGCCGATCACTGTGATATGTTCTGCAATACCACTACCGCATTCCGGTTTAGAAAAAAATACAGACTAGCACACCGTATACTGCGACATTACGTATACTGACAATATCTGCTATAAAGTGCAACCTCTCACGTCTGGCCCTCTAATATCCGGCCCGGTTCCTGGATATGGAACTGTTTTTAATGTGTATTAAAACTCAATCTTTTTAGGCCAGGGAGTAGTAAACTAATTTTTTGATTTGGATTGTTGCGTAAGAACTTCCATGCTGTAATTATTTGATTTTAACATGCGGTTTATAAAGTTACTATAGGCCTCGTTATAAAACAAAACTTTATAGACTTTTATCTACCACTTGTTATTTAATAATCTTCTTCTCGGATTATTTTTTAAGCAGGACCACCCGGCAAACATTACTTTTGAATATCGGATGTTTTACTGTATTTCAATAGCGATGGTAGTGCAATATTCCAACAGTCCTTTTTTAAGACTTGTCACGAGTACAATATCCACAAAACTGCAATATAAATTTTTGCTATTTATACTTTTTTTTTCTCGTTATTGTAGCTTCTATATTAGTACTACCGATAATTTTGATCATTTCTGCAATATACTTCCACATATTTTTAATATATGGAAGCGATATGTCGCATCGATATGTCGCATCGATATGTAACAGATGTAAAGTGGATATCTTATTGCTTTAAGGCGGATTCCCACCTGCCATCTTGGATTTATCGATTTCTCGTCGAAGTTTCTATTTCAGAAGGTGTATTGAAACTTCCCGCACGCCATATCCTACATAAAAGCTTCCCAAACTCTATCGAACAGCCACAGCTTCGCTACATTTATTAATTTTTAGCTGGTAACTGTCGAGGCGAAACGCGATATTATTTCTTGCAAACACGATTACGCAGGCGACGATAACACCAATGATCAAGAAATACTGGCCTTAGGCAATGCACTTAGGCAATACTCTGTGATCTGTCGTTCCAAAAAAAAAAAATCATACAAAACTGTATTTCTAGAGTATGGCAAAAATTCCATAAATACAATATGGCGGGTGGGAATCTGCCTTAATGGCGTCTCCAGACCATATGATAAGCTTCACTAAGCCGATGCGTGCGAAATAAACATGAAAAAGCACTTGTGAATTATCGCATATTAGAAGCGACTCTGACAAGGATTTAACAGACAAGTCGGCTATATCGTATAGATCCATTGCTAATGTTAACGTGACGAGGCTGGATGCTGATGGTTTGAGCACCACCCCGGGCACGATTTAACAGTTCTACGCATGTAGCCAATTCGTAGTGGTTCCGGAGCCCCAAAAATAATCAAGAGGTCTTGCCCTTGGTAGTTTTTTTTTACGTAGTAGCACTAACATGAATTTCAAAACGTTGCCACTTGGCAAACCAACTGCCGCAAGTATAACACCCGTACAAACGCAGGCTAACGGCTCCACAGTCAACAGCATCTTGGTACGAACGAGTTAAAAAGTTGAGTCGAGATTTCTGGTCGATGTTTAACATCGTCTTGAGCAATCTTTGAACGAATAGTGCAATGGGGGTGAATAACTAGACAGAGATTTTTGGGCATTCGCCATCGCAATTGCGAATGTCCAAAAATCTCCATCCAGTCATAGTCTTGAGCGCCGGTGAGGGTGAAACGAGAAGACGGTGAACCGAGGTAAGCGTGGAGCAGCGGCGGAATGCAAGGGCGGGGGATAAGGGTTCACATCGAGAAAAGCCACCGACGAACGTCAAAGTTCGCCACGTTTCTCTAATGCGAATATCAGAATCATCACCCTCACCGGGAATCTAACCTCGATCGCCTTGATAGGAGGCGGGAAGAACTGACTACTACACTACCGCGGCCTCCTACCAGACTGGAAAGTAATTATTTTTAATCATTTGCAACATCCGCGACTTCTGCGCACACGGTCGTTTCCCCGTATTCATTAAAGACTGTTCACGATAAAGTGAGCACTTTTTAAACCAACCTCTGGAAAACACGTCACTGTCCCAACCTGCACATACAGTGTTTGAATGGGCGCACTGAGCAGCGTGCGGCCAGTGAGGCTGGTACCGTCGGGTGGCGAAGTACTTCCATGTCTTTACGTTGGATTAAAATCGTTAAATAATCAGTTGTGAATACTGAAATGATTTAATTTGTTTCCTGTTAATTTTTAATGCATATACATGTAGAGGTTTGCAAAATGTTTACTATTCTTAATATCTCACAGTTTCGCTCCACCGACGAATGAAAAAAGTTACGAGGCCAATGACCATGTTGATTTTACATCAGGTGTACGAATACACTACGTGCCTACAAGTAAGATCTTAAGCAGGGCTTTCAAAAGTGCTCAGTTTATCGTGAACAGCCTACACCAACTTGTTTGCCAGTCGTGACACGCTGTTGTTACAATAAACTGGACCGATCGTCAATGTATAACTGACTGAAAATAATACCATTATAGGCAACGGACGTAAGAAAACCGCACGCGAAGCCTGTCTGCCAGTATTTCAATCCGGCATCTGTATACACAAAGGCTGTTTTGATACTGTGACGCAACAAATTAGCTTTTTTTTATTAGACAAGAAGTTATAGGCTATTCACGATAAAATTAGCACTTTTGATGAAAGCCTTGCTTAAGATCTACGTGTATGCACGTTGTGTATTCTTCCGCCGTATGTAAGATTCACACTGTCATGGGCGTCATCACTTTATTCACGCGTCGGTCAAATGAAACCGTTAAATTTTTAGAAAAGTAAATATTTTACAAATCTGGGTGTTTATCGTAAGTCTCTGGGGAACTCTATCGGCAGATCTCGATGTCGATCTCGACAGTCAGCTTCCTGCCGATCGAGACAAGCCGTTTGAAACGATCGGGAGCAAAATGTGCCCAAATAGCTATTATAAGCGCATCGGTTCCAGACCTCCCTACCTCGACAATCCTCGGGTTTTACCGACCACCCCACCACAACTCGCTTCCAATCCCTGCTGGTGTTCAGGCAGGCAACGTGACGAATGCAAACACACGCTGTGCCCGCAATAATGTATGATTAAAGTAAAGCTGATATTATAAACAGTGCGTTTTAAGTGATTAGTTAACGCATAAAAGTGCATACACATATATCTACTATTTATATATTGTCTTATTTAAAACAAATACTATTCCATTTATTAAAGCGTAACGCGGGATATTTAGAGTCAAATGTCTCGATATGGCTACGATCTCATCGTAGACGCTTGGCGAGGAAAATGGTGACACGGTCAATGGTTTTTTGTTATACACACAGGGTTGCTGTTGAAAATATTACTCGTTCTAAAGGAACACTGTTTCAAGTATAAAAACGACTGCTAAAAGATGAGATAATTCGTTACACAGTATTACCTCTTCCCTCTTAATAGTTATTTTAAATAACGTTCACTGCAATGTATGTAACGAAATGTATACAAGGCGATACGTACAATGTCATTTTTATAAATACAACTAAAGTTTGCTTAGAAAATTACGTTAGGCTTAAACAACAAATCTTACATTATACAGCGTGCAATTGATTTGTTGTAGGAATGCAGGAATTACCATTACTAGCGAAGTGACGTGCTTCGTACACAAAGACTGTAGCCTATATAGTTATTCATAAAATGATTGAAGCTACCATTTAATTAGTTTTATTATTTTACGTAGATATGAGTTGGGGGGAGGGACGCTTTAGTTTATCACGTCTTTCGTGAGACGACATTATTTTGATGCTCTAACGAGTGTGTTGTATTTTGAATTGCATATTGTTTCGATGGAGCAGTGGTAAATTTTGCTCGTATGGAAATAACATTTGCATTATTGTAACTTTAATGAAAAACAAAACGCGATACATATGTCGCTGTTCGTATTCCTTCAGAAGCAGCAGTATATAGGCTGTTCACGGTAAAGCGAGCACTTTTTAAGCTCCTCCCCAAAGGCATTAACCAATAATAAATATATCTTATTGCAGACTCAAGCATTAAATTTTGAGGTTGGGGAAATGTATACACTGTGTTTATTGGTCACGTTGCAATGTTTGTATTAAAAAACAGCAGTAAGATGGAAATTGGATGAAAGGAAAAATTTAGAAGGACCTTAAAAAGTGCTCACTTTACTGTGAACAGCCTATACACACGCACACTATACAACGTTAACCTTACATTCGCTGCATTTACGATATAGACAAATAAATATTATTCACGTACCACAAAAGGGTGGAAAGTGCGGCTTTTTCAGGCCACGTGCATTGCAATAATTATAGTAATGTTTTACAAATACATTATTTACAAAACACACAAACTTGCAGTTTGTTAACACCGCAACCTCTTGAACACGTGTTTTTCCTAGGTTAATCCTTGCATGTGTATGTCACTAAAATCACGTTTGTTCGTCGTTAGCATTAAATACATTATTTGCAGAATTATTCAGTAAAAACAACATTGTGCACGTTTCCTGAAACTAACAAACTTAACTACGTAAATTTTATTCGTCAATTCATTGCAGACGGCGTTTAAGAAAAAGGACTAGCAGTTTTACAAAGCGGTATACAAGCGCCGATGGCTATTTCACATTTCACTCAAGAAAATACACTACGACCAACTATATGCTTGAAGAAAGCAAATATACAAATAATTAACCACCGATTCATTATTCCGACAACACTAACACGATGCTCGTATAAACACACAACCTATCTGCCATTGCTACACTACATAATTAACTCACGATACAGAAATATAACTCCAGACTCCCGAACATGTGTGGATACAATAAGATGCATATAATAATGTTCCCCATAACTGTAACCTTTTGTATGTTATGTATTATGTTTAAGAAGTACGAAACCATCAGATAAGCAATAAATACGGCCACCACGCTTCTCACCCGCCATGTTGAATTTCCACTTCCCGATCGGGACGCGGCTTTCGACAACATATAGCTGTCGAGTACTCTCGATCGTTTTCTCACGAGAATCGAGAAATCATCTTTAATTTACAATACCAAAACCCGGAAATATGACGTAAATCGTTATTTCATGATCGGGAGCTCCGTTTCGACAAACTTAGAATAAACACGCCCAGCTCGCTTGCACAATTCGATGTATTAAAAAAGAAAAGAAAGAAATAAAAACATATAATTTGAGTTACACAATGGTTACCTGACACTTTTTATCCCATTCATCGTTACAAACTTAACTGGGCGCGTGTCACTTAAGGCGCCCGTGAAAATATATGCAGGTAGGAGAAGTGATTTTTTCTAAGGTGTCTCTCTCTCTCTCTCTCTCTCTCTCTCTCTCTCTCTCTCTCTCTCTCTCTCTCTCTCCTCTCTCTCTCTCTCTCCCCCTTCTCTCTCACTACGAGGTTGGGGGCTTTCAGATAAATTTGACAAATCGATTTAAATGTCTGGCTGTAGATCAAAGGCGCTGTCTGATGGACGGAATTGGCTGCGCTAGAGTGTACAGTGAAATAAATAATACAAAAAAAAAGCGCGTAATGAAATTAAGTTGGTAGAATTTTCCTTTAATTTCAACTCAAAGCGGACAGTCACAGAGCCGATTAAAAGACTACGATACATTATACAACAATTTTGGTACGTTTGTTTCAGGTACTTCCTGTCGAAGGGCTGATCCAACTACATCGTAGGATAACCCAACTCATATCCTGTATTTCAATCCTTGTCATTATAAGGCCAAATGCAAACTTTTATCAAATTATGAGCTTTACTAACATAGTTACACTATAAAAATGTCACCGAATTTACAAGACAACATGCGTTGTCCTCGCCTAAGTACACTGAAATAATTCATAAAACGACAAGTCAGTAATTTATTGCTCTCGATATAAGAACTAGTGTATGCTACAATGCCCTAAATAAATCAGGACAGCTTTTCAAAATTAGCCATGCTGCCTCCACTATTTATTCAGTTGTAAAAACAAAAACATTTGGTACAAAATACACTTTTCACTGATTATACTTTGCATTTGTGCAGGATTCAAAGAAAATCGAATTCCCAAATAGCAAAATCCCGAACTTTCTTTAACAGGACTGTTTTGCGACAAGGTTTCTATGGAAATCCACCACGGAAGTGACATCAGAGTTCGAAAGTCGCGCAGAAACTGTATGCGACCACACTGCGAGCCTGCGAGCGTATCATGTAACGTGCAGCAGAAGCCTTATTTAAATCACATCCCTGAAGTAGAGGATTTTGTCTCACCCAGTTGTACGCTGTGTGTGTACGCATGGGGTACGAGTGGAATATATGCGACGAGATTTAAAATTTCCATTCAGGGTAAATAACGCACAGATCCATTTCCTTAAGGAAAGTAGGTCGGTCGAGGGGAAATTCCCCTGTAAAATATTAATACTTCGGAGTGAAGCCAGAGTTACACGTACATATGCGCGTGGCAAATGTAGTACTCAGGAACGTAAAAACGTATTTGATAAGATTACCATTTTTTTTATTTATTTATTTTTTTTCATTTTTGTCCAGAAACATTCAAAAATAAAATTCGGGAAAATAGCTACCAGGATACATTTTCAGAGCCTTACTGGCAAACAAAGGTGTACCTGCAGTTTGTTTCGATGGCTTCCGTCCACTGTTGCATACGTAATTTTCTAAAAATGGAGGTAGAGCCAACGCGTTGCGTCGTAATGGCATCACATAATCTTCCGAGGTATAAAAATTTTATTCGCAAATCGCCTTAATACGTAACTTAATTTCCAATAAAATGCCCACAAACAAATATGCTGCCGTCTGCCCAGCCATGTACTATTAGCAAGTACGTTAAAAGCTGAAATTATATTTACGTTGGCATTTAAAAAAAAAAAAAAAAAAAAAAAAAAAAAAAAAAAAAAAAAAAAACCCACACTACGTTACAGCCGTTGCTCACAATTAACAAATCCTCTAAGAAAATGCAAACAGTCTTTATTCGGCGAATTCTCGACTATGCTCGCCTCCAAAATGAAATATAAATGAATATCAAAACAACACATTTTCCAAAAATTCTCTGCTGCAACTGCCAATGTCGTGTGGGAATTTTCCCACACGCCGAAAGACTTTCGTTGAAGCAACCAACCACGTTACCGACGAAACTACGTTAGATGGAGGAGGCGAAGAAACTGATGAAAGTGCCCCGTTCCAACCACTCCGACAGAATTGCACTTGCGGGAAATCTATTTTTAAGTGAAAAAGTGAATAAATAAATAAGAGTTTTAAAGGAATGCAACGTTATTCCCGAGGGAGTAGAGGGACTGTAGACTTTGCGCAACAACGTCATATAGCCCATTCACGGTTTCTTCAGACGTTTTGAAACAAACCTTCGAAAAATCACCTCGTGTATTACGTATTTAGTTATTTCCTAAATATGCCATGTATTAATCGTTTAATACCTCCATTAACACAGACGTATCTTATTTTTCGTTAAATTGAAGTTTTGCCTACATTTTATTTATACGTAATAATAATTCTTTTACAATAATCACAAATAAAACATTGAAAAAATCTGTGTTGGTATAGGCCGTTCACGGAAAAATGAGCACTTTTGAAAGCCCTGCTTAGGCTAAGATCTGCCTGTATGCACGTTGTGTCTTCTTCCGCTTATATAAAATTAACGTTGTCATGGGCCTCATCACTTTATTCGTACGTCGGTCAAGTGAAAGAAAAGCAAATACTTAAAAAACTGCTCATTTTTGCACTTTAATGCATAGGAAAACAGAAAGAAAAAGAAACAATTTAAGTTATCACATATGGTTACTTAGCACTTTTTAGTCGACGTTAAGATATGGAACACTACTTTCCCTCCATCGTTACCAACTTTACTAGGCCCATGCCACACCAGTGCGCCCGTTGAAACACATGCCACGCAGGAGTAATGACATTTGTAATGACATTTTTCTAAGGTTCATTTCAAAAGTCCTCACTTTATCGTGAACAGCCTTCAGCACATAGTAAGAAATAGTTCTCATGCAGAATATTACTATCGCTGAGTGCTCATAAATTTGGCGCGTTGCATTTGGTGTAATTTTCTAGACTTAGTTAAGCTTAGCTTGCACGGGGCGGAGGAATTTCTTGGAAGTAGAACTTTAGCAGGGCTTCAGAAAAGTGTGAAGTAACCAAGAATAGATTATACCTTCAACTCCAGACTGTCTAAAATGAGGAGCGATTCAGAACTTCGATGCCCCCCTATCAAATCACCGAACGGCGACATTAACGTAATATAAAAAAAAAAATCACTGCCGGTGACAAATTAGCACTCGGCAATTTTTTTTGTGTGAAAAAAAATCCTCTCCGTCTCCCCTCCGCCCCGATAATTCATCAATCGAATGGAAGTGAAAACCGTGTATATGCACGCGCACACGCGAGCGCAAGACAAATGGCCGGCGGTGTAATGGACAAGGATAACGGCCTGCCATGTTCTGTCAGCGCGCAGGGGTTGGAACAGCAGCAGGGGAAATTACAGAGGGGGTCACGGGGAGGGGTACAATTTACGTTGTTAACTGTCAGCGAGGCGCCACGTGATTGCGCCGCGGGCCGTACAGCGTGAATTACACTCGGCGAAACAAATACGGCCGGACCTTGGACGCCGGAGCCGCCCTCCAAGCATGGGTATAGGTTATACTTCTACTACAAGTTTGGGGTTGTCAATGTTAAAAGTTTGGCAAAATTGAACATTTTCGTCACTAGGTAAGCGCTAGTATCGCATGTGTACCACATTATCTCTATTTTCTGCGTTAAAATAAGTATAATTACAATAATCATAAAGCAAATATAAAATATCGTCGTGACTAAGTAAAATATCTTTTTTTTTATAATTCATGAAGCTTAAAATTTTAATTAAAAAAATAACTTCTCTTAACACTGCGCTCCTAGCGGCGGAAATTTCACCCATGCCAAACTCTCCCTAAGAAATCTCGTTTCGTTTCTAGCCTGAGTAGAACTATCCTTATAGGCTGTTCACGGTAAAGTGAGTACTTTTGAGGGCCTAGTTACTTTTTTATTTCAGCCATTTCTTATCCTTTAACCACCTTTTCTAATAACTATTGCTATGTTAGTAATGAACACAGTGTGCAGATTCCACCGCACTCTGAAGTTAACGCCTAAGGTTACAATAAAATACATTTATTGACTTATTCAAAATGAGAGGGCTTTCAAAAGTGCTCCCCTTGTCACTGCTCTTGCCTGCACTTATTTTAACGGGCGCAATGAGCGACATATGTCCAGTAAAGCTGGTAACGATGAAGGAGAAATGAAATTCCATACATTCACGTCGAAAAAAACGTGTTAGGTAACCATTTATGATACTTTTCTAATAATTTCACTCTTTCACTTGACCGACGCACGAATAAAGTTATGAGATCCATGACAATGTTAATGTTGAATAAGGTAAGGCGGAAGAACACAGCACGTACACAAGTAGATCTTAAGCAGGGCTTTTAAAAGTGCTCATTTTACCGTAAACAGGCTGTGGTATCCAGCGGAACTATGGTGCTGGCAGTAGTGACTGTTACTTCCACATTTCTGAGGCACTGCTGGAGTTCTACTTCCACGATTATCCTCCGCCTCATGCAAACAAAGCTCAACCATGTCTACACAATTACACCAAATGGGCAACGCACCGCATTCGTGCGCAATCAGTTTAATAAAAATAGTTATCACGCTAATTACTACCTGGCATTACCGACATACCTATTTTCTCCTCATGTTTGTAAATATATAATATAGTTAAAAGCTCAATTTAAAAATAATAACTACACTTTTGTGTTGACAGTAATATAAAACGCCTGTGATAAGACATTCAGGAAAAATACAAACACGTCTTACATACTGGGGTGATTTTTAAAGCTTCGATTCAAAAAGTCTGAACAAACCGTGAACATACTATAGCTGCTGATCTCTGATTGGCCGCTCCTACCGCCTTCACGTCACCGCAGACTAAACATGAGGTACGCCGATTTCCGTCTGTTGCGCGAGTCCCGAGCACTGACTCAACCATTGCCAATAGAACCGTCAAAATCGCATGGGCAACAGCGATGAACGCGTTCGTTCACATTAAAATTTATATCGTCTAATATTTTGTCCAACTTTGATATAGTCTAGTTGCTTTAAAACTCTGTCAGGAGAAGTGGAAATACGTTTCAAAGTACTTAAATTACACAACCTGATTTCTAACTCCAGATGCTATCCACGTTTGGTTTGTTGAAAGAAATAACTACACATGTGACACAGTAGACACATGCATGAACGATCTCAAGTTGTCAGCGCGAATTAGCGAGATTAGTTCTAATGTCCGGAGGTGCTTCTCGAGTCTAATGTTTTACTTTATGGCTACTGAAGTGAGTGTTTGTTTCATACACGTGAGAGTAGGATTTTGCATATAACCAACGCATTTTCTGTACTACAAATTTCACCATTTCACTTGGATGGTGGATGAACAATGAGACGGTCAATGACTGTATTAATTTTACACATGGAAAAATGAGAAGTAGATGTAGATTCTCAGCAGGGCTTTCAAAAGTTATTAATTAACCGTTAACAGCCTAAAGATCTCTGGACAAAAAAAATGTCCTATGTTGGAACACGGATAACGGCGACTGCACAGCTAGCATGCACACACTACCCCCGTATTCCCTCACTGAATGTCACCACTTGCCGGTAGTTATGGAAGTTGACAGGTGGTACGTGAAGTTTGCTGAAATTAACTTCTGATAAAGGTTGTTCGCAATAAAGTGAGCACTTTTGAAATAAACCTATACAAAAAGTCACTGCCCCTGCCCGCATATATTGTAACGGGCGCACTGAGTGGCATACTCCCAGGAAAGTTGGTAAACATGGATGGAAAGTAGTTCCATATCTTAACGTCGAATCAAAAGCGTTAGACAACCATTTGTGGTAGCTTAAATTATTTTTAGTTTCCGTTTTATTTTACTGCATCAAGTGTAAAATTAGCAGATTTGCAAAATATTTACTTTTCTCATAATTTCACAGTTTCGCTTGACCGAAGCACAGATAAAGTGATGAAGCCCACGGTAATGTTAATTTTACATCAAGCGGAAGAATACACATGTGCAGGGCTTTCAAAGGTGATCAGTTTAACGTGAACAGCCTATAGTCGCTGGACACAACTACCATCACAAGATTAGAGCGTACTCGCGAAAGTTTTCGAGGTATCCTCAGTAAAAGTGAGTTTTCAACAATCGTAAGGCAACTTCACAAAACAGAAATCTCCGGACACCAAAATGTTTATTAAAAGAAAAATGCAAAACATTTTTTTGTGATTACTAGATTAGCTCAGAGTATTTTTTGTCAAATCCATAATTTCTACACACGCGTTAGTTTTTGTTAACTATGCGTTTCAGAAACGGCGAAACTGTCATTCCGAATTGTGATCGTGCAAAAACTGTGAGAGCGAAGAATCTCTGGGAAGTGTAATCACACGAGGTCTATACACAATGCAAAATGATATCGTAAAAATATAAAATTATATATGAATTGTACTTTACACTTAAACGTCGCACGAGTATGTGTAGTACTACCTTCCTTGTTATTTTATAGGAGCAACTTTTTTCTTTACAGGTAACTACAGTGTTTTCAACACAGATTTTAGAAACAAAAAATTTAGGCAGAGAGGGTTAAAAGTAGTATGGGGTACGAGCAACATCACTATAATAGGCTCTGTCGTTAAATATCATAGTCACATCTTTCAAGCCCCACAGTTCCACGCAGTACGACCAGAAAACTACGCATGTTCATGCATTGCGCGTAGATACGAAATAATGTACATGCCAGCTGCCGGCGCTCCCTTGGTAAAGTGGATGTGACATTTACACCTGCTTGTGCATGGCGGCGCACAGTGAACTGTGGCTCCCCGCTGCGGAAACCATTTTCAGGAACACTAATACAATAGTAGCTGTCAGCCTGTCTTTCCTTTCTGGCTGGCATAATGTTCCTCCTGCATCGCAGACACGTTGTGTACATGCCTTGTTTGCGCGTTTACGCCTCTCTCAGCAAATCAATATCCTGCGAATACGACTTATTGCCAAAAAAAACATGTATTTTCCCGTACGGTTTTGTTTATATGGCATTAAGTATACTTAAAGCGCCTTGCTCGTATGAGCGACAGGGCGAGTGTTATTGTCTCCCGTATCGCTGTACCACGAACGCGACGAAAGGGCTGAAAAAGGTGGCAGAGGGATGCGCGGTTAGGTCCATGTATTTTTAAAGAAATGTGTGCTGTGCTTTCGCAGTAATTGCTAACCCCAAACTTTTTAAGTTACAAGCATTGAGAATGATAACATCTCTCAACGTTACAAGAATGCTTCACCGTGAGGAAAAGTCGGAACTAAACTTGTAAAAGATGTCCACCGAGATTCCATTTTGCAATTTCCTGACTTTCCCCTGTTTTCCGGGCAGAATATTACCATCTCCTGGACCTATTTTTAAGACCGAAACCTTCAAATGTCATATTTTTCCACCTCTGACAGAACAAAAATGCTATCAGTTCCGTTCAGGTAAATTACACTGCAACAGACCAAGCAAGCAAGACCAGCATTTTATTCATTACAATATTTCTTACTGGCTATTGCCCATTACAAACACACAAATACTTTAGGCCTATTTAGTATATATGGACCCTATGTCACTTGACAAATACGTATTACTGCCAGTTCACAAACTTAAAAACCGGAATGTTAAAATACATATGATTATAATTACATTATCCTGTATTCACGCAAATAACAAATTTTGCAGGGTAAGCAATTATTAAAATTTCCCCTGACCTAAATGAAAATTTCCGATATTTTCCTAACCTTTCCCCGTCACATGAAATTCCCTGACTTTTACCGTTTTTCCTGTGGGGACACACACTGTTGTAAATCTAGTGCTGAACATACACGTTACATCACGAGCAACGCAAGAGAGAAAATGGATTTCTCGTCATTCTCACAAAAACGGCCAAAATTAGCTCAATCAATAGTAGCAACTTTCATACCGAAATAGGTTTGTTGGTACCATAGTCAAGACAGCGTCAATTCCGGAGTGTGTGCATAGTTTTTAGGCTTAGTTTTACTTCAACGTGTAAACCGTCCCCTAGCCAACCATAACAATGAGGTTAATATGCTATAATAACTGTTGTAATAATTAGTCAGTTCGTAACGAAATTTTCAACCCCAGCACCTACATATAACGTACAAACTACTCGAAAAACGAAAATGCTGGAAGGCCACATGACACAAAACTATTTACCATTATATTTGAATAAGTCTTCGTATAAATTTATTTAAATGGCTACTATAAAAGGAACTCCGACTGGTTAGTAGTTACTTAACTCCTTAGAATTACACGTATATGTAATTTAGCAACTTGTTTCAAAGAAACAAAATACTACTTAATACATTTGGTTGGGTGGCAAAATAGGTATGCAAAACTGAAAAAAAGACACACTACCATAATACAAAAGGAAATAATGTCGACGATGAGGAAAACAGGACAAACAGAAGATGACAGTCCATGACAAATCACAGTTGCCGGAGAAAGTGACGAAAGAACGCTATAGACAAAAGGCACGAGGCGACAGTTCGCAAATTTCACTTGCGGCGAAATACATCTCCCCCCCCCCCCTCCACACCCTCACCGTCAGCTGGCAAACACTGTCCTCGTGTGACGCCACTGATTAATGAACTCCGTGCCAGAGGCGGAACAAAGGGAAGCAGGCTTCAAGAGCCTTGACACGAGTGTCTCGAAATGAACCGAGGCAGCGCCGTGACACCCGGACCCAGATGAAACACTGTCTAAAACACCCGAAAACACAACGCAACATGGGCGTCCCTCGCCTGGCCCGTATTTAAATTATATAATTAAATTGACACTTAGGCTGCATGCAACGCCCTTCTCACAGACGTATCACCAGGGTCAAGTTATATTGGGCGGCACACATCAAGAGGCAATAAACAGCACAAATTAATTTTCTGCCTATACGAATCACCGGTCGCAGCATAAAGCCAGGAGGCCGCTTACGTAATAACTTACGATTACATGCAAAATGACTTCTATGGTTTATCAGCTAGTTGACCCGAAACCGGGACCGAATAATCTTGCAGAACTCTATCATGAACGTCGCCTAAAATAATTTTGTTCAAAAAAGTTTTTTTCTTTAATTGCACAGCGAAAATGTTATAAAAATAATTTAAAAACAAAAACTAATTAGTCTTCAGCACTCTGCTACCTGTAATCACCGCACTAACTATAAAACTTCAGTTTAACTACGAAAAATGTATCAAGCCCCTATATACGGATTATAATTTGAGTTTCTTCCGTATTTAATTTATCTGAACAGGATCTGGCAGATGAGAATAATTCACTAGTTAAACGACTCTGCTATGCACATGAGAAAATACACTGTGTGTACTGCTGGTGGAAATAAAGCAGCAAGATTGATGATAGTTCGCTTTAAATAAATAGCTACAAACCCAGTGAAGAGGAAGGTTCCAGGTGCGCTGCCAAACAACCATTGAGTAATTAGAGGGGGCGTTTAAAAAATGATTTATGGGTGACCAGCACTAAAAGAAAAGTTGTGATCGAAATTAATACTGAAAGCAAGACATCTGGTAATGGTGCATGAAAGCCGTATATTTACCCGATTTTTGATACGAGTAGTTTTCCGAAGGGTTTGTCGAAATTTTTGGCTCGACAAGACGCAAATAATAATTTTCAAAGCTTTTTTACGTTGTTAGATATTTACTGCCGTCATTATTCTCGGAGCGCCGATGGAAGAAAAGGAAGAATTTTTGTTTTCTTATCTTCAATCAGTGCTCCGAGAATAACGAACACAGTGAATTTGTAACAATGTAAGATGATGCTCAAAATTTATATTTACGTCTTGTCGAGCCAACATTTTTGAAAAGTCCTCTGTAAAACTAGTTACGACAAAAATTATATAAATATACGGTTTGCGTGCACCATTCTCCCTAGGAATCCCTGGTATGCGAGCGAGTTCAACGCGGCACCGACGGTAAACTAAGCCTACATTTCACGAATCACGTCATTTTTCGTCAATGTGTCGTTATGACGGCGCGAAGGGCGGACGAAGCGAAGTTTTGCCCATCGCAATGCGGTCATTTATTTATTTTCCTGCGCTTAGGGTAACGCGTCAGTCCCACTTGTTTTATCGCCATGTATCTCAAAATCTCGACCTGAATTTTATTTTTTTTTTTTGCAATATGCATTAACCATTCGTCCAAACCCCGCACCCCATGGACGAGGCAGGGAGAGTAATGTTACACTCCGCATTTCCAACAGATAATCTGTTTTTGTGAATTTTCCTGTGCTGCAGTTTCGCGCGATAGAGCAGCACACGTCATTTCGACGCTAACTGTGTTTTATACAGTTGATAAAATCTCTAATGCGCAAAACGCACTAGTCACGGTGGACAAAAAAAAAATAAACATCTGAGTGCACAGAATATGAACAACCCGATTCAGCGGGCAGTCAGAGATCAACAGTATACTACCCCGGGTGTTATGAATGCCTGCCGAATGTTCGGCCAGGAACCTATGCATTTTAAAGTGGCTGGCCTAGTATGTTGTGGCTTTTTCAAGGTGCTCCAACTTACTAGTCTGTCTTCATCCAGCCGCTGCTGCACTTTAACATTGCCTCATTTATTCTTCAGGCTGGTAGGTAACGTAAGTTCCGTCCATTAGGTACAGAAGACAGCTCCGCTTGTTACTAGTGCTAGCTACAATTCGTCGAAGTTTTCTGCAGCAGTACACGGTATAATGATGTTGTAAGGTAACTTCATTTCTTTTTTGCGGGATTATTCAACACGTCCATAGGGAAACAAAAATCCCGTTAAAAATGTATGTATAATAAATAGTAGTATAAATTATAGCTGTTTTTATTTAACATCTTATTTAAAATTTTGCAATTTTTGAAGTTTTAGTTCTAAGATGTCAGTAGTCATTTGTTTTTTTATTCATAATATTAACAATTGGAATTATTTTATCGTAAACTAAATGTAACTGTATTTATATAATCATCGGAGAAACATACCGAATGTTTCTGTATTCAAAAATTATAATAATAGGTCCCCTGTCCACCCTCTTTCACTAAGATAAATAACCTTTACGTCTATGAATTTAAACACGCATTCCTGAACTTGATAAAGTGAGGAACACAGAAACTTGGTGTTATAGGAAAAAACCCAGTAATCAAACACACTAAAAATATCACATTCTGTACCTTAAAAAAATTGCTACCCGCCAAAAGTATTACTTCTCCGCTAAAATAATTGGAAAGTCCGTTCAGATGGCAACACTGCTGCCCGACAAGGACAGTTATGGCCCGACAAGGACCAGTGTGCCCGTTTCGTTTGAACAGTAATGCTAGTGTGTTACAACGCGATGTCATAGTGTCCCAGGACACCTGCATCACGTGCCCCCCCCCCCTCCTTTATCATAGATACATATACCACGTGTTTCTAAAACACGGAGACAAACTTCGGCAGGCAATTTCTCGCGAAAATATTATTCGAAAATCTATGTACACTTTATCAACAAAAGTGATTATCAAGGGATATATGCGCCCCCCAAATTAGAGTTTTAAAATCCGTTTAGTTGAAAATATCAGAAACCACTTGTGATTAATCAACAAATAGGTGCATAATGAAGATCTTACACATTTAAACACACGGTCGGTAATATCATCCCTCTTCCTTTTGGAAATTACTATTGGCACCCTATGTTTGCATCAAACTTTTCAAATGCTGTTCACAATAAAGTGAGCAATTTATAAATGAACCTTAGGAAAAGTCACTGCCCCGGCATGCATATACTTTAATGGACACACTGAGTGACATTCGCGAAGTGAAGTTGGTAACGCTGGATGGGAAGTAGTTACATATCTTAACGTCGAATAAAAAGTGTTAGGTAACTATTTCTGATAGCATAAAATTATTTCCTTCACTTTCTGTTTTCTTAATTCATCGAACCGTAAAAATAAAGATATTTGTAAAGTATGACCTTTCCTAATAATTTCACAGTTTCATTTAACTGACGCATCAATAAAGCGATGACGCCTGTAGCAATGTTAATTTTACATAAGACGGAGGAATACACAAGTAGATCTTAAGCAGGGCTTTCAAAAGTGCTCATTTTACCGTGAACAGCTTATAACACTACGTTCCAAGCAATCTTTAAAGAATCTACGAATAAGCACGTCTAAATGAACAAAAAAGGCCGTCTTGTCGGAACACACTCAGGTGAACCGTTTGCGAGTTAATTCATGTGGAACATTCAAAGAAAAATGCCAGTTCCATACCGTAGGCAAACCACAATACCGAGTAAGGCAATTTAAACAACGACGCACAGCTCGTAGTGTTAATGTCTATAGTAAGTACTAGTTCTCGTGCAAAATAACATTCATTGAGTGCGCAGAAATGATAACTTGTACGTCATTAGATATCAAAATAAAATCGTAGGGTTCGAAGTTTATCTAGCTCTAACTTGCCTAATTTAATTTATGCATAAAAGCTAACAAATAATATTTTTGTTAAATCAAAACATCATTTAATACACCACCCCAATCCACCACATTTTTTAGGCTCGATTTTACGTCTTATGCATAAATCCTTTATTTCTGCGCCATAACTTCAGTTGCTAAGTAACTACAGAACTGTTCTGATCATAAAAATTTATTTTTTATGCATTTTTCAATATGCCTATTTCCACTAAAGTTTTACTATGTATTATTTGGTAAAAGTAAAAAGCCATGAAGTAAATTATAATATGTTATTTATAATAAAATGTTGGGTCAATAGTTGGGATTTCATCTCATTTCATCTGTACCGCAGAGTAGGGCAAATAGCTACTGAACTTCTATTGTAGAACGTTTTCAAAGTTTATTTCTAAAGAACTTAAATCAGTAGGAAACGGGAAAGTCAGATATAGTGGGTGACGCTGAGATAGCTCAACGCCAACAGCAGTTTTGTGTGTGACGGCGAACACAGCACTAGGGCTGTTCGATATAATAAAAATTTAATATCGATATTTTCCGAACAGTTACTCGGTATTTTCGATATATCGATATTACCGAAATTATCGATAATACCGAACATTTCGACAGTAACGAACGTTTCGATGATACCGAAAACTTATATAATATCGAAAAATCGATATACCGATATTTTTCCAAGGGTCTTATAGTTCGATTAATTATTTTTCATATCGATATGTAGAACAGCTCTACACAGCACAATATATTTCCCAGCACTGTGGTGAAAAAAAAAAAAGAAACACTTGTGATCTGGAAATGACTGTACCACCACACCGAGACGCTTCCCAGCCTCCCACAGATCCTTCCATTGACGCAGTCGTGGAAGCTGTCTGAGACATCGATCCGCCTCACTTTTCCGGAGACACACTCCGATACATTGTCCTCCGTCAGCCCTGATGAATTCTCTCTATCTCGCGCCTGTAGTCGAGTTCATCTGTCTTACCTGAAACAAAAAACAAGAACCAGTTACCAAACGCGTCGACCGCATATACCTACACACAGTAGAAAAAACACCTCGCAAGTGAAGAAAAAAACACACTTAGAATTTAAAATATCCTTTTGGCCTTATCAACTCCATTAAACAAATACAGAAGTGTTAGTGACGTCCACCACGCAGCTTAGCTCGTTTTCGGTCATCGTTGTATATAAAATAACTTATCTCCTTAAGGGGGAAGTATTCTTGCGATTTTGGATTTACGGATTTAACTCTACATCTTAATTTTAGGAGTTAATATTTAGAAAACAAAGCTATTAAAGGCATAGGAAATATCTTAACAGTTATTTCGATATCAAATTTATTTTTTACATGTAACTGTAATCAAATATTACCTAATTATTTAATAATGTCCATACCGCCTGGGAAAATACAGGTATAATTAAAACCGTGCGAATTACACAAAAAATAATTCGTTGAGTGGTCCTCTATGTCATGTTTGACTTTGATTTTTTATGTCTGGTCATACATTTTCGCTATCGAGATTTGTAAAAAAAAAAAATCGAAAATGGAACTGATACTACCCCGATTCCGCCTACCCGTAGATAATCTGCGTTCGAGATATCGAAACGCATAAGCTCTAAGTTCGACTCTTGCTCACTCACCACATGCTTCATCGTCTGTACGCGCAAAGCGCTCAACTGGCATATGGTATTTCCGTCGGCGACTCGCCTCGAAGTAACTTTAAAGGTGACCCTGCATTTGTATGGCACGCTTATAAGGGCAAAGTTATGACGCGTGTCTAAAGACAACTCTGAAAGCTAATGTATAAAATTTAGCACCTAAATCCGATTCCGAAAACACCCACTTTAGCCATTTTCAAACCAACGAAGAAATAATACTTTGAGTTTAAATCAGTTGTCCTTGGGAATAAAACGTTTTAACTCTTTTATTGTTTAGACGTCACTACAAAAAATCCACGAATCATCTGTTTTCTACAAAAGTTCTAGAGCGCACTTCATACGCTAGACAATCGGAACCATACACTTAAAATGACCAAGTTAGAAATACCAAACATAATTTTTGTTTTCTTCTTACTGCGAAGATTATGCACAGGTTCTTTAGGTGAAGTCCTTTTCGTGGCCAAATACACAATTGTTTGTGAAAATTGCAACACCCAGAAATAATTGCCCGAATGAATCCAAACTTGGAGGATGTGTAAAACACAGTATCATCAATTAGTGATAACGATTGCAGAGATGTCGTCCACGTAGGCCCAACAGCTCCCTCTCTTGTGTGACCAGAAAGGTCCGAGTTATGCCAAGCTCATTTAGTGAAAAGCAGTCAAAATGAAGTGAAATCAAATGCCAGTATGCCTCGTTGACGTCAAAGGGCGTCATATCAGTATGTGAGTGAGTTCAAACGGGGCCAATTGTTCGGTCTCCGGGAAATGGGTTTATCATACCGTGACGTTTCGGCTCGTACAGGGCATGCTGCTACGACAGCGGTGAGTGTGGGGCACCAATGGATATAAGAGGGTTGTACGCAGCAACGAGCGGGTACTGGACCAGTCAATTTGACCACAGCACGGAATGACCGCCATCTTGTCCGCATAAATGTACCGTACAACCTCGTCCACAGTGTTTGCTCGACACTGGGACACTGCAACGGGCGTGGACCTGTCTACGTCGGTGGTACCACGCCGTCTGCTGCGGGCTGCACTGGTGGCACGTATGTCATAGAGTCGGCTTCCATTGTTCAGAAACCATAAACGCCTCAGACTGCAATGGGGACGTGAACGCCGTCGCTGGTGTGCTGAGTGGCAAGATATAGTGTTTTCGGACGAGTCCCTCTTAAACCTGTCCTACAGTGATGGCCGCATACGTGTTAGATGCTACCATGGTGACCACAATCTGGCAGCCTGAAATTGTGGAGCGGCATAGCGGACAAACGCCGAGTGTAATGGTTTTGGGCGCCAGTGCACCCCGTGTTAGCGCAGCCAAACTTTAAACCCACAAGAAGTCCGCGATGAGTCCACGTATAGGCTACTTACGGTAAAGTGAGCACTTTTGAAATATATCTCATTTGGAATAATAGCTAATAATATATATTTTATTTTAACCTTAGACGTTAACTTCCTACACACTATTACTTAGATTCACAGGAATATTTAAAGAAGATGGTTAAATGATAAAAAAAATAACTGAAAGAGAAAAGTAACTAGGGCCTCTAAAGTGCTCGCTTTACTGTGAATAGCCTATACTTAGAAGTGTGCCAATATATTATTTACAACCTCCACGTCAGCCTGATCTTTCTTGTAGCCGCGCTTACACTGTGAAATGGTCAACTGTATTTTTTCGTAGACAGTATGTGTTCCGCCTTAAGATTATCGTTTGTATTTGCGCTCTCCTCTCCATTGGAAACTACCATGACTGAGCATTTTAAAGTTCAAACTGAAACTTCTTGACATAAATATGTAATGTTTGGGACAGGCTAGAAAAAACCTCAGTAACTGCCGATTACTCCTCCCCGTGTTTTTTCCCGGGGCATTAAAAAAAAGCGTGGCCTTCAAAACCTCTGGTTAAAACATTTATTCTAAATTCATGTTGGCTCCTCCGGTACGCGACTGTAACCCCATACGAATTCTGAATAAGAAAATAAACTGTTCGTCGTCGCTGCAGTAGGTTTGACACGGGGAGTCAACGCTTCCCCAAGTACAGCTTAAATACAACATCAGCAAACTACAGGTCTGGTCTTACTTATAATTTACCACGAGTACACATTATACCCCACTACATAAGAACCATGTGCCACTTTAACGTGCAGTAAACAACAGCAATATGTTTTTGAAGCTTCACTCACTCTTATAAAAAGATGATTACACTTGATTAAATATTTGCTTATACGCCTTCTCAAAACTATGTTGAAGTAGATCTATAATTTTAACCAAGGAAACATAAAATGAAACATTGTCTATTTTCATAATTTCTTTGCTATCTTACATAGGATTCACAGCAATTTTACGGTCTGTTACATTAACACGTAAATACATAGAATTGCAGACCAAATACTGTGAAAACTTTAATGTTAAAATGAAGATGTTTCTCTTTCAAAATCTATAGGAAGACGTAGGCAAAACACGGCATGGATGGACATTTAACGTATCCTGATAGCTGAAAAAAAAAACACGAATTAATTTTAATTCTATGAAATTGTTGGCTCATAAAAGGCTGTATAGCATGTCACTCTTATGGCCATTATTTGCGCCAGTACCACTTATGCACTCATAACCGCCCCAAGTTTAGGGAGAGAGAGAGAGCTAGTTGTCTCATATTACTATCAGGAGTAATTTGAAATGGAGCATTTACTTCGACAGGATGTCCACTGAAATTCAACTTTGGAATTCCCCAACTATTCCTCGTTTTCCAGGCAATCTTACTGTTTTTCCCCGACCTATTTTCAAGGACACAAACCTTTAAATACCATATTTTTCCACCGCTGACAGAACAAATATGCAATCAGTGGAGTTGAATTAAATGACACTTCCACAGACCAAGCAAGCACGGTCAACATTTTATTCAGCTCATCAACATTTCTCGCAATAAATGCTATTGACTTCACACGAGTGCCCGTTACAAACACACACATAAATTATTTTGTAAAGCTAGGCCTTTTAGTGACTAGTAAAAAATTTGCTACTGCCAATTCACAGACTTAAAAGTTTAAATTTTAAAATGCATTATCCTGTGTTCATATTACTAAAAGTTGTTCACGATAAAGTGAGCACTTTAGAAATGAACCTTATTAAAAAAAAGGTTACTGTCCCTGCATGCATATATTCTAATGGTCGTACGGAGTGACAATCGCCCAGTAAAGTTGGTAACGATTTATGGAAAATAGTTTCATATCAACGTCAAATACAAAAGTGTTCGGTGACGATTTGTGATAACTAAAAATTATTTTTTCGTGTTCTGTTTTTTTTAATGGGTCAGAGTTTAAAACTGAGTAGATATGTAAAGTATTCACTTTCCTAATAATTCCACATTTTCACTTGAACGACGCATGAATAAAGTGATTTGAGTCCCCTGGCAATGTTAATTATACACAAGGCGGAAGAATACACAACGTGCACACATTAAAGCAGTATATTTATCCGATTTTCGATATAAGTCGCTTTCCAAAGGGTTTTTCGAAATGTTTGGCTCGACAAGGCGCAAATAATAATTGTCAGCGCCTTTTTACGTTGTTCGATATTCTCTTCAGTCATTTTTCTCGGAGCACTGACGGAAAAAAAGAAATTTGATTTCTTATCTTCAATCAGCACTCCGAGTATAACGAACACAGTGAAATTGTAAAAATTTAAGAAGGTGCTCAAAAGTGTTATTTACGTCTTGTCGAGCCAAAAACTTAAAAAAAAACCGCTGTAAAAACAGTTATGACAAAATTACATAAATATACAGTTTACGTGTACCATTTCCCTTAAGCAGGGCTTTCAAAAATGCTTATTTTACCGTGAACAGCCTATAATAACTTTTGCAAAGTACAATCATTTACATTTTCCCTGACCAAGGTGAAGATTCCCCGACTATTGCCCGTTTTCCCTGTAGATGGATATCCTGTTCGACCTCAAACCGGGCACTTAGCTGGATAGCAAGTACTAACAAATCCAGTTAAAGAAGAGAGTTCCAGAGAAAGAAGTCTCGTTAAGTGTTTGTAACCGCACGGGAGAAGAAGGGATGCTGCAGCTCCTCTGGGCAGATGCTCAGGCGCCGGCCGGGTCCTAGGAGCAACCGCGGGGCGCCGGGCCGGGGCAAACAGCATAATTAACGTCGGCCGCACGATCAGGATGTACCAATTTAAAACGCTCTTCGCCCCTCTACAACAGGACCTGCCTGCTATGTGGACCGGAAAAGACGGCCTCGCTCTACGGGTCTCGCTGCTGACGCACACAACAAGCTAAGATTACATACTTGCGCTACATCTCGGTATATAACCTGTTCACGTTTAATTGAGCAATCTTGAAAGCCTTGCTTAGGGTCTACTTTTCTCCCCATTATATACTCTTCCTCTACGCGTAACATTAACATTGTCATGGAACGTCCCATTTTATTCAAGCGTCATTCAGGACAACAAACCTGAAGATTCTTTTTAGGAGATTAAATGCGTTACTAGCTTGCAAATCCGTAGTCTTGTATAAAACTAAGAACGCCGACTTCATTTGACAAACTTAACCGTTACATTCTCAATACAACGTCAAAGCGTGGAACTATTTCTCGTAATTCGTAACCACTTAACTGAGCTCGTATGCCAGTTCGTAATGTGGTATTTTTAGTTTTGGGCATTGAATTTTTTCCTAGGTTTATTTCAGAAGTGCCCATTTAACGTGAACAGCGTTAAACGCTTCGTACAACGGTGATAACCCGCGTTGAAATTTTCCAACAGCCTCCTGTCCAATTGAAACGCAAAATTTCCTTTCTTGGCAAATCATTTTACGTATCTTTTTAACAATGAAATACACTAAGTTACCTTCAATAGTTATAATTTTTAATGGGTAAACTCAACGTTGCTCACGGTAAAATGAGCATTTTTGAGGTAAAACAAACTAAAAAGATCATACATAATGAGTGTGTGGTTACACATCACAACGAAAAGTGTAACATTTATAACGATTAATTTGTTACTGCATCTACATAAGCAAGCAAGCCCAATAAACTAAAGTTTAATGCAAATTTCATTTAATTTAACAGAATGAAAGTAGACTAATGTATTTGTTTTACCTAATTACAAATTGTGAACTTAGTAAAACAATCAGTAAATAAAAAAAATTACATTTTGAATATAATCCAGCCAATAATATTTAAAAAAAAACTATATATATAGTCCATTCCCATTGGAAGAAACTTTCTCGGAGCCCTGCTAAATATATACATGCAGGCTCGTTTCGTATCCTTCCGCCAAATGTCAACAAACATTGACATGTGACTGCCATGTAGCATCTGTCAAATCAATGTTTACATGCCATTGTGTGTGTGTACATGTGTCCGTATACTTTCGCTACACCTAAACATAAACATTGAAATGTGTGTTGTTTACCGTTTACAGCTTTTCAAAGAATTCTGTCATATTCCAAAAACCATTCCGTACAAATATTCACAGTTTAGGCCTGTAACATTACTTAGGTTAGCTTTATGACGTTTTAGATATGCCTCAATTAACGATAGTTCTTACGGTTACGTTACATTAACTTTTTTTTCCCCACGACATAGCACATTACACGTAATTCACGTTAACATTTTGCCGCAACTGTGTTAAACACTGTTACAACTGCGGAGTAATGAACTGTAGTATTTAACTTTTTGGTATTGATGTGTGTTGGGTTATTTCTTTTAAAGAACGGCCTCAGTTCGAATAACGAAGGAATAGATAGTCCAACGAAAAAGCGACATTAAAATCAAGCACGCAACTAGTATCGCTCATTTTTTGTTATAGAAACTTAAAATACAGCGGTGAACATACACTCACATAAGCCTACCATAACTTTTATTCCACTCATATTTATATGTATTGCTACTTACTGTGTATTAGGTTTATTGAAATTTATTGGGGACGGGCTTGGTTATTTTGTTGGGATTGGTGTTAAATCAGTTACACGACTGTGTTTCAAACCCCCGGGGCAAAGGTACAACGTTGTGATAAATAAAAAGGCGTGGATGTAAATAAATAACTCAGTCATAAAAACAGTTCACATTTACAACGTACAAATAGTTCACATCAAATATTCACAAGCGCGCACAGATCCAGCGTAACTATCACCAAACAGCCACGCCACGCTATTTCACACGCAGCGGTTAACGAAGCACACCGTAACAGTATATTTATAACTGCCGCGGAAACGCAGATTTATCACAGCATCGTAACTTGCTTAGGTAGGTTTAAAAATCAAAACGTCTACAAACGTGATGAAGTAATTTGAAGTATTTTTCGGAGTAAGAATGATTTACGCTTCGTTCGGTAAAACAGCAACACGCCATGGCATCATGGCTCGCCACGTCTGCCAACTTCACTTTGTTTCTGCCCCGCCATCATATCTAAATATATTAAAATAAGTATTCAAACATTGAAATCTCTTTTCAGTTGGAAATTACAAATTCAAAAATCACTATTTTGCTGTAATAAGTACGAAATATGCTACGATTGAAAACATGTACAAATTGACCGCGTACTAGCGAAGTGAAACTTCCCGAGTGTGAACGAGACAGAGAGAGAGACAGAGAGAGAGAGAGACAGAGAGAGAGAGAGAGAGAGAGACCGACGAAGCTCGCTCAGCAGACAGTTGCTTCAAAATTGCTCTCGCTGGATAAAACACAACCATACCCTTACGGCCTACTCACGATATTTTCCGCTGTTATTTTAAACTGTAAAAATGAGATGTTGCCATCGGGGCTACCTAAATATTTAAATATTTCCATAGGCACCGTTTAATTTACAAATAGTATACTAAAAAACGAGGTTAAAATAATATTTTAACTGTGAACTATTTCTTACCGGCCGTTGCCAACACGTCGCTGCTCTCGCTTTTGTTAATTCATATTTAAAAAAGAAATAAATATTACAAGTTATAGAAGATATTAAGGTAAAGTTTAATTCATTCAATAATACAGTACTCTAAAATCAACCACAGTGTTATATATTTGTGGAACACAGGTTGACTTGTTATCCCTGGAGTATTTTTTCAAAGGTTGATTTTCATAAGTCGCTTCCAATCGGGAATGGACTAATTTATATATATATATATATATATATATATATATATATATATATATATATATTATATATATAATACACACACACATATATATATATATATATAATAGCCATTATTACTGATCGTAATCTTTAAAAACTGGAATCTTCCCTGGTATGTGTTAAAAATTAGTCGTATGATTCCATTACAAAAAAGCTGTAACACAACTAATATACAGTCAAAAATACACATTACTTTTTAGATATATGAACTTATAAATTTGAACCAATCTGGATTTACCAAAGGTGTACCTACGATAAATACAATTAAAAAACTAATTAATGATTTAATCACAACACTTGACCAGGAAGAAAAAGTAGACGGCGTTATTTATCTCACTAAGTCTTCAATTGCGTTAATCACGAATTAACAGAAAAAAATTAGATAGTCTAGGTATTAGAGGCACAGCTAAAAAATGGGTTTATTCTTATTTGACAAACCACCAACAGAAAGTTATGCAGAAATAGAAAATGCAACAGGTCTGCGCATTTTTTTTTGCAAATGATACTCGGTTGCATGTGGTAGTGTGATTTCACAAGAATTGATAATTTAAACAATATACAAAATTATTTCTCTTAAATTGGGTTCTTATTGAATCTTCTTAAAACTAATTATATGCACTTTGTAGGGCATAGTAACTGTCTTCAAGAAATGGAGTATGTAAAAAATATTGATAGTTCGATAGAAAAAGTAAAATACAAATGTATTGAAGATTACATAGGCAAACGTAATTGAAAAGAACACGCTCACAAATTATGTAATAAAAAGGCGTCCGTATGTTTTGTCCTAAGGATTTTGAAAGATTTATTAGATCATTATAGTCTATTGAAAATGTCTACTTCTCATTACAGAGCCTGTAATAAGGGATGGAATAATTGTGTGTGTGTGTGTGTGTGTGTGTACATAAATAATTACTTGTATTATTCGTGATAAGCTATACTTAGAAACATTTGTTAAAATACTCTTTATTTTTTATGGTATGGATGGATTGGATATATTGATAAGAAATGTTAATTACCTACATCCATTGGTTTCGATAACTTATTATTTGTATTTGATACTTAAACCCTTTGCAAGTGAAATTTTTGTATTTATTTGTGTATAAAGAGTTTTATATCTTTGTGGGTACTTTTAATAATATATTTTATATCTGAAGTAACGTATTACATCATACTGGGTGTATCTAAATCAAACCGCCATACTTCGGCTGTAAGTTATCGACAATAACCCCTAACCCCCCCCCCCCCGGCCACGAACTTTGAACTTTCCTTCACAAACACACACACAAACATACACATTCATGTGCATATACATACACACACGCGCGTACAAGTTTTCGCCATTTTCGGACTATCTCCATGACGCTGTAGCATAATTGGGATTTATTGGACGCACTAAACGCGAGTTTGACACGTGATAATATCATAAATGTTCATCGAATAAGTGTATTATTTATTTCGATACGTAAGTTGTATACGGAAACTGGAATTAACACACCCATCGTAAAGAAATAATTGTAATTATTTTTGGCGATCATAAAAAAACATAACTTGAATTAACTACTGCCCTATCAACTACGGGCTTACTGTCAGTCGCCAGTTGGGCTGATGTATACAATTTTCTGATAGCGCTTTACGAAACGTATGGGCGATGAGCTGTCGCGTTCTTCCTCCCCATTTGCTATGTCACACCCATGGTTATAGCAGACGGGAGTATAAATTTAGGTTTCGCTGTCGGGCTGACCTGAAGACAACTGGCAACAATTTACTTCTCGTCTGTTTAAGATTCTTGCCTGCATTTGTAGACTATTGGACCAGCCCACTGCGGAACACAACTCGACAAAACTCCAGTTCCGCTTCAGACGCAAAGGTTCTGTCTACTTCCCTGTGACACCGAGTGAGGAGGGGGGGGGGGGTGGTTATTGCGAAAACGCGGTCAGTGGGAAAGGGTCTCGAACTCGCCATTCTGACCCGTCACAAAACACTACGACGGAGAATCCGGCAAATTACACCGCTGCCAATAGAGCGGAAAAGGGGAATGAGTGGATGCGGAAAAGAGACGGAGAGGACGTGAGCACAGAAATAACTTGTCTCGTTACAGACTTGCCGAGCCCTGAACCCTTCCCCCACCCCTACACCCATCCTAACTTGTTTCCCGTAAACCTTTCTCCAGCTACACGGGGAGGGTCTTAACAGAAGGTGCAACTCGCCCCGAACAAATCACGACGAGCTTCCTCGCGTGGTGGCATCCTCGTCTTTCACGTCTCTTTCGGCAGCCACGCACCGACCGAGCACCAACTTCAAGCCCCGTCGGGACAGAAGGTTGTAGTAGATAGGAAAGCGGAAGGTAAAAGGAGGTAGAGGGGAGAGGAAGACGACCTATGCAGGCGCGACACAGTTAGCAAAGTTTGGAGCCCGATTACGGAGCACGTGCGTAATTAATGGCAGAAACTTAGCCCGCCTATTAATTGGGCGCCAGTTAGCGCGAACGACGCACGCCCGCCCGCTTCGTTTCGCTCGAGGCAAGACTGCGTGCGGAATGTATCTGCATGCGGCAGTCAACAATAAAAATATTGTTTAAATCTAGTACGCCATGCCAAAACTGATCGAGTTCTGACGCCTTGATTGGGGGGGGGGGGCCTTAGGTGTCATCTTTCGCTGCAGCTCAAGCAACTCACGCAATGGCTGAACCAGATAACATTCATTACGATAAATGAGTTAGCTAGTTTGTGTTACAGACGTTGGTATGTGCAAGTCACTGTCCCCCCTCCCCAAAGCTTTAATTCCTAAACCAAACCTCTACAACGTCGTAATATATGGCAAAATGTGTTTGGGACTGCTTTTTGTCACAGTGTGTCACCGTTGCAAACTGCATAAGCGCATGCTAATCCGGTATAATGCCTGGCACGAAGCAATGAAGCAGAAAGAAGACAATTCCATGCGTTGTATCAGACAGCTCATCTCTCAGTGATCAATAACTAGTAGTTGACAAGAATCAGACAACTCATCTCTCAGTGATCAATAACTAGTAGTTGACAAGTGTCCTTACTGTAATTCAGAAGATAATGGTCAACTTTGATTACTCACGCAGTCACTTTTAAACGGATGTTATTAAATCACTTGACAAGGACTTCTTAAAAAAATTACAGAAATTATTGCTAACAGCTCGACTTATAGCAGTTGAATCAGGTACAAAAACACGAACAGCGTGAGAAACTACTGAAAGAATGACTTAAGAGTGCGTGTGCCCATCAGAATTCCAATCAGTAACTTTTTCTAATTAAAACATTACTTTATTCAATGACACAATTCACACTTACTTAAAAAATTCAAATCTGATTATAGCTAGAGAGCCCTATATCGTCAAGTCCGCAGAAATTATCAAACAACTTTAGCTTTCTACTGCGTAACCCCACATAAACCGCAATTTTAACTTGATTCTACATTACACTATTCCTGTCCTCCGACGTCTCCAGCTGCCCTTTTCGGCCTCCGGAAGTACAATAGCACCCCGGGGCACTGGGTTAACACTACAGACGCTTGTTCAGACGCCGAAATACAGCACTACACGTTACTCCACGATCAAACGAATTAACATCTGCATCGCAAACTCGACCATTCGATTTCCATTAACAGCCCCAGGCAGGCCCGCGGTCCTGCCCATACGTAACAAGCGCTCCTCGCGAAAAGCAATCGCACAGTTTCGTATCAGGCCAACGACTCGCGACCTGAGAACCGCGTGAGCTCGTGCACCCGCGACCACAACTGCCGACCAGCGAAACCTCAATTGTCGAACCAGAGAATTGTCCACGCATTTTGCGGCCGCCGATCCCCGGCCAAGACTGCACATATCACGCAAGCAGATCACTGAACCAGTGGAGTTTATTCCATAGACGCAAGGTAAGCAATTCTTATCCTATACGTATTGTAAATGTGTGAGCTTTATAGTTCGCCTTAACTTTAAAACACAATTAATTCTGAGTTTCCAGTTTGCGATTCGAGAAACGGAGTTTTCGTAACTCCCGTACTGTACACGCATAGTGCTGCTATCTAGTATTTATTTCCACAGACGGGAGCGACTAGCGATGAATCTAACTCGCAAGCGAGTTACCCTGCCACGTTCCTTCGGCAGGGATGAACGGGAAAACGGGAGTTTTCTTGTAATTTGTAATATACTCTCTAACTAATATTCTGTTTAGTTACTATTACATTAATTTCGTTTCCGTTTTTGTAAGTAATATTACGTATTATAGAACGGTAAATTTGTTAGTAGAAATTGCTTACCCTGTAATAAAAAAACTCTCTAAACGCCACTGCACTGAACCCTAGCCCAACAGCGGTTTTCCGTGAAGTGTAGGCACAACCCCTCACGACGACCTCCTGCCGTGTATTCCCGAGCCCTGCCGGCTTACTAAAACTAGACGCAAAATGTTTCCACTTTACAGTACGATGAGAAGATCAGAATTGATGTATTGCCTAAAAAAAAAAAAAAAAAAAGTATATAAGAAGCCCATCTTCGCCAACGTGAACGTTAGCTAGGTGACTTCGCCGTTTATCCAGTACAGAACTGACGTACATTATTTTAGGGGTGGACTATAAAATACTCTCTACACCAACAAAGCACCGAGGACTGGCGACTTCTCATTTACTCCAACATTTTGTGTTTTCGACAAATTTTTTTCTTCGGTCAATCTGAAAATCGACTATCTCTGTGAACATTATGGCAGGCATGGTACAAATGAGCAAATGGAATAGGGCAGCAACTGTGTGTGTGTGTGCGCAACGATCGCGCAAAGCCAGAAAATTTAGATCGTGCAATTTAATAAATATTACACGTGGAACTAATTGTCTAACAACTGACAGTATTGAATTGAGAAAAGGTATTGTTACAATTTTCTCAAGTCAGTGGACTACATCAGGTTCATTAAGGAGCGCAGGTCTTAATAAAGTCAATCAGTACTGCAAACAATGGGCCACGAAGGAATTAATGTAATTAATTAACTAAAATCAGTCATAATAGACATTGTATCAAAACCTAATGAATTACTCTATAAATTATAAGTCCTTATTTGAGAGTTTAAATATTTACAATAAAGTCCGTATCGTGTGTTAATGCAATACCACCCCAGTTCAGTCCAAGTCCCACCAGTCCGCAATGTTCCAGAGTTCTCCAAGTGCCCTCACGCACAGTAGCCTTCACTCGTCGGGTTTCACGCCCTCTCGTCAATTCACACCACAAACACCTCGACCGCCGTCGTCTCACAATCTCCCGTCGTCGTTCGTCCTCTTCACCGATGTGTCCAGCCGCACTCGACATCGCCCGATAACCGCACTAAAATACTTCTACCCAAGACTGCCGACCATCCAGCTGCGGTGTACTTATAGTCGTCGGCGATCGCCCAGAAATTTCCCTGAATTTCTAGTTGCGCCGAGAGTCCTAGTTCCCAGAATACTCATGCGCATCCTCCCAAGCCGTCGGCTTCTCCAGCGCCGGTGAAGAGAGGCCATGACGCCAGCCAGGTCAGATGCAGTGGCGTGTAGTGAGTATTTTTACGGGGTAAGCAATTTCTACTAACAAACGCAACTTCCAACTTTGCTTACCCGCTACATGTATTTACCGTTTTATACTACCTAACATTAGTTATAAAAACGGAAATGAAATGAATGCAATAATAATTAAACAATATTATATAGAAAGCATATTACAAATAAGAAAACTCTCGTTTTCCCGAACACTTTCATCCACTTTTCAAGGAAAAATGTAGGACTGGGGGGTGCAAGCAGAAAGACTGCTTACCCTGCCGAAGAAACGCGGTCGAGCGTGTGGCGTGTTGTTGCTTGCGAGTTCGATTCATCGCTAGTCGCTCCCGTTTGTGGGAATAAATACTAGATAGCAGCACTATACGTGTACAGTACGGGAGTTACGAAAACTGTTTCTCGAATCGGAAAAGGGAAACTCAGAATTAAATGTGTTTAAAAGTTATGGCGAGAACTATAAAGGGTCGAATATTTCCATTAGGTATAGGGTAAGCATTTCTTACCTTGCATCTATGGAACTAACACCACTGGTCAGCCGTCACTCATTCCCAGCCGTCCGGCGACGGGATCGCGAACGGGTCTGCTTCGAAAGAGCGGAGGATCGAGGTAAGTAAACCACCCCCCCCCCCCTCCCCAAACACACACAAACACCTAAGCATGTGCGTAACAGTATTTTGGTTGTGTAAGTTTACAACTTTTGGGCATGATTCTTTTTGGTTGGCAACACAATTGGGACCAGAGAAAATAATAATGACTCGGCAGGGTACATAGTGTGTCTCACCTGATGCCCAGCAGATGTCTGGGGAAGCAGGGCGAACATCGCAAGGTGGGAAGAGAGGGGCGTACAGTGCTGGTCATACTGTCAGCTGTCTCGCGAATATCAGATAGTGCGTTCGTTCTGCAGTTACCGATGACAGAAAACCGGATGTTTGTGGGAAGGCGCATACTCTACCGGGCCGTTCTATTGGCGCTAAATCTTACAGACCGGACCGTCACGGGCCACGGGTGCCCAGACGTCTGGCGGGCACTATTCCTCCGCCGGGTTTCCACAACAGCTGGAACCAAAAGCCTTCACAAACGCCTGGCTGAACGTCTGTACGGAAGGGCTCGGGAAATGAGCAGTAGTAGGAGCGGAGGTATTAGAGGACGCGACGAAGCGGCCATGCACACGGCTGCCAGATTTATCGCGGCCATCAGTTTTCCCCCTTCCCGCGCGTGGCGGTCGGATGAGAAGTGTGCGAAAAACGCACGGGCCATTAGGCTGAGAGGGCGCAGAGTGATGGAGCCCTGCACTTAGCATAAATCTACCGGGCACCCCCTTCCCGGCTCAAAGACGCGCGGTTAGGGCACTTAAACGGTCCGCGCGGCCGAGATGCTGTTACAGTTGGCCCGACCTCCTGCACGATGTATCGTAAACCCGAGTTCTCTACAACCACCGAAAATAAAGTTTCGCTAATGAAGTGTCGCTTTATGCGTTGAAGGGATTGGCCATTCCAGAAGCAGTCCGAGGAACCCCCCGCCACCCCCCCCCCCCCCGCCACGGACCCACAGGAAATCTGATTTTCGTCCAACTCATGCAGGTTCTCTGTTGATGTCGAGCAAGATATTTAATCCATATTTTACATTAAAATTAATTTTTTTTTAATACGCAAGTTTCCTATTCTAAGGCAAAAAAGGAGGGGATTTCTGAAAGAACAGTTTACTTGTTTTGTTTTCCTATGTTTATTTTTGTGGATTTTTTTTTCTCCATTATTTTCCCTAATTTTCTAAAATTTACAAATTTATTACAAAATACAGTAACTATATAAAAATAGTTTACAATATTTTTTCACCAAATTGCTGTTGAAAATATCTTCCAATCTTAGGTAATATCAAAATGTAACATCCTCTCACAAAGCTGCGCGAAGATTATTGTCTCATATGAACTTTACTATACTAGTGACGCTCATGTGCCCCCCCCCCCCTCTTCACATCACCACACCATGACCTTCCACACTCACTACGAGACTGACCGACAAGTGACCTTCCACACTCACTACGAGACTGACCGACAAGGGGTCCGCGCTTTTGCTTAGAGACTTTAGAAATAACCAGGCAGTCTTATTTAGAATGCCATTATACACAAACATATCCACTAGCCCAATAAATTTCGCAGACATACACCTCCAAACCATAATTGAATTTCTCCCATGTTCGACTGTGGGAAATGCATTGGTAACAACATTGCCCATATCATATAGACACCATCCGAGGCAAAAGGTTGATTCTATAGTCTCATCAGACCAGAGACAACGTTCGAAAACTTCTATTTCATTTTAGGTGTTCTCTAGTGAAGAGCAGTCTTACAGCTCTGTTCAAGAAGGGCGTCTGCCTCGTTACCCTACCATTATAGCCGAGCGTATAATGCGTATGTGTCTGGGCACATTTTATTACCAGTAGCAATTCCCATTTCGGCTCTTCAGTTTAGAAACGTTTATACGCAGACCGGATTTTATTCGGCGCGAAGTTAGACGTTCTTCCGAGGGACCCAGGCGTCTGTCTGTGTTTATATTTTCTTGGTAAGTTCCTAATTTACCTTTGATATTTAAATTTACTTACAACACAGTAAACTGTTGCGTGAATATAAATGACGATTTATTTAATTTTCTAAGGGTAACCAGTCCACGCCATCTTGGATTTTCAATATTATTTCAATATTAACTTATGTTAAATAAGTTCAATTTAAGAATGTTTTAACTAATTTTTCGCTCCGCCTTGCATAAATAATAGCTTCTAAAGTTTTACCAAACTATTGCATCTATATTCTCTCTATTAACTTTTGATTAGAATTTTTTTCTTGTGGGTGGTTACAGAAATCATACTTGCAACAGTAGCCGAGCAATACATAGAGTAGTATAGAACATGTACAAAGCAATGCCCTATGGCTTGTCGACGTCTGAAAAAGAAATATAAAATCTGCGATACAAGTTACGGCGAAAATTCTGTAAATCCAACATAGCGGAGACTGGTCCGCCCCTTAACAGTACTGCGTACCTGCTGGTAACTGCGAAATTTAAATAGGAAATCCCATGTTAAAGTAATTTCGCCTCGGCGCGTTAATTTAGAAGCTAGGTGTTTCAAACTAAATTTAATCTTCACGAATTTTTTTGGGGTAAGATTCCTATAAGCTTATATATATATGCAGTCTGTACTGTTTTTGTAAAACATAAATTTTAGAAATTCCTTCTAAACAGGGTATACTTGTTAATGGTAACATCTCCGCTGTAGGGAACTACTAAAAAAATTCGTGAAGAATACATTTTGTTTTAAACGCCTACCTTTAAAATTAACGCAATGGGGCAAACTTTTCTTTAAAATGGAATTTCCTATTTAAATTTTGCATCTGTCAGCCAGTAGGCAGTCCCCTTAAGGGATAAGTACAGCATCTGTCTATGGAGCACTGCACCCGACTATACAATGTGAAGAACTCTTAAAAAAGTAATACAGACACCATAACAATAGTCAGAAGAGAGCGATTTATGCCATATATGAAAAAAGAATGTGTATATTTTGCAAAATTATAAAATATTTTACGAAAATGCATTTTTAAATGTTGAAAAATAATAATAATTTGAATAGTCTGTATTTTGAACCAAATTTAAACGCATTTCCATTCTCGATGCTTCGGAAAGCAGAATTTGCACGAAAATCTTCAAGAAAGAACGTCATAATTACTGTTTCCATGTGTAATATAATCGTAGTAATGATTTATCATAACAATTTGATAATTAACTTGATTTACCTCAGTTTCGCCATAAATATTTGTGACAAATGGTCGCACGTAATAATAATTATAAAGTAATTTCCCACATCATTATTATAATTATCATATACACAATCATAGTAAACACTATGACGATATTCCATAAAGATTTTCTTGCAAATTTTGCTTTCTGAAGCATAAAGATTAGAAATACGCTTAACTTTTGTTAAAAATACGGACTCTTTTATTCAATTTTTGTTACATTTAAAAAGTATATTTCAGCAAAATATTTAATAATGTTGCAAAATATATACATTCTTCATTCATGTACATAATAAATCGCACTTTTCTGACAATTTTCATGGTGTCTGCGCTACTTTTTTTAAGAGTTCTTCACATCGTACAGTCGGGCGCAGTGCTCCATATGCAGTTGCTTTACTTCAACCTTAAGGTTAATCCTCTAAATGCTAAATGTACAATCTCTCTTAGCTCGAAACCAATTTCCGTACCATCGCCCATTGTATCGAGACCACTAGAGGTTGCATGCGAGATGTCGGAACGATTACTACTTTATCCTCCCCCTTTCCCCCTGGGTTGATCGTATGTGAACACCGTTCAAGTGGCGTGTACTTGGCTCGCTATTGCACGCGAGGTGTTGACTCGATCAATAAGGCGTCCCCACCAACAGCTTGTCTTCTGCATAGTGTTTTCCCTTCAGATAGCTGCGGCACTCAGCGCTCTGCTGACACAAATCCAATTTCCCACCCCATTGTTCGCCGGCTGTCAACGAAATGTCACACGCGGACGCCAAAAGGGCAGAAGTGTGGGAGAAGGGGGATAAAAAAAAAGGGGGGGACAGCAAGCGAAATTTTTCTAGTGACGCGTCATCTGCCTGCCCGACAGATGGAGACAGGACCGACTCATCTATCGCAAGCAGAAACTTCCCTTTTGCGTCTTCCGGTCAGGGCTTCCTGCCATCTGCGCCACATACACGGAGATTCCCATCAATACGACGAACAATGTGGGGGCACCTTGAAGAATGAAATAACTTACCGCAGCGAGGTACGAAAGAAAGGTCAGAAAATACGATAACAGAATCATTCAATCATTGCCTACAACTGATATATGTCTTAATCTTCATTTCACAAATATTCAAGTAAGAAACCTTTGGAAGGGTAACAGTACCAAGAATACTAATAGTTGAAGATTATTACTGTTAAAAGTCACTAATAGAGAACTGCCCGCAATACGCAAGCAGGAAGTGCAACTTCAGATCGGCTTCTTTCGCGTTCGGTTTTTTTAATTGAATCTAAGTGTAAAAATTACCAGACTTGTAAAGTATCTACTTTCTTGATCATTTCAGAGTTTCATTTGACCGAAGCATTAGTAAAGTGAAGAGGCCCGTGGCGATGTTAATTTTGCATACATGTATATCTTAAGCAGGGCTTTCAAAAGTGCTCACTTTACCGTGAACAGCCTATAAAACAATGGACTCGCATTCGAGAGGGCGATCCGGGTTCGATCTGTGGTCCTGCCACTTCTATTCTGTTTTCCGCTGTTTGCCGATATAGCTCCAGGCGAATGCCGCAATAGTATATTTTACCTACAGGCCATGGAATGGAAGCCTCTGGCCTCGGTCCTGACTAATTAAGCTACCATTCCAGTCTCTAACACGTTTTAGACTATAAGTTTAGCCCTACTTACGTCTACCAACACGAAAAATGTGTACCACAACTCACACGTAAACGCGGCAAAACTTGCCCTCCCTACAGGCTTTAACAACTAATAAATATATCTTATTGCAGCCTCAGGGATTACATTTGAAGGGTGATGAAATGTACACACTGTGTTTATTGGTTACATTGCAATATTTATATCAAAAAGCTGCAGGAAGATTGAAATTGGATGAAAGGAAAAATTTATGAGGGCCTTAAAAAGTGCTCACTTTACCGTGAACAGCCTATAATATACTACAATGCACTGTCAAAAGAGACTGTAGTCAAAATATAATGTATGAAATTGTAAATTTAAAGAATTTTGAATCGATGCCTATTATAAAAAAAAATATCTGAAAACATAAAAAAAGTTCATTATTCCGCGGAACGACTACTATATTCTGAACATTTCACTTGCCTCGTAAAATTTCGCGAATAAAAAAATTTGCGAACGCCAAACTCTTAGTTTATCTCAAATCGACAGAAAAATGGCTAAATTATGTCTAACAACTCGAGTGCAGTGCAGTTCCACATTACAAAGCCTAATGTTGACTATTATAATACTTACACACACACAAAACAAGTTCAATAAGTTGTGATTGAGTGTGTCTTAATACCGGCGATGTTTTGCTACAGTCCTTTGACTTTTGTACATACTATATGTATTTATTGCGTTAGTCCAGTGGCCCATAGTTAACACAAGTAGCCTACCCGTATGTTTCTTGCTTTCAGCAAACAGCCATGTAATTAATTATAAAAATATCCCATTAACTGTATTTAAAGTTGTAAGTAATATTTAGTTCCGGTTCACCACCGACTTTGTCCGGAACTGGAAATTGTCGTATTTTGTTAACGAGGTGTTGCGGTCCCATATGGGGGCCACACAAGCTATGTGGGGGAACGTAACTCTGATTGAGAACACAACATTATTTCACTACGTCATTTAATTTAAAACATTAAATATACATCATGTTACATTATAAATCATAAAACACTTTACATTTTACATGAATATCTTCAACTGCACCGGGGGAGCAGAATGCGTTAAGTTACTCTTTACCTGGAAGTATTTATATATTATATTGGCACGCATCGACCTAAGAGTCCTCCTGTTAACTGCTGGGAACGGCATTGCCTTTGCGTTGTCGACGGCAGGTTGCTGTTACGGTTACGGCGCGGCGGACGATACCACGTGTGCTGGTCCATGTTGCCCCGTCGTCAGCTGGATGTTGTAACACCGGAGCTCCACTCTTCGGCGGCCTTAAATATGGCGGCCGTTTACAACACTTGCGTTTATTTGCAAACTGCATCGCGGCTTGTTTCCCGATTACCGCGGCGCTGCTACTTTTCTGTGACCTCGCTCTCGTTGCACCTGGGATGGCGCGTTCATGCTAGGAAGTTAGCTAGAGCATGCCCACGCCATAACAAACGGCTATAATTAAACTTTAGCATCCGACGTCTATATTCAAGTCGGACTTTTTATTACTTCCTGTATTTAATATTTTGATTCACGTGTCTGTGTTTCTACTAAAAATTTGCGACTGTTGTTATGGCAACTCTAAATAAGGAGGAGCCAGCCGAGTCCACGCGTATATCTTCTGTATTAAACATGCAAAGTTCTCATCTTATATGGGATATGTTGTAGAGTATACTCTCACTCTCTCAGTCTTGTTCAACTGTCACATCAGTTTTTGAAAGTTGTGCCGTACATGATGACGCGCGTTTTCTTACACGCTGAATGATAAATATTGACGATCACAAGCTAACAGTGAGTTGTCCTCCGCCCGGCTTTCATTTAGCAATACTTCTATGAACACTGCGATTGGCCAAACATTTATGGCACAGAGAAGGTGGAGGGGGGGGGGGGCAGATACATGTAAAAAAAAAAAAAGCAGTACTGGCTTTAGCAACCCTATTCATGTGGGAACTAATGTAAAATAAGCATAAACAGGCTCTCTTTTCACGTTCACAGCAATCCAACGTTTTGTATGTCGTAATGTGTATTGCATTATATATATCTATGTGTGTGTGTGTGTGTGTGAGTGTGTGTTTTCTTTCTCACGTTATTTCGGTAAATTTCACCAGCCTTCACGCTTAAATACCAACAATCGTGATTTTTTTACGCTGTTCACAACAAACTTATAAAAGAGCAACAGCTTACAGTTACGCAGTCATCGCATGTTAGTATTGAAAAAAAAACACACACATTTCGTCCAATACAGTTTTATCAAAAAATTTCTGCCTGCCACGGAATTAAAAAAAAGACGATCGATAATCATTAATTCTGATGATCGTTTTCCTTGCGTTCGTTTAAAATGGAGACTACCGCTATGTGACGAAAAGGCCGAAACAGGGCGTTGGTTGTTTAACTGAAAGGTCACTAATTACTTTACAGAACCCGAACAAAATGGTTGTCTACAAATTTAAATAGTCTTATGACTGTATTTCAAACTCAAATATAGCACTACAGCATATGCAGCTGAACGTATTTGCATATAATCACCTTACAAAAAAATAAGACACAGAAAGAATGAGCTCTTTCCAGTGTCTCTAGGGTGATGGCACACGTGGCTTAGTAAGTTAATTACGCAGCCGAGGTTGTGAAATAAGTTTTCCTGAAGTACACACATTTCGGGGGGGGGGGGGAAATTACCTTGCCCGTAAACTGAGACAAGTTTACTTACATTAAGAAAGAATTACACCACTGCACAGTAAATAAAGATAAACAGGTACTTCACAAAGTTCTGGATAAATGGTAAATAATGTTCTTATTCTCGGCGCCAAGGGCTTTCAACATCCAACGTTCCCCATATTCACGGCATAAACCTCGCGGTATCTAAAGAGAAAGTATTATACTCGCGACATAGAAATAAAAGTTAAAGCACTGGAGTTCCCTCCGAGGAAAGTTGCGTCACAAAGTCATATGCTACATTTCTTTGTTCGGGAGAAGTTTATTGGATACATTTAATTCAAGTACCAAGTTATTTTGGGGAACCTCCCATTGCTGTATATCACGTTCCTTGAATAATTCTTCATTGATTAACACACTTTGCGGTAACCAGATTATCTCTTTTCTTGGTGGCATGAAATCAGCTGACACCGCGACTACAAAAAGCATTTTATCGACACAAACTGCACAATGACGCTCTAGCTCCACGCAATGCTATTGGTCATTACAATTGTGCCATCTTTCATGATTACAAACTAATATAAACTAAAAATTCGGGAGATAAACTAGGTACTAAGAACACAGAAAAGAGAAGGGTATGTGAAAGGTGCGTGACATCTATATCTAATCTTCCGACATTAAGCTTTGCCTCTGGAATCCTTCGTAAAATTCCGACTCGCACCACAAATGTTCTTTCCGAAAAACCAGGCTGTTCACTTATTAAACCAAGGTTCACTGGAACACAACGCTGTCATATCCCAGCTGGCACTTTAAATCAGAACCCTTCAGACATTGTGTACTGTTAAAATTTCCCTTGCATTTACGGAAAATTTTACGACGAAAAATGGAGCTGCGCTCCTTAGATAAAAAATACAGAATGTCTCCATATTTTTTGTATCTTCGGTTTCGGGGACGATCAATGCCGAATCCACACGAAGCCTTATTTTCCGCTTGAACAAGAAAAGGATCGTCCCTAGGATATCCATTCCACTCTAAGACCTATTCGCTAAAACATCAAAAACGACCATCGGACACCTGAAACAGTAACTCTTCAACATTACTAGAAACTTAAAATTCTATGTATGTCATATTCATAGCAATGCCATATTAAATGTGGTATTTATACCGAGAATTGTTTCGTGGAGGCAGTAGGCGAGTGATAAGCAGCGTAGGTTCCAAAAATGTATGAACCATATTCACTTCTCACTCCAGAATAAAGTATTGTATGTTAACTTTCGTTATTTTTTATACCAAGCAAAACATCCACATAGCAAAAATAACATGTTTCATGTGCTCTCTCTCTCTCTCTCTCTCTCTCTCTCTCTCTCTCTCTCTCTCTCTCTTTTAAAGTACTGAAAAAGCTAACCAGAAAATTGCCGGAACATATGGAGAAATTTTTACAATCACTTTCCCGTAAACTGGCGGAACCTTTAACAGCGTATTAACCCAAGAGTGTTCGGCGTGACAAATATTGACAAATATTCCTCTTTACTCAACTACTGGGAAACAAACAGGATAGGCTCCCCGCCTCGTTTGAGGAAGGAGGAAAAAGCGCATAACATCAACAAGTTTGAAGACATACAGGCACGATCACACGTTCTATAGAACCTCAATGTCTTGTTAAGTTGACTGTTCACTATTCACTTCTGCTGCAAGGAGTCTAAAAGAATGGAAACGCAATCTGCGAAACAATGCCAATGAACACGAGGCCTGTTTTAAGAAGCAAACCATAGACGAAGTCGCCTGTGTTGACTGTACAACACGCAGAACTCGTTAAAATTAGTACACTCGTGCCAAAAATTGCAAAAAAATAAGTACACGACTTACGCTGTATGCGAAAGAAGGATGCATTTATTTTGTAACACTGCATAACATTCATAACAACTATGACTGTAGGTATGACAATACTAGGGCTAAATGTTAACAATATTTTAAACAATGGACTTAATTAACATTCATTTCGACTATAAAATTAAAACTAGGTTGAAATGTATGCATATAAAAACAATTAGTAAACAAATGTATGAACACTACTAATTTTTATAACATACACTAGAATAATTACTGTAGCAGTCTACCTTATTTTAATTTTGCAAGAAAAGATGTACTTCCTTAAGCATACAGAATGGAAATAGGCTTAAATAGTGATTAAAAATAAACTCTGTTAGATTAATCAAAACCTTCATATAAATAGATTCTAACAAAAACATATAGTTTTACAAAATTCACTCGTCCTTCTTTCCTATGAAACACAAATCATACCTTTCCGACAATTATTGGTATAGTATATCAGCGGTTTCTTCACTCTTTTTTACTCAAACCTTTGAAAAATCATCCCAGCTATGATGCGTTTAGTTATTTCTTAAATATGCCATATATCAATAAGCGGTTTATTCCTCTGTTAACATAAAAGTATCTAATTTTTTGTTCAATTGAAGTTTCACCTATATTTTATTTATAGATTATAGTATTTCATTTCTATACACATAGGAATAAATACAGTGTGATAACATGTGCGTGGTAGCGCCTAATAAGAAAATAGTTCTCATACAAAATAATATTACAATTGAGTGCGCACGAACTCGGAGCGTTCTCCTTTGGTGTAATTTTCTATACATAGTTAAGGTTAGTTTGCACGAGGCGGAGGAATATCCTAGAAGAAGAACTCTTGCAAGGCTTCAGAAAAGGTATGAAGTAACCGTGAATTGATTATAGCGAATGTACTATATTTTAATGGCAGCTGTGTGTTGTATCGCGGTGTGCTGCGCTCGATTCGGAGCCACTCTCTTCCTACCTTAAAAAGGAAACTTTGTGAAAAAAAAAACATAACTTTCTCTTTGCCTTCCGCAAGAATAATTCAAAACGGCTACAGCCCCATAGACGACTGGCGAGATACAAATAAAAATATCGAGGCATCTTGCCTGTGGTCTGTACTGTGGGTCTCGACTAAGGTACGCGTAAACTGTAAGAATATTTCGGTCAACTACTTCTAAACTGCAGTGCAAGTTTTAACCCATACGTAGTATGGGAAATTTAAATACACATTAAGCTGCAATTATAGACATGTTTGTGCACAAAGTTGGCAAAGAATGTGTGTGACGGCGGTGTAACGGTTAGGGGGCGCTCGCCTCCCACCAAGGCGAACCGGCTTCGATTCCCGCCGGGCTTGCTCCCGAATTTTTGCATGTAGGTAGGAATCGCGCCGGACGATGCCGCTGGTCAGTGGGTTTTCTCGGGTACCTCTCCCCGTCTCGCCCATGCATTCCGACGCAGCTCCATCCTCGCCTCGCTTTACCCTCATCGGCTCTTAACACATCGCTGTTAAGAGCCGCCCCAACCTGTTTACTCCAGTACGCATTTGACTTTTCCTGTAAAGTCTGTTCAGGATAAAGTGAGCACTTTTGAAATCGACCTTAGAAGTTTGCATATATTTTAATGGGATAACTAAGTGGCATTCGCCCAGTAAAATTGGTAACGATGAATGGAAAGTAGTTCCATATTTTAACGTAGAATAGAAAGTTTCAGGTAACCATTCGTGATAACTTAAATTATTTCTTTCGCTTTCTGTTTTTTTTTTTAATGCATCAATGTGTAAAAATTAGCAGATTTGTAAGTATTTACATTCTTAATAATTTTACAGTTTCATTTGACCGACGGATGAATAAAGTGATGAGGGGGCCATAGCAATGTTAATTTTACACGGAAGAATACACACTGTACAGACACGTAGATCTTAATCAGGTCTTTCAAAAGTGTTCGTTTTACCGTCAACAGCCTATAACAAAGAGTCATCAAAAATTTACGACAAAAAGAAGAAAAATACCTTCTCCAATCATGCTTTCCAAGTCCACGTACTATAACGATGCGGTAAATCTACGAACGTATTCTTTATAGTGTAATGACCAAATCCGCGGCATTCTCTTCGGCGACGAAGCGCCCACGGAACCGAGGTTTTACAACTACGCTGACAACGCTTTCGGATATTCTCTTTGATTGGATGGATGTCGCTGATAAATATACTAAACATACTATAGGATGTTCACTGTAAAGTGAGCACTTTTTAAGGCCTTGCTAATGTTTTCCTTTCGATTAATTTGTACCTTTCCACCATTTTTTTAATGTAAAAATTGCAATTCTAGTAATAAATACAGTGTATACATTTATTCACTCTCAAAATTTAACTTTGAGACTGCAGTAAAATATATTTATTAAAGGTTAATGCCATTTCGGAGTGCCTTAAAAAGTGCTCACTTTACCATGAACAGCGAAGACGTACATTTTCTGTCTTTTCGACGATAGTTGGCTGTCATCATCTGCTCGCTAATGTTATGCGGTGCAGGAAGACGAGTAGCAGTTATCGCTCTTCTCCTGAGACAGCCAAACACAGTACCGCTTCCTTCCCTGACACGGCAGAGTGCCAGTTGTCTGGCTCTTCTGGCTATCTATATCAAAATGCAGTATTAAAATAATTAGTTTTTATAGCAGATTGATTCATACAGTTCATCACCCAGCGACATACGGAATGTAAGTCAAGTGACAGTTACATAAACAAGCTCTCAGCCAAATCCATTAGCAGCTTATCTTAAACGGTAATCTTAATCCAAGCACCACCATTCCATCCGCAAGATAACGTCAACTAGGAACCGACTAATACACTCATGTTCGCGGACATGACGTTTAATATTCTCGAAACAGTCCGGAGAAGTACGTCAGAGATAAAAATAAATAATAAAAAAAAAGGGGGGGGGGGCGAGAGGGAGCGGAAAGTCTTAACGTAACGGAAGGCTGGAGAAGTGTCAAAGGCAAAATAAGTGCTGCCTTTCTAGGCCAATGGCAAAGACTAAAATTAATGTATGGGGCGTATGCATATTTGATTCTTATTCTAGCTGAAGTGTGCGCTTATAGTTAGAAAATTCCAAACGGACCGTGAGTCATACTTCAATACAAACTTTTAGGATATTATTGTACGGACAGCTGGAAAAATTACTCTGGACAAAATTGTTAAAATAAGTGTTAAAATAAGTTTTTCTCCGACTGTACCTACTATAGCAAAGTTACTGCTACCCTCTTGTGAAAATCTTCTTACTCCAAAAACAGGTGCTTTACATGACTGACAGAAAAATAATTGAGTTTGATTTCGCAGGCAATTTTATATTTTTTTAAACAGAACTGTTGTTAACGTAGCCAACAACAGAAGAAACCCAGATTTTAAGATGAATTTGCATTAAAGATAAATAGCGGATGTACAAGTTTTCCGATGTTTTATATCTAATAGTGTAATTGCAAGGTTTTATGCTGCTTCTTTGTAGATTATTTTGAGAAATTCCTTGTGATAGGGGGTTTTCGTTGTGCCTCAATTGATTTTATTAGTGGTGTGAAAATATAGAAACCTAAGAGGATTTTTCACGAAGTTAACGTTTTTCATCTCCGAAATTCTGGAATGTAAAAAAAAAATCCTTGCAAGATTACCTACGGCATTTCAATTTAATGTGCTTTATTTAAAAGTAATTTTCACGAGACACGACTATCATAGTCTAGCGCGTAGAAACTAAACATCAAATACACTATGCTGGTCTATGAAATTGTCTTAGTATCTTCGCAGTACGACAACGGTGTAGTACAGAACCCACGCCACGACATAAAGGCGGGGCAGTGTCAGCTCTCCGGGAAGATGCTCGATACTGCGCGGCAATCCCCTCAGCACACGTGCCCGGCATTTCTAGGTGGCGTGCCCCACAGTTCCCAGGGCCCCGCCCCCTTCCCCAACCGGGAGCTCTCCACGCATCATGGAGGGCGACGGCGAATTGGGTAGGCGCTGTTGACCGTACACGTCACGCAACACTCGACACGTGCTGGCGAATGGGGAAAGCCCGTCTCTACTGCCCGGTGCCCTTTCAAGTGGCGTTTGTTCCATAAACGCAAGGTAAGCAATACTTACCCTATACACATTGGAAATGATTCATCCTGTATAGTTTTCGCCTTAACTTTAAACACATTTAATTCTAAGTTTCCCGTTTCCGATACGAGAAACAGACTTTTCGTAACTCCCGTAATGTACACACATAGTGCTGCTATCTAGTACATATTTCCACAAACGGGACTGACTAGCGATGAATCGACTCGCAAGCAATAACACGCCACACGCTCGACCGCGTTTATTCGACAGTAAGCAGTCTATCTGTTTGCGTCCTAGAGTCCTACATTTTTCCTTGGAAAGAGGATGAAAGTGTTCGGGAAAACAGGATTTTTCTTATAATTTGTAATGTGTTCCCTAAATAATATTCAATTTAATTATTATTGCATTCATCTCATTTACGTTTTTATAACTAATTTTAGGTGTTATAATACGGTAAATAAATGTGGAGGGTAAGCAAAGTTGGAAGTTGCGTTTGTTAGTAGAAATTACTTATCCCGTAAAAAAAAAAAACTCACTACACGCCAATGCACCATGCGAACAGCGACTATGCTTTGTCCGCGGTAGAAGCGAACACTTTGAAAAGCCTGGTTAAGTATCGTCTTGCCAATTCTGGTACTTACGCAACAAGTACAAATTAAACACTGTCGTGTACCAGAGTAATCGCGGACCGGGATCGATTCCCGGCATGGTCAAATCCCGAATTTTCGCTCCAGGGAGTCGTGTCTGACGATGCCGCTTGTCGGCGGGTTTTCTTGGTAATCTCCCGTTTCCTTCACCCTTGCATTCTGGAGCTGCTCCATACTTCCCTCGCTTCACCCTCATCGGCTATTGAGACCTCGATGTTACGAACTGCCCACATCTCTCCACTGAACCAGACTAATTTCTAGTAGACAAACGTTACTCAATGCAAAACTAACACATTGTCACGGTAGTGGATTTGATTTTAACTAATAGAGCGCGCACACGCATACACACACGCATACACACACGCATGCACACACGCACCCTCCACCCACATCCCGGGCTCCATTTTCCTCCCTGCCTCCGAAGTAACGTCGGTAATACGTTTTCTTGCTGCTGCACCGACACGTTTTGGCGGGCAGTTATTGTGTGTAAAGGCTGTTCACGATAAAGTGAGCACTTTTGAAATCAAACTTTGGAAAAAAGTCACTGCTCCTGAATGCATATATTCTAACTGGCCTACTGAGTAACATGCGCACAGTGAAGTTGGTACCGATGGATGGAAAGTAGTTCCACATTTTAACGTTGAATAAAAAGAGATGACCATTTGTGATAACTAAATTAGGTCTCTGCTTTTTTTTTATATATATTTTTTTAATTTACGTATCGAAGTGTAAAAGATTATCATATTTGTGAAATATTTACTTTTCTTATAATCCCACCGTTTCACTGGACAGACACGTGGATAAAGTGATGAGGCCCTTCCTTGCCAGTGTTAATCTTACATAAGGCGGAAGAATACACAACTTGCATACAAGTAGATCTTAAGCAGGACTTTCAAAAGTGCTCTGTTTACTGTGAACAGTCTTTACACACAATGTTGGTTCTACCACCAAATTTAGAGGTCAAATTCAGTCACACCTTGAATACTCGGCTGAAAATGTAATTAAGCAAGTAATTATGCATAGTTTGCATACACGTTTAATGTGGCTGCTAAGTTGTGTTTCAACTACGTAACAGAATTACTACAGCGTGTCCTTCAGCGTGTGTCTACTAAAATAAAACTTCGGAAGACTAAGGAAGTATAAGGCCTATTATCAAGACGTCGCCCAAAAATTAGAAATATTTCGGAGCTTGGTGCGCAGGAATGTATTTTATCCTGCTATAAACGAGCATCTGTCACACACTTCCCACCATTGAAATTATAGCGTCACCGCTTTTACGTCCCACAGAGTTGTATGCAGCATGCCAGTTCTATGCCTTGCGCATTGAAATGATGCATCAGATGCACCGGCCAACGTAAATTCTCATCACTCGCTCCAGCAAACTTTTCAAGCACTGATTATGTCAACAGTACTACAGAAGGAACGAAACCGCAAGAGCTTTTCTTCTCCTTCTTATGGAGGCAGTTTCCGGGCCAGAAGCGAAAACCTGTTCCGCCTGCGCGTGGCGTCATCGTGCAGCAAGCGTAGCAACAACACTAATCCAAGGAAGTCTGAGAAAGGGTGGGTGTGCGCGAGCGTGCACGCCCGTTTTGGTGGCTATAGGCTGTTCACGGTGAAGTGAGCACTTTCGAGGCCCTAGTTACATTTTCCTTTCAGCGATTTTTTTATCACGTAACCGAATTTTAAAATAAATATTACCATATCAGGAATAAATACAGTATGTATATTCCACCGGACTCAAAGTTAGCGTGTAAGGCTACGATAAAATATAATTATTGACTATTATTCTAAATGAGATGGCTTTCAAAAGTGCTCACTTTACCGTGAATAGACTATACACGGCTTTGTTATACATTGTGAATGGTACACGCAGTGAGGTGCGCGTGGATCTAAGGGGAAATGTAGGGAAGGGGAGAAGAGCTCGTGCCCAAGCTTTACCAGATGCGCGTGCAGCATGCCTTGCGGAGCCGTCAAAACCCCCGCGGGCACGAGCGCATGATAAGACGGCCGAGTGATAAACAGTTGTGAGGCACGACCACTCCAAATCTTCCACACCCCCGAGCAAAGCAGTTCCCTCGCTAAGTGGACGCTACAACCAAACACGTTCACGAAATGTTCTACAGTTGCTGAAGCTCGGAACAAAACATAAGTCGCAGCCGTAGGTGTAAACTTTTCATGTACTAACGAGCATACATAAAAAGAGCGCCAACAGAACGTTATGATTTCTGCTACATCCACGAAAATACAGTATCCAAAATCGCGGGCTATTTTCAGTTTGTTCCCGCTGTATCTGTACATACCGACCATTGGTTACTAGTTTTAACTGTTTGAGATATTCATGCAGCGTAACATATTTACCTGATATTAGAAACCAATTGGAAGAGAAATAAAAAGAGAGTCTTCCGAAACATGGGATAAAAAAGCAAGTTTGGTCTGGACATGTGTTAAAAATAACATGTAGGGAAGGCGTACACACACACTAAGATTCCCATCCCTAAAAAGTTGTCCTGGAAACATGCTTTCTTCTTTTGTGCTTCAACGAGCGTTTAACACACTAACAAATGAGTGAGCACGTGGGGTAGTTTCACCAACACAGCATATTTAAGCCTAATTTTGTAGTATATATTTATACTGCTGCGTATACGATTGCCCCACACACGTTTTATGGCAACCAAGATTTTCTTCCTAAATGTAAAATTTTGATGAAACTTGATTGCTACTTCGTAAGTCACAAACTCAATTAGGCACTTTTAGGCAATATGTTAAAAACAGTTAAAAATACTTTGGATTTTTCTTATATCGATTACACACTAATAAGAATTTTTTACGCTCGTTCTGTTGGGCGTTTCGAAAATCGAGGAAGCAAAGCTAATTTCTAGACAAAAATAAGCAGGAAAATGTAACAGGGATGTTACCCCTTCAGAAGTCAAAATAATACCATAACTCTCGACAGTGCAAGCACCCAAGCTAACTACATCACTAACTTCACGTACTTCGTCTATAATCTACACGCAACACTCGAGTACCGTGCAGTATGTGTTACGTGAAGGCACTAAATGAACTTGACGAAACATTACAGTTGTTCGAACGTTCATTCCAACGACTTCGCGTGCACTCTTTCCACGACATTATTTACCGAAGAATATTTTATATATCTGTAACGATAAGAAATAAAAGCGTTAAAATGTAAAACTCTCAGTCGCATTAATTTTCATATAGGTAATTTTGAATATCGTTGTGCCTAGAAGGATTTCTGGAATTTGCTGCCACGTAAATTTAAACGTTATGATCCGAAACCAAACCCATTACATCCAGACGTTTTTCCTCGAGCACTGGTTACCAGCTATAAAGTAAACCGAAGTCGTGGGGCTTTAGTCATGTGATGCGCGAGTGCGGAAGCTTGCTGACTGAAGAAGTTCACGTAAATTCAAATTGTTATTCACAGCTGTATATCACAAAATAACTCCATAGCGAACGGTATATGACTGACTATTTGAAATTTACGCACGAAGCGACGTGGTGCAATATAAATCATCATCCACTGAGTTTTTTTTTAAATAGCTAACCCAAACATTTTTTACGGGTGTAAATAGACTCACGATTAACCGAGAAATTTTTTTGTGTCCCTCCGCTAAGCGCAAGATTTGCAGAATGTACCTAAATTTGAACTAAAAATTTCTGCTGCGGGTCCCTCCCTCACCTTTGATAACCACAACAGTGTGTTATTGGGTGTCGTGCGTGTTGCCCACCTGTAAGTATAGGTATAGATTGTTCACGGTAAAGTGAGCACTTTTGAGACCCTAGTTACTTTTCTTCAGCCATTTATTACCCTTTAACTACTTTTTTTTTTAAATAAATACTGCCATGTAAGTAATATACACAGTGTGTATATTAACACTGCACTGGTAAGTTAAAGTCTAAGGCTAAAATTAAATATATTTATCGACTATTATTCCAAATGAGAGGGCTACAAAAGTGATCACTTTACCGTAAACAGCCTACACCGCTTGTTTTAATAATCCAGAGAGCAGGTGAATGTTGGAGCACGGGGAGTGGTTACTGCTCAGCTGGTACTCTATGGGCCCTTTTATGCATCCGATTTGTGTCTCGTACGACAGTCGGGCTGCTCGGGAAAGTCAACGAAAGTCGGCCGATTTCAAATCGTCTGTTTTTTGTATTAACCAACATGATCCACTGCACGGGATGTTGTCATCCATATACTAGACACTGTTGGTAGCACTGTTCTCTACAGTCCGGACGACTCGACGTGTCGTCCGTTTGCAAAGAACGGTCCATTGTACGTCATGTACTTAGAAAAGTCGTACGATCATAGAAGTCGTACGATCATAGAAGTCGTGAGTTTCAACCTAGAATTAACCTGCGTTTTTTGCATTCAATGATGGGTAGAGACCTGCAAAATTCGCGTTATTATTTGAGGACATGATAAACTTGAAACACGTGTACCTTTGCAATTGGACCAATTGGACCATACTTTACGTGAGACATCCTGGGTGACTGCACCGATAAAGGAACACTTCACAATTGTGTGCCCCAATCATGTGTGTTTCAGTCAAAGAGGGAGTGTCTTCACGTGTATGCAGCAGCCAATGGAGAAATGCCGCCGGCTCTAGTGCATAGAGTACTATAAAGTTCAGCCTGATGCTAAATAATAACGCGAATTTTGCATGTTCCTAATGACGGGACACCGAGAGTGGTTGCTGTGCAGATCTATTCTACGGTTGCCTGCTTTTAATCGCTTTTACTGAACGTGTATTTATACAAGGAACTCTATTTCAGAAAGTTGTAGTGCACAATTAAGTATTAAATATTATTTCATTTGACTCTCGCATAACATTTATTGTCATGCTGACTGTATGTAAGTTAGCACTTTTGATTGTTTAAATTTAAAACTTTACCAAGGTGTGCACCTTCCAATAGTCATTAACATACGTCAAAATTATATGTCTACGAAGTAGTGATACTGGCTTATTAATCCAAATAAAATGATATTGAAAATCAATTGTAACCTATAACATTACTTCTCAAAATGGCGGCACAAATAAGCCGTAAGGGTACAAGAAATGTACAATGTTTTTAGTCGACTTGCAATTCGAACAGAATTGATGATGTCGCTTCCGGTAACACGTACGTAAGAGATTCGGACATGACCTCAAGGCTCATGCCTACCTAGAGGGTTTTTTTTCCCGCGTCTTCAATGCAGGGCCCTCGAGTAGTTTCGTGAAGATAAAGCGCTTTGAAAAAGCGGTTTTTTTTTTTTAAAGCCATTTTGGAATAAACTGGAATGGTGATTGTAGTGTGCGTGGCGTCTTGAAAGCGCTCGAAAGCCCTCGTAAGATGTGTAATTTTCGTAGATCAGCACAATGAACGCACATTTAAGTTTCGTAGGAAAAAAACGTGTATTTAAAACACTGCAACGCATTTGAGGCGCACCAGGGAGCCCAAGATGCCGCGCGGTAGCGGTCGGTCTCGGCAGAGAAACGAACTAGGCTAGTGTGAGGGGAGGGGGTTGGCCGGATGACTACGTACCCCGGCGGACTAGGGGTAAGTTAAAAGGGCGGGGGCTGCGGCAGTAAAGTGTGGGCGACATGCGAGCCGCGGGTCTCGGGAGAGGCGTGTCTCGGGGCGGCATCCACGAGGCCCGTGCACGTAGTAGTTGCCAGCGCCCGACCTCCTGCCACGACCCTGCCTCGCCGTGTTTTATGACGCTGCGACCGACGCCAGAGCTGCCCTGCGGCGCCCGGCGCAAACACACCGCAGCATGGCCAACTAGGAACAAACAAGGTTGAAGGTAATAAACACAGTGTGTATATTCCACCGCACTCTGAAGTTATTGTCTAAGGCTAAAATAAAATTTATTTATTGACTATTATTCCAAATGAGAGGGCTTTCAAAAGTGCTCACTTTATCGTGAATAGCCTATAACTAGCACTATTCTGCCCATATTACAGCTATCAGATGACCTACATATATCTAGCCATGCTTCCGCCATATGTTGTTAAAAACTTATTACTTCTAGAACCATTTTTAACCAGCCTTCATTTTTAATTTTCATTTAGCCCACTAATAAACGTATTATACGATATGAAAATATTATGCATTCGAGGAAGGGAGGGGGCAACTTATGCCCTTTGCAGTGATAATCCAGCAATGCTATCAGTAAAACCGCATGTGCCATGCTGCGTAGGATTCAGAAAGCAGTTTGCAAAAATAAAACATCAAGCAAGTGTATAATCATAATTACTTTGGTTGTAAGTAATACAAATTTAGTAATAACGTTTACAAATATTTTTCTTGTTGATTTTACGAATATCCATATGTGACAAAAGATTTTTTTTTATATTCGAATTAAACATACATTAAATAAATTATCAGAAATATATTTTAAATAAGAATAAATATTTTTGTATACAAACACGGTTATCATTACTACTGAATACTGAAAAAAGTTTACTAGCAGAATTTGTTTTCTAAAGCATACAGAACATAAATACGTTCATATGTTTTTAAATAGACTTTCAAAATAGATGTTTTTGTAAGATATTTTACAGGGTTACAAAATATATACATTCATCATTTATACGCAACGTTGATCGTATTTTCGTGGCAATTTTGGCGGTGTCTGCACTAATTTTAAACGCGTTCTAAATGATGTACAGTCTGATGAAGTGCTCCTTACTACTACTTTCAAGTTCCGAAAATAAATATTTTCATAGGTTTTGCACATTTATACCTTTAATTGAATCGATATTGATATGTTAAATTACAAACACCAGAACAACGGTGAACAAACATTTTTAAAGCAGATATAAGGACTTAGACTTCAAATTTTATGTAGGACAAATTTCAAAAATTTAACTATACTCCCCGGAAACATACTGATGCCGTTACGCAATTTATTTGAAACGGTGGCACTTTGTTCAAGTGCGATCAGAACTGAATGTAATTGTGAAATTCAAAACAACACTTGGAAAACCACAAAAAATAACTAATAATTGAAGACATCGAAATTATTTTTAATTGCAGTAAAGAAATATAATTATCAGACACTTTTGAAATGTGGCACGAGATGTAAATTTCAAATTCTGGAAATTCCGTTAATTTTCGTATAGAAATTAATTCACCTTCATGCATTTCTACAGGAATTACACTTCACAGAACCATTTTATACGTTTCAAACCGTCATTGATTTACACTAACTGGTAAGTATATTTGCTGGCAAAATCGATTATTCTGAAAGGTCAGTTTTAGTAACTCTCTTTATGGGTAATGAATTGGGTCCGCACTCTATATCGCTCTTTTGTAATAAAGTGTATAAAAATAATTAATTGAAATGGTAAGAGGTGGAATATTTGTTTTAAGTATTTGTTTGTTAGTCACATAAGAAAAAATGAGAGAAAACATTATGATATTCCCGGGAGAAAGTGTTCACTTCAAACGGTGATGTTTCAGAACTCAGGTGCGGAAAGCGGAACATTTAGACTGCAGCCTACTTGGATGGAATACGTAGTCCGTTGTCTGTGGCATGAATTCAAAATGACAGTTGAAAACTAATTACAAAATTAAACATTTAATGGTAAGTTCTACGCAAACTAGTTTACAAGTTATGTAGCCAATACGCCTGATTTTTTGGAGTCAATACTTCTGAAATAAAATGAGAGAGATAAAAACGGTTTTATCATTGTTTCAAGCATACTAGAGTATATAAATTAAAGACATGCACTGAATGATTTAAAAAGCGTTATTTCTTAATTTTAAAGGAAGCTCGGTAGCGTAGCCTGTACAGCTAGCAATCAGCAGATTTACATCTATGTTTGAAACTTTTAAAAAATAAGCGATATCCAATATTCTTTAGCCTTTCATAAACGGCCTCCCGCGGTTTCTCGACACATTTTCAATCAAACCTTTGAAAAATTACCCCGTGTATGAAGTGCTTACTCGTTTACTAAATATGTTTTATATCACATGCGTTTTACACTTGGCATAAAAGTATATCATTTTTGGTTAAATTGAACTTATACTTACATTTTATTTCGTTTTTCCCTTCTGGTGTAATTTTTTATAATCTGTTGAGCTTTGTTTGTATTAGGCAGAAGAATATCCTCAAATTAGAACTTTAGCAGGGATACAGAAAAGCTGAAAATAGCCCTGAATGCACTATACATACACAGCTGATAGCAAGATTGCACCGCGCAACAGCAACACACTTTAACAATGTTGCGGAAAACTATTAATAAAGAAAACCAAGAAATGTGTATTTTTGAATGACCAAAGGAGAGTAAAGTTTTACTCCGTTCCAATAATTAAGATGTTATAGGTACATATTATCAATACAGCACGAAAAATTATTCCATATAAGTCTAGTCTTTTATATACCTTGGCGTAGTTACGTGTGTGTAAAATAGTAAATTTTTCAGCCAAAAAAACTTTATTTCAGATTTATTTGTAAAAGTTTGGCTCTGATACACAAAAATCCCTTTTTCCCACAAGGTGACGGTAATAATGATACAATAAAGGTATAAGGATAATGTTAACAATTATGAGATACTATGCAGTCTTTACAAATACACAAGACTATAGCCCATTCACGACTAGAACAAACTTTCTCGGATTCTTTCCTACTCCCATTTTTAAGCAATAGATTTTAAAAAAATACAATAAAAAACTCTCTCCGTGCTGCCAAACTAACTGTACCCGCGCCAGTCACTGTTTGTAGTAACGATGCATGCAGCTGACGACTAAAGTGGTGTTCAAAAGTCTGTTCCAGTCGTAAACCGACTATAGTTTGTGGTCTGATAGCGGCATTTTCCAAATTAATCTCTTCGCGGCAATATAATCCCCACGTCTCCTTCTGGCCACCTTCAGTAAGAAGCAAGGCGGGGATGGCAGTTAGCACAACTAATGGTCGGTTTGCACGGCCTTACAGAGGATTGCCTGCTCTCTGGCGGGGAGCCGCCGAACCACGCCGCAGCGGGCGGGAAAGGTCTCCAGTGAAAAGTGGCCGATAGTTTGTCGCCGAAGTTGCCCCCGGCCACCCACGTGGCAGGAGGGGACGGAAGGTATAATAGGGCATTCCGGAAAGATGGCGAGTGCGCCATGAATTATTCATCGCGAGCCGTGTCTCGTGGCTTTGTAGGCGCGCGAAAGAGGCTGTAAATTTGCGCTCGGGCGAGATGGCCAGGCGACCGCGAGCCATTCATCTGCCCGGCGAAGCACTGATCAGGTATGCTCGGCGCACGTTCGTTTAACCTCTTAAAATTATGTCAAGCGCTGGATAAATTTCAGACTGCCATTTCCCCACTTTTTTTATTTTTAGAATAAAATAAAACACAAACGCGGGGAGAAATAATACCGAAAGCGACTAAATGTGCAAATATGTTTATAGGATGTTCACGGTAAAGTGAACACTTTTTAAGGCTCTGCTAAAATTTTCCTTTCAACTAATTTCTAACTTGCCACCACTTTTTAATATGAAATTGCAATGTGACTAATAAACACAATATATACATTTCACCACTCTTCACCACACTTAAAAGTTAAGGTCTGAGGCTGCAATAAAAATATATATATTAGGGGTTAATGCATTTTGAAAGGGCCTTAAAAAGTGCTCACTTTACAGTGAACGACCTATAAAAGTATATTTGACTAAACTGATTTGACGGGAATGTTATTCATAATGCGAGTGTGTTTCGTACCTCTGCTAACGACTACCGAAATTCTTCCTCGTCGACGAAGTATAGCGGGCTACCCACCACATCACCATCGTCGATTTAGCATCATGGTTGAGACGGTAGCACTTTTTTCGTCGCTAGCCTCACCCAGACACACGGCTCATGCCGCATCTCAGTTGGTCCACAGAGCGCTCTCGCGACTACGTAATTACGACGTCAGAGAGAAAAAGCGAGTACACACAGAGAGCACCAAGTTTTATACTAGTTGGCGCTCTCTCACACTCTTTGACCACGCGCCATGTTTTGTATACATTGTTTCAATATTGGAATAAGGTAATAGTAACTTTCTGGGCCAAAACCACGTCGCATTTTACATGTAAGTGAATAACTTCAGCTACTTAAGTCAACAAAATAACTTGCGTAACACGTATATAGAGAAATATAAATAAGGATTTCTGACAAAGTCTGATATTTTTGACACTTTGCTGAAACATGACAATATAATATATATATATATATATATATATATATATATATATATATATATATATATATATATATATATATATATATATATATGATAGTACTTAATGCACTGACAACTTTTTCCGGTAGTGTTATAATTATTTGCGATTTTTTTTTACATATACATTACTTCCAATAGCTATGACCGTGATTCCAGCTTAACTTGACTGCATGTCTTGACATCAGCTGCCAGTGTGACATAAGAAAGAAAGGAGAGAGTGGTTGTCTCTACAGATCGACAGCGTGAGAGAGTGCAAAGCACTGCTCTCGCCAGGTTGTGCGAAAGAGTGCTCTCTTGAAGTATTCTTTAAATTGAGACACGGCCTCAGGTTTGTAGGTCAAGTGGTTCGGCTAACAAAGCTCCCTGACGCCCAACTAAGGGTATAGGTTATTCACAGTAAAGTAAGCACCCTTTGAATGCCCTCTCATTCGGAATAATAGTCAATAAATGTATTTTATTTTAGTCTTAGACGTTAATTTCAGAGTGCGATGGAATACACGCACTGTGTTTACTACATACATATAATATTTATTTAAAAAGGTGGATAAAGGATATTAAATGGCTGAAAGAAAAAATTGCTAGGTACTCAAAAGTGCTCACTTTACCGTGAACAGACTATAAATGTGCTGCATTTTGACGTTTTTCGAAGGCTTTATCAAATTGCATTAACTAGTACTAAGACAGAAATCAAATCAACAAGGGAGACAGCCATCACCTCACCGCCCCTCTCAACACAAAATGTGGTTAAAAAAAAATGCATTGCTAGTAATTATTATTCTCGTAGAATTGCACACTTCATGGATTCACAAGTTTGCGTTTATATAGTCAGTATACGTTCACTTGTAACAGTATCACATGTACGAATAATGATCGAGCCCCTTTGTTTGCGCTTGAAAAAAAAATCTGATATACTCATGTTTTCCGGTATTTCATACATCAAAAGTGTCGATAAAGGCTTTCTATGCCTACTTGAGCAGACAAAAAAAATCATTACTTTTCGAAGAAGTATAATCTGTTTTTGACAGACTAAGCTAATGCAGGGATTTTAAATTAACATATGTTTTACAACCTTAAATTCTAAATTTTAAGGTTAAAAAATGTAATATATATATTTTTTGTCATAATTTTTATGGAAATATTCTTGATAAAGGTCTGCCTACGCAAAAATTAATTACTTAACGGCTGGTAACAAAACGTATGCCGATATCATCAGCGTTGCAGACAAGATGTTCTAGTACCTAGGAACACACAAATTCTGCATACTAACACTGAATGAAGAACTGTTGTGTTTTTGGAAAAGTTCGAACGTTTCGATGCCATTTTTGTTTCTTACGGTGGACCGAACTGTTCATAAGCTGCATGAGCAATCATGCAGTCCTTTGCGAAGCTGTGGTACCTAATTCGCTACATAAAACTAGTACTAAAATAGCCACCTATTACCCGTAGCTTCGCGAGAATTAAACGATCCTAATTTAGAGGTTGCTATGATCGTTGAATAAGCTCACAGGAACGAAACTAGTGGCCAAAATTATGCGTTGTAACTGCATCGCTTTATTTGTATCATGCCCGACCGCCTATGATTTTAAGTTTCTACTGAGCGCACAAACCTCGAGTGTCCATACAGCCTTGCTTTCTAATATTATGTGTGATATTTGTGGGTATAGGCCCTACGTACATACACACATGCTACGAACAGTAAAGAATAATATTCGTGTAATTCATAAGTACCGTATGTTTAAAGCCTCGAAAATATATAGCCCAAATTGCGATGCAAATCACAACGATAAACAAGGGGGAGGAAAACATCCCGTTCGGTATCAACAGCCATCAATGTGAAGTCTGCTCGAATAGTCCAGTTCACCGTGTGACCAACACATGTGGGCATTAGACCGTCCCAATGCACTCTACGACGTCTAACCCGTAGCAAGTCCCCCTGACCAGTTTGGCCGTATGTCACTTCCGGGACCCTCTTCGAAATGGGTCACGTGTCGTGGTGTGCCGATCGGGCCGACAAGACTCCCTGTTCCTCAAAGAGTTTCCTCCAAGTCCTTCGTCGCAGAGGGAAATGTGCGGCGAAGACAGCTGCGCATCGATGAGTTCAGGCTGTTCACTGTTACTTCAGTCTTTTCTGAAACCCTGCTGAAGTTCTATTTCCAAGACATTCCTCCGCCTCATACAAACAAAGCTTAGTAAGTTAAGAAAATTACACCAAGGGACAGCGCACTACACTCGTGCGCACTCACTTTAATAATCTATACTATTATTATAAAGAGGTAGTGTTAGTAACTGTGTGTGTTTGGATGTAGGAGGTAATCTTCGAAACTACTCATCCTATTTTAAAAATTCTTTCACCAGTAGAATGCTACGTTATCACTGAGTGTCATAGGCTATATTTTATTTTAAAAATCAATTGGGATCCCTACTAAAACGCCAATAATGTAACCCAAAGTGTAAATAAATGACCTATAAAATTCCTTACATTGCGTGCGCTGCGAAAACTATTGATGATAGAACAAAATTTACAGAATATTAGAGTTTCCGATCCACGACCGGTATCCTACTGTCGTACATTTGGCTGTACACTTAGAAAACTGCCAAAGGGTGTATTTCACGACAGGAACGGCTCAACAAGTTGCCCAAAACCCCCGTAAAACTACACTTTTAGCTTTCTTTGAGCTCTGTAACACGGACGGATTTGCAAAAACTCTACTATACCACGAAGTTCCACACTATTATACTTGGGCTAATAACACATTTTCAAGAAGAAAGAGCAGTCAAGACGTAGATGGGCATCCAGGAATAACGAAAGACGTTGCTTTGGGAAGAGTATATGGTGAACATCCTTCTCAATCTGAGTGTTTTTATCTCAGAATGTTATTGATCATGTACGCGGTCCAACCTCATTAAATGACCTAAAAACTGTAAATGGAATTGTCAAAGAAACTTATCAAGCAGCTTGCCGAGATAGAGGTTTGCTTGAAACTGACGATCATTGGGAGAATACTTTGAAAGAAGCTGCGATTTCGCAATGCCCATTAAAGATGAGGGAGTTGTTTGTAGTCATTCTACTATTTTGTCAGCCTTCTGAACATTTAAAATTGTGGGATAGCTTCAAAGATGATTTTTGTGAAGACATCAGACACAGAATACGACAGCAAAATCAGGATTTAACTTTGCAATTCAATGACGACATGTACAATGAAGGCTTGATAGATATAGAAAATACGCTTTTGGAATTAAATGAAAAAAGTTTAAGTGATTTCGGATTACCGTCTCCTATTCGCTCACGAAATGATTCAATAGATACAATGCTGGTACATCAGTACAATGTCAGTGATTTGAATGATTTTGTCAACGAAAATTTGCCAAAATTAGTCTCAGATCAATTGCAAGCGTTTAATAAAATAATTGATAGTGTGATGAATAACAAAGGCAAAATAATTTTTTTGGATGCCCCAGGAGGCACACGAAAGACATTCCTGTCCAATTTATTACTGGCAAAGGTTAGACAGTCTGGAAAAATAGCTCTGGCAGTCGCTTCTTCAGGAATCGCTGCTACTCTATTAAGTAATGGGAAAACTGCACATTCCACGTTCAAACTCCCATTATCAGTATCTCTGGACCAACAATCAGTATGTTCTATACGCAAAAACGGCCCTCTTGGCAAATTGTTACAGGACGCGGTACTGATAATGTGGGATGAATGTACGATGAGTCACAGAGCCCATGTTGAAGCTGTGGATCGAACGTTAAAGGACCTTAGAAGCTCTACTGCCATTATGGGGGGAGTTACTTTTGTGTTTGCTGGCGGATCGGCAGACACTCCCTGTAGTTACAAAAGGGACGCGTGCAGATATCATCAAAGCATGTCTTAAATCATCTCCCTTATGGAGTTCTATTCAACACCTAAATTTGCGAACGAATATGAGACCCTATCTTGGTGGAGACATGCATAAAGATTTCCCACAACAATTGATCAGACTTGGAGAAGGAGTTTTTCCTTCTCTAAATTTCGGCACTAATTCTGCTGAAATCATTTTAAATGAGACATTAGGTCAGATAGTCCACAGTCTGCAGCATCTTATAGAAGCAGTATATCCGGGCCTCGAAGATTTACTAGAAAGAGACTTTCACTGGTTGTGTTCCAGGGCAATAGTATCGTCTAGGAACGACACTGTCAATGAAATCAACAATCTCATTATACAAAGAGTTCCCGACCAAGTCAAAACCTACAAGTCGATTGACACAGTCACCAATGTTGACGATGTCGTCCACTTTCCTCAAGATTTTCTAAATTCGCTTAATCCTTCTGGTTTGCCACCTCACGAACTATCATTAAAAGTCGGTACTCCTATCATGCTTTTAAGGAATATAAGCCCTCCTAACATGTGTAATGGCACAAGATTGCTCATTAAAGACTTGAAAGAAAATTTGATTGTCGCGACCATCCTCACCGGTCCAGCAGCCGGCCAGCTAGCAAACATCCCGAGGATTCCCATGATTCCCACGGATTTGCCAATATCTTTCAAACGGTTGCAATTTCCCGTAAAAACATCGTTCGCGATTACTATTAATAAGTCCCAGGGTCAAACTTTCTATTTGGTTGGAATCGACCTACGAAAAGAATGTTTTTCCCATGGCCAACTATATGTTGGTTTATCACGAGTTGGAAGTCCCGAGAAACAGTACATTTTGCTACCAAACAATAACAGGACGTCAAACATTGTCTACAGAGAATGTCTTAGCCAATAACATATTAAATACTTCTATCTCAGATAAATTACATTGTGATATAATGTATATTAATATGAAAAATTATAAAAAAGTAAAAAAATATCGAATAAAAATAACAAAAAAACTTTAAATTATAAATTATTAAATTAATTATTAAATTATAATGTGCTTTTTTTAATGCTTTAGGAGAGTTTACCCAACCTAATTAACGCCGGGTTAAGCAGTTTTTTTATCTTAATTGCGCCCGTGCGAAGCCGGGGCGGGTCGCTAGTACTTTCTATAAGAACTATAGCTTACTAGGTATTACCAACACACCTATATTCCCCCCGTTTCTATGTGTACTAATTACATATTAAATATTACAATTTATAGATAACACATAATTAAAAGTTCAATTTAATAAAAAATAAGGTACTTTTATGCTGACGGAAGTATAAAACGCATGTGATACATTACATATTTATTAAATAACCAAACACATAATACGTGGGTTATTTTTTCAAAGGTTTGATTCAAAAATTGTGAAGAAACCGTGAATAGACTATGTGGACTGTTCTCTGTTAATAGAACACTTCTGGCAGCCCTTCATACGAACTACTTCCCTTCTTATCCTATATTCTTCCGCTAAATCCTACGTTGCCATGGACACCTTCTCATTATATTGATGTGTCATTCAAGTGGAAACCAAGGCATTTATAGGAAAGTAAATGTGTTTATTGATATACTAATTCGTGCTCTTATGTTAATATACAAGAACCGAGCGAGGTGGCGCAGTAGTAACTCGCTGGATCCGCATTCGGGAGGACCCGGGTTGTAGTCAGACTACTACTCGCTTCCCGGGTTCGATACCCACTCGGGGTCGCACCCAGATTTCCCCATGAGGGACTCGTACCTCATCGGTTCTCAAGACCTCGATGTAACAGCCGCCCGAATCTACTCCCACATTTGACGATGTCCAAGACAAGTCTGCTATATATAGGGCTAAGTATTCCATATCATCCAAGAACTCGTAATACACAACACCTACACAGGACGCGAAGCATATTGTAGACTACCTCAACTCGAAAGCTACACGATGCAAAGTAAAACGAAAACCCGCGTGCTCGTGGACCGCTTACACGATAAAAGATTAGATTAAGCCATAGGTCTACTACGATGGATACGAGAACAGTTTCAACATGAGACAATTTTAGCTGAAACCAAACATCGTGTTCCCATGCCATGTTCATAATTGTGCATTTATATACATAAAAGTTTGATCATTTATAAACCAGTGAAATATCTCAAAACCTTTAAAACAGAAGCCACCGGTATACCATCAAAGGCATTCTTCATTCCCGTTGAGAATCTTCACGGTAACTTTTTTTTTTTTTTTTTTTGCTTTAACAGTAACAATTTTTCATATTTCTTAGCTAAAGCGTATATGAACACGTATGTCCATAACTGTATAAAATACAAAGAAAATCAGTTTTAAATTATAGCAATTTCATTAAATACAACTGTTATCGAGCAGGTATTGCACTGTAAGTAATGATGTCCATCGGTTAAAGCATTAAATTTTATAAACAAATAGTAGTTTTCCTGTGTGGCTGCTGGCGAAGTGCTATCTGTACGGATAGTCAAATTTTTTTACAGTAATATGAATTCTGCAATGAAGGCATATTTAACGCTTCTTCTTAATCACTAATTCGGAAACACATGGGTATGTACTATTTTATAGGCCGTATGTGGAGAAATATAATCATGGCATAAATAATATGTAAACACCCCAAAACAGCTACGTAATTAGTTAAATTAATAAGAACGTTTCGAAATAAAAAGATAAGTACGAGTCGTGTAGCAAAAGGAGTACTCTATACGTAAAGTTATGACAATTCTGATTTCAAAATTAAAAAATTTATTTTTCCTTGAAAAATTGTGTCAACATCTTGAAAATTTTACCTCGACAATATCAGTGATTAATGGCAAAAGTATTCAGTTTCGTAACAATGCCACAATATCTATAAATGATTTATTATTGTATTTAACTGTAAATAAAACTTTAATATTATTGAACCAATATTTTAAGTGTAAATGAGAGTTGGGAAGGTACCAAATTCAGGTAAAGTACGAGTGTGTGTACTACTTAAAAAACAAAACGAGAATCACGCATGCTTCCGGTCCCCCGCGGTAGATAATAACACTAAGTTTGCACACACACGCTCATGCGCGGGCAAACACACGCACACGCAAATGTATTATTGCGTTTCGTGATCTGAATTAAACAAAATTTACTTACGTGGCAAATATCACAGGCATAATTTAAACGTTTAGAGATCAACATAACGAAAAAAATTCCACGTGTTATTCTTGTCTGGAAGTCGATTTCAGTCAATATTCACGATATTATTTAACGACGCATGTTTACTAAACACTCCTGTTGTTGCCATGGTTACGCCTCGTGTTTAAGAACTGTCAAAAATACAGTTTATAGACGATTAGCACAGCCATTAGCTTTCCAATTAAACGAAAATAATACACAGCAAGGAATTTTGCTTGCATTATAACCTCCAAATAAGCTCCACAATGGCCGCTGGTAAATCGTGGTTCTTCAAGAAATAGGGAGTGGAACAACAGATTACCATCTTCGCCTACACGACACTTGAATAAATTAGAGCCAATTCTGTTGTATAAAAGCAAATGACAGGGTCTGCTGTTAACAACTGAGTTTTCGTCATACTCTCTGTAACCCTAAATCTCGTGTAACACATTGTCGAGAACTACACATCTTCAAATCGAGTGAAAACAGAACACAGTCAAACTAATACTGTATTTGGTAAGCACTTGAGAAGAAGTTCATAAATGTAAACAGGCGGGTTTATTTCCTACCAGGGCCTTCGGACACATTCGGTTAAAGGGGGATGGGGAGGAACAAGGTCTTGTAAAGAATTTGACGCCCCCTGGCACTGCAAAATTCATCCCTCCTCAAAATTTGTTTGAAATCAATTATGGATGTATGTGTACACACACACGCGCGCGCGCGCGCATTACTTTATATTGACATATTTGATGCAAAATACATTTACTAGTATACACACTATTTAATATTATAGTTATATGATGCTAGAGGGGCGTATCAGAGTTCGTGAGGGATGGAGGTCTTAATTTACTCAAGCAGCTATTACTTACAACATTAAATTATCTATCTACACTATCACTCTCTATTTCTCAGTGAGCGCAATATTAAACGTCTATCTCAATTCTAATTAACGTCCTTCTCAATATCTCTGTTTAGTTATAGTCAATTAACTCACATGCATCGTTAACACACGTTCAGTATGCCTTTCACTCACGTATCCAGTCCAATAGTCCAACCTGCCAGTCGCACTCTTCACCGCACCGATGTTCGCAGTCACAGATTTTACTCCCGCTTATCATTTCCGGCGCCACTCGTTGCTCTTCTGGCTCGTAGTCTATCGCTCAAGGCCGCACAATCGGCCAAACTCCCGACTCTCATCAACTCTTAAACTCTCCGCTCGCAGGCCCATCGAGTTTTTATAGTATTAACAGCCAAGATCTGGAATATTCCCGTGCCCCGAGTCTAACAGATAAAATAGGGCACTAACCAGAACATTCTTCAGATAAACGCAGAAATTCTATCTACCAAAGGTCGGAGCGAAAGAGTAGCAAAAGGCTTATCGCGGCGTCACGTCCTGCGGCAAGCCTGTGTAAGCTGGTCTATCTTCGTCGCCGCCCGCTATCATATCACGACTCTCTATCCTCCCCACACTTTTCGCTTACTCACACGATGCAAAGCAACGACACGTGACATTATTGAACTCAATTTCAAGTAACTATACTTACACAATTAACTGTAATATACGTTGTTTTCTTGTGGCGCCATTTCTCGTGAAGCATATGACGGGGGGTGTCAGGAAGAATGCTCCTCCCCCCACCCAAAACTTTCCGAAGCTCCTAGTTTCTACAACAGTAGGAGCACGGCGACTTCAAACGCCCATTACGTATCGATTGTACATCCAGCAATAGAATTCTAAACGTTGGCGTACCATGGTCATGCAATAAACACAACAGTTAAAATTAAAAACAATGAATGTCTACTTGAATTTAATCAGACACTTCAAAATAACAATGCAATGAAAACATTACAAAGGTGATGCAAAGCCAACACACTTCAGTTCATGGCTATCAGTAACCAGATAAAAAGAAACTTTATTCAGTGGGCGTAAACGTAGTGTCATTTACCACTAAATGCACTGCACTTGCCGCTGTAGAAGCCCCAAATTTTGTACTACTAAATCAAAACAGTGCAATAAAACGGCGTTGATATTAGTGGAACAAAAGTCTCGTGCACACGTGATTAATATGATCTCCAGTAGAAAATCTCTGAAAATTGTTCAAAATACAGCTCTCTGGGTTCGTGCAGAGGAAAACTTACCAGAAAAAGGAAATTAAATAATGAAGTATTTTTACAACTGAAGAATTGTTCCACCATATTTCTTGTCACTCACGTAGGCCCTACAGAACGAAGTGCAACGATGCATTACCTATCTTTTATATCACAAATCAAGAAACACAAACACACATCATGTTAAATTTTCCAGTGCAATAGTTAAAAGTATAGCTAACATGTCAATATCTATTAACGAATTGCTCTACTAATACTTCTAAAAATCATTCTGTAGCGTAAATGAACTTTACATTTCTATACAGTGAAAATTGTAGCTACTGTATATATTAACAGACGTTTTCATGGAAAACAATATCAAAATAGTACCGACCTCGGAGCAGATATGGAATATAAACCACATGCCCCGTGAAAACTAGTACTTTTTCCTTCTTACATTTAGGTTTAAAAAGTTTTGTGCAGATGACTACAATACAAGAAATGTTGCGGTTTCACGTAGTAATAACTCATCAATAGCACTGCAAATGTTTTCAGGAAACATTTAATAATTTATGAAATGCTCGCAAGTAAGCAAAATTTAAATATAAGCAAGAAAAAATTAGTAAAAACTTAAAGCACTGCGCTGTGTCTTCTTTGTCCCTTGCTACTACATTCATTTGGTCTCCTTAAAATTTAATATTTTACATATTTATTTTTTTCTATTGTGCAATATGTGGTAAACTACGTAAAAATGCATCAAGCCTACATAAAATGTATCACAATTACGCACTCTAAAACTGCTTCATCGAATACGAAATTTATTACAATTAAAACACACTTTTTTTAAACGCATTTCACATCGCATCAATTTTTTGAACGCCGTGACACGTATCGTGCACGTAATTAACATGTGAAAGACTGACATGCTATTGTATGTAAAGCCCGGGCCAACGAGACGGTTCACTGCTTGCATTGACGTGACGTGACAGCTGACGCCATACCAATCGAGTCGGTATCGCAGATTTTCGAAGACCGACTGGCACAAAATTAATTTGCAACCGTTTACGAACAAAAAAAATAACTGACACACTCCCATTTGTACTAGTGATGCTGAAAATCTTGACATAGTAATCACAAAACGATCCCTTCACTCCAAAGATAACACAAACTTCAATTGAAGACCTGGAATTTAAATGACAATTCCGTTATAAAATGTCAGCGAAATTCGTAGTCCTCTTGAAGTGAAATAAAAGAGTATAGACTGTTCACGTTAAAATGTGTGCCCTTATGAAACCAATATCTGCAAAAAAAAAATTACTGCCCGTTACTGCGTGTACCTTTGCAATTTTACGAAAACACCTATTAGTACGCTGTCAAGTTGGCAAAAGGCGAGAAAATAGATCCATGCACCGTGGTATTAGAAGTGTGACATGTAAATTTGTGGACAGTGAAACTATTTAATTTATTTTGTTTGCCTTATGCACAAAAGTGTAAGAAATAGAACATAAGTAAGATATTCACATTCTTTACAATTTAGAAGTTATACTCGACTTAGGCATGAATAAAGTGAAGTGGTCTATGGTAACGTTAAGTTTCCCATATTGTGGAAGAATATAAATTGGGAGAGGAAATTGTATCCTAAGCAGTGCTTTCAAAGTGCTCAAGTTCCCGTGAACAGCCCATGTAAAGATCGTTTTCCACCACGATTCAGCACAAACACTAAAAACTGTAGACTTAAATATGTGAAATGGTATTCACCCTAATATACACAAGACATACTGTATGTTACACGAATATGAAAGATGGCTTCGTCTCTGGCAGTCCCTGCACATCTGGCGAATTATTACAAAACACAAGATGCAGCAAACCACCTGTATACTTGCATTTCATTACTGGTAAACATTATTATTTCTACGGATTAGAAGAACTTAATTAAAAAATACATCCCGGTATTTTAAGAAATAGATAAAACTATAAAATTAATTTTACGAGTGGTGTAATGTCTAGTCGGAAATCGGGTTATTAGAGACAGGACCAGCTAAGAGAAAATCTGTTGTTAGGAAAGCAGGCTGTCATAAGCAATAGTCGGGAACTATCCAAACATCGCTTGGAATGATTACGGAAAACTAGGCTAAACATAGGGTGCATCAGTATGATTTTTACCGTATCAATGCAATTTATATGTGATAGCAATTTATTGTGAGATATTGGGTCGAGAGAACCTTGTTTATAGTTATTGGACATAAATTAGGAAACTACAATTAACTCTTATTTAACTAAGACCTCCGCTTCTCAAAGAACCCGATTAAGCCCAATGACTTTCTACAAACCGTAAACAGTACTTCGCTCAAGAAATAATTCGCGTAGTGTAAGCGAGACATTCATATAATAAAGTGAAAAAATTCGCGTTAAGTATGGCAAACTTTCTGTGTTGTTACCAAAACCTGAGATAATTATTTTGTTTTTAGATACGAAATTCGCTTCTGTAAACCTGCAAAAGTATTCACTTACGATATGGCAAATCCACGTAGCAGAAAATAAACGCCCCAATCAAAGGATAGTGTTGTGTCGCTAGCAGCAGTTTATTTTGCAATACCTACACCACTTCCCCAATTAAACGTGACGTAAAAAAAAATTGTCTACAAACATGCGAACTTGGGTGGTAAATGGTAGAAAATTCACTCTGTTGACCTTACTTCTTAATAAGGCTAATGGGATCATACTGCTACGAGTATTTCCTCTGTCCAATAATCCTTATAACCAACTGTACAGTCAGCCTATGATGAAGGTATGTAATACCAATAAAACTTGTAAACGTATATTTAGAAATTTTAAAACTGCAAACTGTGCAAATGAGCATGTCGCGTGCACATTTTTAACGTCGTTCTGTAGTGCAATAACTCTCTAGAAGGCTAACATCAATTCTTTCCAAGACATGACATTTTTGCTCGAGTTGAAATATAACTGTACTTTCCAATATAAATTATGCCAAAATGTTGTAAGACGAAACTGACCTGTGGTAAAATGTTTGTAACTGTAACATAAGGGTCGCTGGTTTGTGTTTCCGTGCAGCCAAATGTTTTGTGAATATACCACCAGCGGGTTTTTTTACTTTGATTTATCCATCAAAGGTCTTTCCGAGGTAAAAAAAAAGTACAATGTAGTTTGTAATATAGCTACATGTGATGCCTTTTTTTTTACAAAATACTTTGCATTCCTACAAAAATGTTTTCGGAAATACGCTTTCCAAGGGTTTTTAATGTAAAAGGACAATATTTTTATAGCGTATAATGACATTTTGAACTGAAGTGATATTCATTACGACAGAAAGTGCTAAGTAGAAAGATAACTATTTCCCAACCACTGTCATGTACTATTTACTTATGAACTACCTGAAAGAAAAATCAAACCACTTTACAAATTAAATTCAGAGCAACCTTAAGGTGGCCACCTGGTTGAAGGAATTCTGAGGCCTATAAGCGTGGAAACGTTAGGGGCGACTGAGACATGCATATCAACAGACTCATCGCCTCTACGTGCAGAGCACTGAGCTGGCGTGCAGTCTAACGCGCCTCCGAGACTTTCAGCAGAGACCCTACCATTTTATGACGTGATAACAGAAATAAACGTTTCATGCACTTACCTATTCCTTTTTTAATGTTTTGTACAGGAAAGTTCATGCCAAAAAATGACCCGTTTGAGACATTCTCGCCCATCACAAAGAAAAACATGCTTTAGAGAGAGAAACTTTTACGGGCAGGTAACTTTCTTTAAATGCTATTCGTGAGCAGGCCTCACTAAAACACGTTGGGTGGTTATTCAATAAAACATTTTCTACTGGAGATCTGCACACAGTTCAGTGACCCTGGCGATGAAACACCTGTGTATAATCTTTTTTCAGGAGACGTTAGTTAGTCCACTTTCAGACGTTACTGTTTTTCGCCGTCTACGACACAGCGGCAGCGGCCGCACCGAAAACACCACGGCGCGCGTCGTCACGTGTGAAAAGTTTCCATATCCGTTCACGATACATGGCGAGAAACCGTAATCATCTGAAAGGGGTCTTGCAGAAGAGTTCACGGCACCTGTGACTTTACAAATTCGATCGAAGATGAATTGTCAGAGTAGAACATCTGTACACATAGCCTACCACTGCTAATGTATTTGTGAAGCACAAGCTATATAATTGGATAAAGTTTTCTTTTCCTATTCCTTTCCTGCGCATTTCCAAGTAGAAAATACGAAACAATTTTTGTCCATGGTTTTTCCTTAATTCCACCTGTAGTCTCATTGAAATCTCAAGATACTATAAAAATACTTAATAAATTTTCTCTTCCATACAAAATTACCACAGAATGTTGGCCAATTAATTGGCATAAGTCAACTGCTCGCGAGGTGTGAAATTTTAATATATTACCTCAATGTTTTTTAAGTAATTCGTTTTATCACATGGAAAAACTTATACTTATTTTAATTATTATTTTCATCATTTGATGGTCTAGATCTTAGATACCAGTCATATGCAATTTGAGATTGTAAATTTGTTTACCTAACCTAAAAACCATACGTGTATGCAGTAAGAATTGCTTATTTATTTTGACAATGTTTGCATGTACGTTAGAAGTTTTCAGCCATTAGAACTGCCAGTTTTGTTTGTTTACACGTAACAGGAAGATATTTTTTTTTATAAGAGAGAAGTTGTCATCGTTTTGCTATGTGCAAAACTGTATTTTTAACTATGTGAGACGATACTAGCTAGCCCATTAGAGAGACTATTTTTTAATACCAAATATTGTTGGAAATTTTGTTTTCTCGGAGAATGTTTTAACTAATTAAAGAAGTTCGAGCCATATTGGATTATTCGCTACGGCTGTGGTTACCTGAGGTAATCACGCAGCTGGGAACGTGATTTAATTTATTGCTAAATGAGTCCGAATTGCAACAAAAACCAAAAATGTACGTAGCTACGATGATGTGGTAATGTTTATAAGTCTAAAAGAGGCCTTTGTTCGGATGCCAGATGGTTCGCCTTCCGCGTTCATATTGAGCTAGTGTGCTAGGACTGTAGCATGCACATGTGAGCTTCTTATTTAGGGAAGAATTTTTGGCACAGCAGAGGATCAACTACAGCGGCGGAGATTCCTGCATTTTTTATTTTACGTGTACTGTTTCGGCTAGATGCTATGTCAACTACGATCAGCATTTTCATTTACACATAAGTCTGAACAATTTCAACAGCGTGCAGCTTTCTTTAATTAAAATTTTTATTCTGCACCATTATTAAATTATTCTTGTTTTTCAGTTTGCACAAACTTCACCATGAATGCCCAGTTCGACATAAATTTTCATTAAGATAATTTCCATGTTCAGACGTAAATGTTGGCTAGCTAGTGTCAGCATCAATCCATATAGAGTTGATGATTGGTAAATTAAACGTAACTAAACATGTTATTAATTGAAAGTATAAATTTGTTTTTTAATGCACAGTTCTATTTTAATATATGACCTACCCGCTCATTCTACTAGTCTCAAACATCGTTTCATACATTTTATTACAACTTTGAGGGAATCAGAGCTGCCGCCGTTTCATTTACAGTAGTTATTCAGTAGCTAACTATTGTATTTTTTTTTTTGTTTTAGTATGTTGACTTACAGATGGCTGAACAACGATTTCGTAAGAATCTGCCAGATTGTATAGATGAATTTGGGGGTAGGTAAGTTTTTATTGGTGGTAGCATACCTGCTGGGCCTTATTTACACTAATCTGACTGCAGTGTTAGTGGGGCAAAAACACATTACATCATCTTCAAATGCAACTACCATGATGCTGAACTGTTTTCAAACAAAAAAAGATATGCAATCGTCAGACACAAAGTAAACCCAAATTTTGGGAAAGCGAGGAACACAAAAAAAAAAACTTGATAACAATTTGTTAAATTTGGCTCAGTTATTTTCACTGATGTGACAACCGCATGCAAGACTGCCGACGAAATATCGGTAATTACTTTCGTATTATGTATTAAGTGTCGTTACTTTTTCGTATTTTTAACGACCGGGCAAAATTTAAAGCTGAGAAGTCGGGTATCGTCTCGTTTCACAAGCTCGCGACCTCCGAGGTGACGTCAGGGACAAGGGCGAAGGGTTCAAACATCGCCGGGCTCATTATTTTTGTCTGAAAATTACAAAGGAGGTGATGAAAAACAAAGAGGCGAATCGCAGAATACCGATGGGTCGTCTGCCTTTTCTTCGCCAGGTTCTCGGCGCTAACTTGAGAGTATTACCACGGGAGGGGCATTAATCACGTTGGCGAGGAAGATGAGCTTGGAAGATGAGCACCAGCGATGACTCAGTGCACTGGAGAGGCTCGAACTCTCCGCTATTGTTCTCTTTTGTGCGAACACGAGGAGCTGAAACAAGCGAAGGCTCCGAGATCACAGAAGAAGGGGGGGGGGGGGGGGAAGTGCGTCAGGGTGAAATTGGTTTGTCGTGCAAGCGGGGGCAAGCAGTCTGCCGCCAGCTAAGACGAATGCCCCCATAGTAACATGTCACTGTAGATGTACCCACTCGTGGAAAAGCTCATAAGCCAGCATACCCAACCACTATGGTAAATCTGCCACTAGTGCAGGAAGCTGGATTAGAATCGACAGTGCCCATTGTTTCGTTCGAAGGCTACTTCCGCTCCAAAGGAGGAATAAAAATCCGTGGCTTCGTGAACTATCGAGAAATATCATCCGCACACAAGAAACCAGGTTCTCGATCTCCGCCAATTTTGAACATTTCGCAGCTTTGTTTTCAACGAATCTGGGAAAATTTTAATTAATTTATATTGGAAGGCAATGTGACGTGATTGTAGTGTCCAATGATTTGGGATACTTACAGAGAGAAAAACAAAATTTGACTATTAGTTTGAAATATTTATGGATTCTAAATAATCATCTCGGTACGATTTAATTAATATATATACTATAATACATAAAATTAAATAAATATACCAAAAAAAGTTTATGAGTCAGCTCCAGTAATATGGTTTACAACGAAACTCTAATTGTTAAAACTACTGCCATTGTGTACATACAGCAATCTCCTGCTTTCACTTCAATGTTTACTTGCAGTATTTTTGTGCTCATCTTAAAAATGAAGACTAGCTGTATCATCAACTGTAAACTAGTAGCGTGAGTCAATAATCCGATTTTATAACATGTCCGTTATACTGCAATGTTGACGAAACCAACATAAAAGATTGGCACGAACCCAGTGTTTTAGAAGGTTTCCTTTCATAAATTTGACGATTTTAAACTTTTCGAATAAAAAGTATAACGAATTAGTTGTGATTCTACAATTCCTGGTAGAAAATGCCCCACGCTGGGCATGTTTGTCGCAACTACAAACCATCGCTCCTCGCGTTGTCAATCGTGAAACATTTAAAATACACATACAGCAATTTACTAATGAGTATCAGGCCCGTAGCCAGGCGGGGTGTCTGGGTTTCTGGACACCCCCCGAAATATTGAATTAAATTGTAAAAAAAATACTCATGGTAACATTTATAGTGGTCTAGCCATTGCACTGAAACGTACATAGAAGTAACAGATAATGAGGTGTTTGACTGTTTGTTGTGAATAAGAATACTGTTATCTGGTTGGGTTGACCTTGGCCACGTGATCGTTGACACTGTAGCTTTTACCCTGCAGTGCGCCTGCGCGAGCAGCGACTGGCCTAGTTCTTACTACATCCGCATAGCTCTGATATAGACACAGCTCATTGTGTGCACAGACGTTGACGTGTTGCGTTGTGGTGTAGTTCATCGTACGTCTGTGTCGCAGAAAGTTTCTTTCTCTCGTACAGCGGACACTACATTCCTGATTTTCTGTGGATAAATTTGTTATAAAGGAAAAAAGAAAACTAAGTGGAAGATAATGCCATCGACACTAATTCAAAAACACTGGTACGTAGTCGCATTGTGTGTACTGTACAATCACGGTTAATTATAATATATGTTTGTAAAGTGTAACTAGATATATTTATAAGACAAGGCTGTGTTCGAATTCAATACAGTGTGCCCTTGACCACTTGACCTTGTTCCCTTCCCGTGTCACGGGCCACTGTAGGTCTCGAGAAGGGCAAGTGGTTCGTTCCCTTGGTTGAAGGGGACATTCTAGGATGCATATGCGTCCTAACCGCGAATTCGGATAGAAACAACATGACGTCACACCCGGGACCCACTATTCAAGGGCACGAGGCCAAATAAGAGACCTTAGCTGGTGAAATCCTTGTATGACAAACACATATTTTCATGTCAATTCACTATCCATTGCCTTCCACGGTTGATGACGTTTTAGATGTCATGGCCAGGAAACCAAACAGAAACATGTTGTTACTGTAAAAGTTCTATGAAGTGTCACTACTTTTACATGTACATACAATGTTTTTATCATTGATACTGGTGCACCTTTTAAGTATTTGGTAATGTAATGCATAGCTTTAACGTGTTTTATTATAGGGTGTTCAGAATTTAATGTTCAAGGAATTCATTTTGTGCATATTTTTATTAGTAATATGATTGAATGAAAGTGTTTGATTCTTAGGTACGTATTTGGACTTTAATGTTATTTTGTGTAAATTTTTATTAATAATGTGATTCATGAAAATTGTTATTTTCACAGGTATTTAGCTTTAATGTTCAACAGACAAATTTTATGTATAATGGGATTGAGCCGGGGGGAGGGAGGGGCACCGGAACCCGGGCCCTCTTCTCACCACTAAATACTTCCAAGAGTTTTAGAAAGTCAATTTTTTTAAATAATACGATGCCTGCCAGCTGTATATTCAATATTTGGATTCTAAAACCACTTAAGTATCACCAATTTGCACTTTAAAATGCAAATTTTCTCGGGGGAGTACCTCCGGACCGCCCCCCTTAAATTGGGGGTAGTAGTGAAGAACTACCCCCGAAATTAAATCCTGGCTACGGCCCTGCGAGTATACTTGAGTAATAGCCAGCATGTTATTTAACACATGTCGTAAACGACACCAGACATTTCCCCATTTGCGAATGGCTCTCCTATCAGCTAATTGTGTTGGCTAGCAAGGTAACATATACGTAAATTTGGCAGCACTGATTACGATTCCTGCGCAAGACGAACGCCTGGCCAGCCACGAAGCGGCGTTAATTGGCAAGTTGCATTCCTGGTCGTATGTCAGTGCGCCCGTTGAAGTATATGCAGGTAGGGACAGTGACTTTTTTCCAAGATTTTTTCAAAAGTGCTCACTTTATCGTGAACAGCCTTTAATGAATATCACTTCCTTGAAGAAGTAACATTTCCGTGACACAATGGGTTGTTTGCATCTTAATGTGATTTTCTCAGGCGTTGAGTTTTAAACTAAACAGAGGGAGTTGTTTTGCATAGTGAGAAGTAGATGGCTGAAGCATAAAGGTATGACAATCGCCTGCCGCTTCTAAGGACTCGGGGACAATTTTACGAAGATAAAATCAGCTACGATCAGCGTTGCATATCTCAGCGTATTTTTAGCAAAGGGAACATGGAAATATTCCATTGGGGTGTGTAATGTCACTAAGTATGACATATTATACTGTACTTGGCCTATGTGCTAGTATACTTTATACTGCTGGAGCATACAATCTGTATCTTGGCGCGACAAACAAGGGTATAACTTGAAATGTATTACCAATAATGTCTAAGAAACAATGTGCTAATTATGAATTAATTATGAATTAGAGGGAAGTGACTTTTTAATTTTTTTTAGATAAATGTTTTACTGAAGGTGCTTTCAAAACAATGAACAGCCTAAAGTAATTTTTCGTGAATGTTAAAAAAAGGGGGTGGGGGGGGGATTGTATCAGCACACACAAGTTTGCAGTCGTCACATTGACAGTTACTGTATTCAAAAGCTGGTTTCGCAGTTTCCCCGATACCGCCTTCCACGTCCTGTGTGCATGAATAGTGCTATTCTTGGAACTGGAAACTATGAAGCCATCGCGAATTACCTACATCAAAACAAAACACCCCAATGTATGTTATACACATATTATATATATAAACTTAAAACACAGAAGAAAACTATTTTCCAAACTTTATCCACTGATTCTACATCACTTTTGACGGCATCATAGTGAATATATTTTCACAGAGTAAAATGAAGGAACGGGGGAGAGAAATTATGCGCACAAATTATCAGGACCTCTTCGAATGAATGAATGAATGAATGAATGAATGAATTACGAATGAATGAATGAATGAATGAATTAATGAATTAATGAATGAATTAATTAATTAATTAATTAATGTTTCAAGTGTATAGTTATTCTCGAGAACAGTTAAAGAAAAAAATTTTCAAGTGTGCGCGTTTTGGAATCCAACGGAATTATTCTGCTCTCGAAGGTTAAACGTTTGAGAGCAGAAGAATTACAATGATCAAAACTACAAAACCGGGCAACCATGATTCCTCTCCAGTTTTATATTGGGAAAAAAATTTGCCAGTCATGTGTTAACAGCAAGCAGTAGGTTCATTTTTTTTTTTTTTTTTTAAACCCAGTTCAGTGTTACATTCCTTACAGAAACTAAGATCACGTTGACAAGTTATCGCAATAAAAAGTCAGCATACAGCTTTAATACCAATGAATATTTACTTCATTAGTTTCGAAATATAAACTTTTTTTCCCCCCGGGAGATTTATACGTACATGTGTCTCAGAAGTTTTACATTATGTGCATTAGTGACTGAATGAGGTATGAAAAATGTCAACATTTCACTGTCTATTTTTGTTACATAATTAAAAGCAGCCTGGCAAACGTTGGTACTATAAAATACTGCAGATATTATAAAAAATTGAATCGGACGATTTTCACGCGAAAATATGGTTTCGTCAAATTGCGAGAATATCAGGCTGAGGTTGTTACGAGTTGTAATTTACGAGTTTAATAATGATGAATACTCATTTTTCCCATACTACTGCATAATTAAAATTGGTTACGCCGCCGAAATACGCAATACTTTTTTCACCTCTTCTGCTGAATCCAGCAACACTTCCTTTTGTGTGCTCATCGATGAGATAAAGAAATTAGTATTCTTAAGAATGAACTCTATGTTTGCATATGAATGAGAAATGGCTGCTAGCTTAACTTCCTTGAAAATTTTCCATAGTTTTCTATACACAGAGCCAGAACAAGGAGAAAAAAGGGAGGGAGATAATGTATAAGACCCATTAGCAAAGGATATTTTGCACTCCAGCATTCTCTGTACATACAAAAGTGCATTGAGTAATTCAAAAACATGAAACCCTGTCAAAGGGGGGAAATACAATGCTCAGGCCTTCTGTTGAATAATATTTCTTAGGCAGAGAGTTATGTTGTTTCTGATGCCAATGGAAGAAGTTCATTGTAAAGTCAAAAACGACACAATAAAACATTATCTATGTTAAAATTATCTATAAAAACCGAACGACGAATATCGACAATTTGTATAAACTCGCCTCGATGAATTTAGCAGAAGACAGAACAATCCAAACGCGGATCACAATACAGATTTACTCAATACTTACTTCACAATTATTTTCTGCAAGATTGATTTTTTTTTCTCGTAAATCTTACAAAAATGGAAGAACATAACTGTAAATAGGATGCATTTTAGTTCGAAATGATTGGGTAATTTACTTCATTCGTTTTGAGCTTATGAAATTATTTCCATGTATATTAACCTCAAAAGCATACGTTTATGAGTACGTTACAACGTCGCTTTAAAGGCTAATAAACTGCGCATTTTACTGTCAACATTTCAAAAATGCTTTTTTAATGATCTGGTGGATTACTTTGTTACTATTAGCACTTTATAGTTTGTCCTCTCCGAAAATACGACTGCCGTTCATAGAAGGTAAATAGACTGTAGCACACTGATATTGATAACTGTTACAGAATATCAACCAACGGAAGCTATGTGAATTTTACTTCTCGCATTAAACAAAGAAAAATTACTCTTATCGTCTTACGAAACCACCGCCTCCAGCCACTTATCCCCAGATCTCAATGTTCATGTCGTGGCAGAGAACAATAGCTACTCATACACACATTAAGTCGAAAGATAACGCCTATCAACTTAATTTTTTATTAATTTGCACAGTTTCTAAAAACTCTGGACTTCTGCTGTTTAAATTTGAAGAAAAAGTATTTAATTCTGAAAGTAGAACGCCTGATGCTAAATGCCGGAACTATGAGGAATATGCGTTGCCTCCATCTTCAGCTTAGTCAGAGACGAGCCGAGATCTTGTTGTCTGTCAGCACTGTTTTAAACTTTCTCTTCTTGAAAATTCAAGTGCAACCCTTCCCCTTTTAACTAATATTTCCTTCGTCTTCTTTACAGGGAGAAAAATGGCAAAATACGGCATAAATAAAAAATATATAAAATTTGTAGATAATCACTAACAGGCTTTCGTTAGATCGTTTGCGTGGAAAGCAGTCGACTAATGCTCTCTACAAAAACTTAGTAAAATAAAACCCCGTTGGTGAGTGTAGCACGAAGCTTGGCGTCGGAACATATCTGGATTAAAAGGTAGATGGTGAAAAAAAAAAAAGGGGGGGGTTGGGTGGAGCGCGTGCAAGGTCCTTTAGAGAATCTGGCGCCTGAGGGGGAAAAAAAGTCAGTATTAAAATTTAGTTTTGAAACAAACATCACTATTATGGTTGCACACAATTTGTTTCCTGGTTTCCTAAAGTCTGTGCACCAAAGTGAGCACTTTATAAATGTACCTTGGAAAACAGTCACTGCCCCTGCATGCATATATTTTATGGGCGCACTGAGTGACATTCGCCCACCAAAGTTGGTAACGATGGAGATGGGAAGTAGTTCCATATCTTAACGTCGAATAAAAAGTATAAGGTAACTATTCGTGATAACTTAAAATTATGTCTCTCGCTTTCTGTTTTTTTGATGCATCGAAGTGTAAAAATGAGCAGATTTGTAAAGTATTTACTTTCTTAATAATTTCACAGTTTCATTTGACCGACGCATGAATGAAGTGACGAGGCCCATGGTAATGTTAATCTTACATAAGGCGGAGGAATACACGACGTGTACACAAGTAGATATTATGCAAGACTTTCAAAAGTACTCATTTTACCGTGAACCGACTATATTATCATACTTTACACAAAATTCTTACCGCACCAGTATAATTATTACTATTTATCAATATTAATCTCAGTTTATAGCAAATATAATGTTAATCTGAATAAGGAATCGTATCCCACCATTTTGAATTTTTGGTTATTCTAGTTTCTTTTTTAAAAATAAAATTCCCAAAGCACCCTTATACCCAACTATATATTGACCGTACATTGCAGTAAAGGCAACACAAGGGAACTACGAACTGAAAATTACATCACAATTTTAATTATGCCAAAATTTGGCAAAATCACTGTGACGTAAATACGAATTCGTAGTTCAGACGTTATGTCTGTACTGTTGTGCGAGGTCAATAGCTAGTTAGGTATAAAGATACTTTCGTAGGCTAGAAAAAACAGTCCCGTATGGCGGCGAAAGGTTTATCTTAAGGGGGATCCAGTTCGCGCCATCTTGGATTTACGGGATTCTCGCTTTTAACTTGAAACACAGATTTTATATTTTATTTTGGGCGTCAACAAAACATAGACATTGCTATGTACATGTTCTAATGCATGTATTTCTGGACAATTATTCTATTGCCAGGATCATTTCTGTAACTGCCGGCAAGAAAAATTACTTATTTTTTTCGGCATTAAGTAGTCCAAAAAAAAACCGCGGTTGAGTTGTAACAGTTGGACAAAGCTTTAGAAACTAATAATCTCACAAAAAGTATAGACTATACATAAAGAGAGCCGCCATGTGTATTGTCCAGATCCCCAACACGCCGTAGCATGCTTGTAATCAATGCTTTGGTATCTTCCGGACGAAGATGAGATATATAAGTTTTTCAGGAGGTTGTGGACGATTATAAACTGCTGTTTCCAACTTGTCCCATGCATATTCAATGTGTTAGTGCACTTCCATGTTGATCACAAAAGAACTAAACTCCAACCACCCAAAATGCCTTGTGGCACAATATTCCAAACTTTTTGTGAGGTTTATTATTTATGCAATGTTGTGCGAAAATTCCCTTGAAAAATTTGAAATTGAACTTATGGTCAAAATATAAAAAATCCAAGATGGCGGGTTATGATCCTCCTTAATGTACATTATATTTGTGGCGCGCCTTCGTGAAGTCTTCGGCGGCGCTATCGGATTGTATGGAAAAGGGCTTATCAACGTCCTCCCGTGTTATACCTGGAGGCTTGTCAGGGGACGGCTTATAAACTAAATTACATCCTAAATTAAACTAACACCCATGCCTAAACTAGGGTGGCCGCGGTGGGTGAGCGGTTGGCCTGCTCACCTCCCAGTAGCCGAACCGGGTTCAATCCCCGGTCGGGTCACTCCCGGATTTTCGCACGCGGGAATTGTGACGGACGATACCACTGCACGGCGGGTTTTCCAGCTGGTTTACCGGGGATCTCCCGTTCCCCCCGCCTTTTCATTCCGGCGCTGCTCCACGCTCACCTCAATCACCATCATCGGTTCTCAAGACCTCACTGTTAAGAGCCGCCCAAATCGCTTTACTCACCCTTACCTAGGATTTAAATCCATAACATCCCGTACGCCAGACTAGTGGCGCACCAACCGACTGGGCCACGGGAGGTCGGCGGCACCATGTAAAACTGGAGGATGGGGTACGGGGTAAATTCATCCCTTACTCCTGCCCGTCTTTCCTAAGCCCCCGGATAAGGGCTGTTCCCTATAAAGTGAGCACTTTTGAAATAAACCTTTGAAAAATGTCACTGCCCCCACCTGCATATATTTTAACGGACACATTGACATGGATGCGCCCAGTAAAGTTGGTAACGATGGAAGGGAAAGGAGTTCCATCTCTTAACATCGAATTATAGGCTGTTTACGGTAAAATGAGCACTCTTTAAAGACCTGCTTAAGATCTATTTGTATGCACGTTTGTGTGTTCTTCCACCTTATGTTAATTAGCATTGCCATTGGTCTCATCGCTTTATTCATGCGTCGGTCAAGTGAAACTGAAAAATTATTAGAAAAGTATTTTAAAAATCTGCTAATTCTTACACTTCGACGCATAAAAAATTGCAATATAAATAATTTAAGTTATCACAAATGGTTACCTAGGATTTCTTATTCACCGTTAAGATACGGAATTACTTTCCCCTCCATCGTTACCAAATTTAACTGGGATCGTGTCACCCAGTGCGTCCGTTAAAATATATGCAGGTAGGAGCAGTGACTTTTTCCTAAGGTTGATTTCAAAAGTACTCACTTTATCATGAACAGCATTTAAAAGCGTTACGTAAACATTTGTGAATACTGAAATGATTACTTTTGCTTTCTGTGTTTTGAATGCATGTAGATAAAGCATTATCAAATGTGTAAAATATTCACTTTTATAATCTTATCAGAGTGTTACTTGGCCTACGTACGGTTAAAATGACAAATGTTAATTTTACATGCGGCAGAAGAATACACAGGATGAATACAAATATAGGCTGTTTACTGTAAAGTGAGCATTTTTAAGGCCCTTCCAAAAGGCATTAACCCCTAATAAATATACTTTACTGAGGTCTCAGATTTCAACATTTAAGAGTGAATGAATGTATACACTGTGTTTATTACTGAATAAATGTATACACTGCGACTATTACTCATTTACAATGTTTACATTAAAACGTGGCAGAAAGGTAGAAATTAATTGAAAGGGGAAATTTAGCAGGGCCTTAAAGAGTGCACACTTTATCGTGAACAATATATAGAGCTTAAGGCGGATTCCAACCTGCCATCTTGGATTTATGGAATTTTTGCCATATTTTGGCATTACAGTTTTGTATCATGTTTTTTGGAACGACAGAGCACATAACATTGCCTAGTGCATTGTTTAAGGTCATTATTTCTTTATTACTGTTGATATAGTCACCTTTGTAATCGTCCGCAATAAATAATCTCACGTTTCGTTTCGACAGTTACCAGTTAAAAATTAACAAATGTAGCGAAGCTGTCGCAGTTCGATGAAGTTTGGGAAGCTGTTATTTAGGATACGTCGTGCGGGAAATTTCAATACACCTTCTAAAATAGAAGCTTTGGCGAAAAAACAATAAAGCCAAGCTGACGGGTGGTAATCCACCTCGAGGGCTTTCGAAATTGCTCGTTTGACCGTGAACAGCGTATAGGCAGCGGTAAGAAGGGGGTGGATGGTGTGCGAGGTCGCGACGGCGGAAGCGCGGAATGTACACGAAGGACTCAATTACGACGGCGAAGCGGATGGAGCCCCCTGAGGGAAGGAGTGATGCAACAACTGCGGTAACCCCGCCACCTCGAGGTTATTGCCGCGCGCCAGGGGCCGCAGAGTGCTTTCCGGTGTTTGTCGTGGGCGCGCGCTGCCCGACCCTCGTGTACCAACAGTCTTGCTATGAACGACCCCTCCACCACCACGGGACAACTACAACAGTTCCGTACACTGTTCATATTGCAGTTTCCTCTTCCTCCTCCTCGGGACCGCAAGGGATTACGATATCGCGACGATTATATGAACTGGGCAAATGCGCCCCGAGCCACTATGTTCCCGGAATGCGGCCTTTATCCCCGACAAACAACTGGAATGGACAAACTACAAAGGAAACAGTGTTTTTTAAACTTTTATTTGCTCGTAACGTTTTAAGCATCGCCGCTGGAAAAAAAAAATCCAGTTACATTCCTAGACTGCAATTTTACTGTCACAATACAAAGTGTAGTGAGAAAGCTACCTCAAGTGTAGTGAGAAAGCTACCATAGATGCGTGGGATAAATTGGGTTTGGCTGTGTAGGGGACACGGCCGTTTGTTTTACGTGAATACATCTACGTGACGCGCTCGGACGCCATGGTGTTTATTTTACGTTCCCGGCACCGCTTCACTTGACATAAAGGATTTTATGGGTATCACTGGATTGCTTTTGAGATGCTCTTTCCGACCGTATACGATTTCTGTATTTCGACTTGGATTTTTGACGAGTTTACGTAGAAACTGTGTTAAATTTTCTTGACTTTTTTACATTAAACGCATTTAGTTTCACCATACCACGCCACACAAGTGTTTTTCTACACGCAATCGATTGATCTTAACGAGAGCTATCGATTGAAACTCAAACTAGTGTCGTAGCTTCTTCTAGTGAAAAGTTATACTACGCGGAAGTTATGAGACGCGGCGAAACGATCTCAAAATTCCCCGCGCGATGCTTGCAGTTCTCACTCAACGTAACATATTATTTGATCCTTTGGTAATATAATGGTGTAATTAAATGTTGAATTTAGACGACAGACTGAGCTGCAATGCCAAACTGTATCCCCCGATTTTGTTATCATCGGATTTTCTGGATTGCCTTCCACTTCGGTTGCAAATTTAAAGAAATATTCACGTCATAAACGTCTCCATTAGGACTTTCAAACTATACGTGAACAGATTCGTTGCCCATGAAAATATCTTTTAGACATTGTAACACGACAGAAAGTCGAAAAACAGACTGCAAAGTTGGGTCGTATGTTTTTTTCCATTAAGGGTGCCTTTACGCGGTTGTAAAAATTAACTGGGGAGATAGCAGAGGCCTCCCTCCTTTAAATAGATGTTCACTGTCTCCAAATCAGGATAAAAAAAGTTTTTTTTTTTTCCAAAGTACACGATTCTTCTGAATTTCTGCAGTAATCCTCAGGACTAACAGAACAATAACTAGGAACGAAATCGCAGTAAACCTCAATGAATACCATTTGTTCTATAAAACATTATTTGTCCTCATTTTATTGATATTACCGAAAATTAAACTTCGTTTCATAAACGACTACGTTCACAAGACTTTAAAAGCTAAATATTTTTGTACTCCAATGTAAAAGAAAAATAATAATTTAGCCTAAGACAGCAGCTTAAATAAAAAACTATCTCAAGTATGTAAAGTTTTCCAACTTCAGAGATACGAAAAATTCTAAACTAAACGTGATCAGATACAGCAAAGCCAATAGAAAACTGGCAATTTTAAAGTATATCTCCTGAAACTTTAAACTATTCTCATTGTGAATACCGAAGTGCACTATCAGAATAACAAGCTCGCAAAAAACTGTACTTCGTGAGTGCGCTTCGTATGCTAATATATGTCGCTTGACTATAGAAAACTATTTCTGTAGTTCCACAATTGGCGAATTTTACTCCCTTTTAATTCAAAGAGGCGAAAACCGTTTAACCAACCCACCTTACCTACCGAATCCAATTTCCGCCTGCCCATCACGATCATGAAACCTAATTTCGCGTGCCAAATAAACTTCATATTCAACCAGGTAATACTAATTTATTCTCTGGCTCCTTTGCTGATGCAGCTGCAATCTTATTTGAAGTTTTAGAGCCACACCTTATGCCATCCGAAGCAGCAGGCACTTTCAAAGTTAATGTTCACGAGCACGTCTTACATTTCATGTGACTCGGAAGGGATAAGTATAGATTGTAATAGTGCAATTTTTAATAAACCTTCGTTTACTTTGCTTCTGAATTTGTTTTTCATGCGCTGTTTTATGAGAATTTCGGCGTTACAGGAAGGCAATAGCAATAGGTCATTTTTCTTTTATCAAAACTAAAATCGCCATTTTTCACTTACTGTAAATGTGTAAAGATTTTAAAAAGTTCTTACTGCCGAGACTAAAATGTAATAATTATCCGTAGTTTTTGCTGTTATAGCATAACCTAGTTTAATATTAAAAGCTCGGGGCGTAACAAGGTAATTTTGTTGGATGGTAGGAACGACGTGTAAATCCAAACAGAAAATATTGTTATAGGCCGTTTACGGTAAAGTGAGCACTTTTCGAGGCTGTTTCATCAGACATAATAACCAATAAATACACATCATTGTGGCCTAGGACTTTCGGTTTTGGGTGTAGTGAATGTATACCCTGTGTTTATTACATGGCAGGGTTGAAATTAACAAATGGTGGAAGGATAACAATTGGTTGAAAGAAAACAGTAACTAGAGATTCAAAAGTGCTCACTTTACCGTGAACGGTTTATACGCGCTGGCTGCATCGCATCTTGCGCGAGAGAATGGGAGTGAAGGACAGCAGTTATGCGATAGCGGCGGCAAGTCAAAGGATTGTTATGAATTAAAGGCGCGCGCTAAACAAAGAGCCACATATACCTATATTACCAAAAAGCGAGCCGACACGATAACACTTTTGCGCCGCACGCTACTGACCTTGATTGTATTAAGTTTCTGTATTTATCTGAAGAATGTTCTAGTGGTATGCTGTCCGAGTTTCTTTAAGCGTGACTCGGGGCGCATCAAACTTTCCAGGTCAAGGCCAGCAGAAAATGAATAGCACGTCGGGCCAGAGAGTTACTGAATGGAAGAGTGGCCGAGTTTCAACGATGGACGAGCAGCGAGGGAAGTGACCAACAACTGCGAGTATCAAGAAGTGAAGAGTGCGGCTGGCAAGCTTGACTATTGGACTGGATGCGTGAGTGAAAGACACTACAAATGATGGCAGCATACAAAGTGTGTTAATGATTAATATGAAGGACATTAATTAGAGTAAAAATATACAAATATTGAGCTCATTAGAGTAATATTGGAGAAAGATTAATGCTGTGAATAATAGTCGTGTGAATAAATTAAACTTTCAATTTAGTTCTTTTATTTTTATTACGACCTCCATTCCTTACGAACTAAATTACGCAACTCAGGCTTCATTTAACAATATGTTGCTATAAATGTGCGTCACAAGAAAATCCAGGAGTAATTTCAGCTTATAGTATGAAGAGATGTGGTGCATAAACAACTATTGGTGACCGATTTACAGTAGCGGGAAAATAAATCTAAACAATATGCTGTGGATATAACAGAAATACTGAGAAACACCGTCTCCACCTTAAAATATTTTCTCCCATTATACACTGTTTATATGGCTTTCAATCTAATGAATTACACAACTAAAGTGTAAGTACGGTTAAAAAAACATTCGATAAGTATCGCAAAAGACATCATGGCACTTCGAAACACTAAACGAAGTTTCTGAAACTACAGTTGCTTTTAAACGTGCTGGGTACGTTTCTGTAGTGCAGACACACATTTTCCCCTCGCCTATGCTTTAAGACAATTCTACACATTTTGCAAATTAAATTAATGTATAAAGACGCAAAACATGCTAAATGATGTTCCAAAGGACTCGCTAATTAAATACCTTTTGGCACCAATAATTATTACTAGAGAACCTGCAACATGCCCATTACTGTTTGCCAGATTTCACTGTTCTACACGTACTTAGGCGCAATTCGTGATTTCATTGGGTACTAAAAACTATAATGTGCTATTAACAAATGCCCTACTGGTGACACGCCTCCAACAGATTACAAACATTATCACCTGTACCCATTGTGGATGCCACTTAAAAGTATTTTTTCCTCATCTAGCGACTTGTAGTGATCATAAATTATATTAGAATTCTATATTTAGAAATTAAGGAACACTAATTTCAAGATTTTATGTAAATCTGATTTCGGAACTAAGCTCTAGCACTGGACGTGTTAATCCGCGTATATGCTGTTCACCGTAAAGTAACCATTTTTGAAGCCCAAGTTACTTTTTATATTTCAGCCATTTTTTTAATCCTTTAACCACCTCTTTAAGTAAATATTGCCATTCAAGTAATAAACGCAGTGTGTAGAACGCACCGCACTCGACAGTTAGTGTCTAGGGCTACAATAAAATATATTAATCGACTATTATCCCAAATGAGAGGGCTTTCAAAAGTGCTCACTTTACCGTGAATAGACTATACACTACTTTAACAGACTGGCTCCTCACCCGTTCGGACTTTAACCTTGACTAAAATTTGCCTTGGGACATGTCACACTAGTTGTCGGCCAATAAAAGCAATCAAACTAGCATGCAACATCTTACAATTTATTCTGTAGGCAAAAAATAAAAAGACATGAAATTCGTGGGTCTCTTGTTATTACGTTGAAAAAAATTGAGTTCGATTTTTTTTTATGTTGAGCGCGCAGTGTCTGCTGCCACGTGAACCCAAAGGACGAAGCGTAGGGTGGTGAAAGGACGGTGGTGGTGGTGGCAGGAGAGTATTCCAGGACTCCCTAACGGCCTCTTCCGCTGACTAGGAGATGAGCATCCCTCGAGAGGACATGCTGAAGTCAGCAGGAGTGGTGATGGCCACCGCGCTACAGTGTCGAGGGGTTCTCGAGTGCGAGGGAGTGAAACCATAGGCGACATCATTCCCCCCCAGACAAAATGCGTCTAGAAATGCAGTCCTACGTCGCTGACACAGGTCTTCTTTGAGCGCAGTGCGAGAACCGAGAGCTCGACGGTATACTAAAAACTCTTGAAATCTAACCTATAAAATCCTGGATGCTAGTAATAATTTTTTTTTCAAAACTACATGAGTAATGCACGGTTGCGCCATCATCTTCCCCGATCCAAGGTCGAATGATCCTAGTTCGGAACCTGGATCCAGTTAGATCTTGGTTCCAATGTGGAAGTGTTGCACCAACAAATTTTGATGTTTCTGGATACCCGATTCGTCGATCTTGGTTCCAAAGTGAGAGCTCGATATTAAGTATGAGACTAATTCAAACATTGATTGTTTTTATATATCGCGAAGTAATGCATGTATACCAGAACATAATTTGCACAATAATGCAAATATGGTAACTGTGTTTAAAATTGATTACATGAATCTGCAACATAATAACAATGATTATGTTTTAGGCGATATGACATTTACAAAGTTTTAAAATGTGTGTTTTTACTGTTGGAAATTTTTTTTTTGGTGATTATACCAAAGGCAAAGAACAATGAGTATTTCAAAGTTTAGACATAGCTGTATAAAACCTAATCATTACAATAGCATTTTACCCAAAAACCGCAATGGGAATTGTGATTTGAATGGACATAATTATCTAATATGGTATGGCTGTAAAAGATAGCGATGCTGCAAATAAACATTACGTGGAAGACTTAAAAAAATTTACGCTAAACGTATTTAAACAACAATCGAGTTATATTCAAGAGAGATTAATAAAGTTATAGTATTTTAATGAAGATGTTTATAAAACACGAGTGTAATTGGAAACATTTTAAGCAATACTTACAATGATTTACAGAGTAATTAATTTAGAATAGAAGAACATTTAAATGGATTTAGTAAAGACTTTAATGATATGGCAAACATAGTTTTCACAACACAACAGAAATGCAAGAAATTTTAAAGTTATAATTAATGAACTTGAAACATGAATGGAACAAATAACACAATGTACAAGAGATGAATTCATTAATAAAAAAATTGGTTTAGTTACACAAACAGATGCAAGAAATCAAAACAATGATTTGGAAACACAAATGAACTATTTTATCAATGATTTGAAAGCTAAAACTGTAACTAAGTTGGATGCTGTTTTAAGTAAAATCGATAAGATTGAAAAAGCCCAAACTATTCGACCTACTGCAGCAGTTCGAAAAGCAACGACTAAATTCATAAATAAATAGTTTGAATTTGATGTAATATAATCAAAACATGTATGTCGCTGCTTCGGAATTACATAACGTTATACCTGCTGTGAAAGAGATATATTTGCAAGTCAAACAAGCTTGTATGGAACAGGATGTTTTGAATTAAGAAATATTTAAACCTGTTACGAGTATAATGGATACATTGCATTGTGTTGAATACACCTAGTAAAACAGTTTTGGAAATTGAATCGGAAGAACCTTTAACAAAGAAAAAGCAAACTCTTTCTCATTTAACATGACGTTATTAATCTTTACAACATTCTTCACCTCTGCACGATACGACATTTAGTGTTTATCGACTTGACAACATCTGGTTCCTGGGAGATTCGGTAATTAAATATTTGCCTGACAATAAAATTAAAATTGGTGAATACGTAACTGATGTGAGTCAAGGATTGTTTGAATTATTGTCTAAAAACTTGCCAAATGGATATTCTGATACTGATTTTCAGAAATATAAAGAACTTATTCGTCGAACGAATGCTAACAAATTTTCAGGAGATGAAAACCACCCGAAAACACATTTAATAACAGATATTGTCGGTAGTGGAATATATAAAGATGAAGTTGGCGATTGTTTTTCTCCTATATAATGGAACAATCCTAAGTAATTGGTCGATAAATTTAAACTTCTCATCGCTTCGAGAGAGTCTGGGAATAATTCACGTACAAACAAATTAGTTTCTATTACTGAAGATTTGAAATAAAGTAGTTCTATTACAAATGAAGTTTAGTAAGATTGCTCAAGAGCTTCACGCCCCTGCAAGGAGAAGATATCCTTTCCAAATACAATAAGGGCTACAAGTATATTTTAACTGTAATAGAAGTTTATTCAAAGTATGGTTGGGTTATACCTTTGAAAAACAAAACTGGGAAGCAGGTTACCGATGCAATGAAGATCGTTTTGAAAGAGAGAAACCTATATTCGCTCCAAACCGATAGAGGAACCAAATTTTTTTTCTACACTGTTCTAGAAACTAATGACTGAATACGGTATTAATCACTACGCAACATATTCGGAGCTTAAAGCCAGTGTTGTGGAATGTTACGACTAATCGATTAAGCAGTTAATATATAAACATTTCACTTCGACGGGGACTTGCAAATAGGTTGAAGTTTTGCCTGAAATAGTTAATTTTATAATTCCTGATATCATAGAACTATCAAGATGGTGCCCAAAGACATTATGGATAGCAGTTTAATGAAAACTATTTCTAATAATCTTATAGTCATCGACAAAAGAAAACTAAAATTCAAAGTTTCTAAATTTATACATATCTCAAAGCAGAAAGGAATTTTGGAGGAAAAAAAAAAACGAATAATTGATCTTATGAAATATTTAAAATTATTTCATTTAGACAAACACATTCCAGAGTGTATTACATATAAACATATGATGGAGAACCAATAAAAGGCAGATTTTACAAACATGAACAGCAAAAGGAAGAAATATGTCATTGGTTCGATGGAGGGGTTTCTCAAAAGCACGCGACTCTTGGGTCAAGAATCAAGATCTTAAAAGATTGTAATACAATATTTGTAAATTATGATACTAAATAAAAAATTAATAATATTTTATGTGTAATTTTATTTAATAAACCTCTGTATAGTGTATGGATGTACCATTTACTATGTAATTAATCCTCGTGTTGATTGAATTATCGTTTAATTGGATTAGAATTTAAGCAGTAATCAGTTACATTTATTTCATTTTATTTATGCCATAATTCGCTGTTTGATTCATTTTAATTGTGACTTAATTTTTTTGCATTTTATTTGTAATTCAATTGGTATCTGTTATATATTAGTTTAATTGGTCAATCACATTTAGGTGTTAATTGGGTGTATTTGGTATGTATTGTAGTTCATTGTTTTGGGTGGTATTCCATTGCATTTAGGATGTGATTTGTATAATCCGTTGTTGTAATTTCCTGAAATTGGAATATTTTTTGCGGAATTTTTTAACTTAAAGGCATTTGGGGCAAAATTCTGTTTTAATGCTATTTAAATGTATTTTTAATGTAATATATTTCTTAGAACTTTGGTAATAAATCCCGGGATTCATTTCTCGAATTAGATTTTTAAGGTATTCTGTGTTTATTTAATTGTGATGTAATTGATTATTTTTATTAACTAATGTTGGAGTGATGTTTAGTTTTATCGGAATATATTTCTGGCCTTCATAATTGTTTGTGCTGCATTATATTTCTTTGCTTGTAACGATACTGTTCTTGGAAATTGGTAGTTTAAAGAGAGCAAAATAGTGTTTCCCATTCTAAAAACTTTTTTATACAAAAATAGTTATTAAATTTATGAAATTCTTTATTAAAAATATTTTCACGGTGTAAAAAATTATTTGTGGTATAACCTAGAATGTATTTTTGACAGCGTAGTAATAATAACACTGTTCTAGGGAAAAAAATCTAGACTTGTCTTGTGTGATTCTTGTAGATATTTGTGTGCTGATTTCAAACACATTTTTGGAATTTTGATATCAGGCATAGTTTTCCAGATATGGACTTTTACATATTTTTTTGAAAATTACTTAATGCCATGATGACATAACTTACAGCTATACCATCTAGTGTACACAACATATATATAGGCTGTTCACGGTAAAGCGTGCACTTTTGAAGACCTGGTTATGTTTTATTTCAACCAATTGTTATCCGCCTGCCACTTTTAAATGTAAACCCTGCCATCTGAGTACTAAACACAGTGTATATATTCACCATACCCAAAACTAAAAGTCCGAGACCGCAATTAAATGTATTTATTGGTTATTATGTCTGATGAAACAGCTTCAGAAAGTGCTCACTGTACCGTGAACGGCCTATAAACATATTTATTACTGTTGTCGCTGATGGACGATCTAAACATGTTGTCTATTTCATGTAGAACTTACAGAAAATAAAACGTTCTACATAACAATGATGTGAATGTCTATTTTATTTGTTTCTTTTGTGTTCAGTTTCTTTGCAGGCTCAAAGATTCCAGCATTAATCAGCGAGCATGTTAGGCATCCATTTCCCTTCATACCGCTTCTTTATAGTCATTATGTCCTTATGGAACCTTTCTTCACGTTTATCATACAAGTCACTGCAGTTACCAGGCAAAGGAATCCAGGTGTGAGTGCAAGAAATGCACCTTCAAGGACATGTTGCACCCTAAATTCATTATGCAACAATCATCTCATTCACCAGTTCTCTGTAGTTTGCAGCTCTTTGTTTCCCCAGAAAGTTTTTTGTGACATTTGTGAAACACATCCAAGCTTGTTTTTTTCTTTAAGTGAGAGACATACTTCGAAATTTGGGTCTTTCTGAAGTTTCCTAATCTGTGGGCCAACAACCACAACTTTCTTTATCTTTGCTAATAAAAGATGAGGAAATGTGTTTGAATGATACATAAATCCTCTTCCAGCTTTGTCCATTGCCTTTACAAATTGCTTAATGAGTCCCAACTTAATGTGGCATGGAGGAAGCAGCACATCTTCACTAGCTACCAGTTTCTCATGTTTAATATTTTTCTCTCCTACTTGCCATTTTAGTCGAGACCATTCGTGTTTTATATAATGAAAATTTCTGCCACTACTATTCCACTCACAAAGGAAACATCCATACTTTGTGTATCCTTGTTGCATACCCAAAAATCATTGTTATAATTTAAAATCACCATTTACTTTACATTTGTGTTCATTGTATTGAGTACATTTGAGCATTTTTTCCAAAATTTCGTAGGACTATTTGGCCATACTAGCATAGGCAACAGGTACAGAAGGCAGGATGTTCCCATTGTGGAGTATAACTGCCTTCAAACTAGTTTTGGAGGCATCTATAAAACATCTCCAGTCTTGTGGATCATACTTAAAAGCCCATAACCCTCATTAACCCACATACATCGTTACAAAATATCAGTGAGTTGTCAAATGTATAATATGGAAGAAAAGTGCTTTCTCAATGCCTGTAAAATGTAACACTTGTATCTGGGTGAAGAAGATTACATTCTTGCAGCCTGGATCCTAATAGTACTGACTTTTGTTTACTTAGACCCAAGTCACAAACTAATCATTTAGATACATCTGAGTTAAGAAATATGGAGATGAAGTACCTTTGACCAGCTATGTGGGATCAGTTTCTTCAGAAGATGGAAATGCTTCACCAACACTGTCTTCACTATCTGTTTCAATTTCTTCATGTGCTGATCTTGAAGGCACTGGATGATTGACCGAGTGTGGCACTTGTCTGATTGCACAGGCAAGTTTGGGTAAACTATATGTTTCTTTGATTTCCTGTTTGTAAATCATTGAACATTGGTCATAATCTGTTACATGATCTTCTCCTTCCCTCCAAGACATTGGTGCTGCAGACAACATAGAGTTACCTTTACCATTCCACCAGTTTATAAGTTTAACGTAACCCGTGGCATATCAAATGTGTGGTGCCCAGTTCTTGTCCTAGTCTCTTAGCTCCATTCCAAAGTAGTGTTTGTAGGCCTTTCTTACTATTCGAGAAATTATTTTCTTATGTCTTGCAAATGTGAAATCTCCAAAGATGTAGCAGAAACTATCAGGTGTATTTCGACATGTTTGGCGGCGGAGAATTTTCTGTTTAAAAAGAAAGGGAGGATTTATTGGAACTATGTAACGACTCATACACTAAACAAAGAAATGTATACACTTAAAAAAACAAATACATTTAGGTCTTCAATGTGACATTCAAATTTCCTTAACGCTTGAAAAAGGCTTACTTATGACCTGTCACTAAGGCTGTGTCCCAATTCGCCGAGAGTGCTATCGCTCTTTCTCTCTCTCTCTCTCTGTGTCTCACTCACACACACACACACTTGACCTCTCTGCTGTCCCAACTCCGAGAAGAGAGCATGAGAGAGAGAGAGAGTGAACGACGATGTACACTCTGTGCTCACTCTCGCAAATCTATCTGGCAGCCATGTTGTTTTAATAAAAGAGAGAGGTTGTTTGCAAGACTAACCTCAAATATCCAGATATATTTTGTTGTTTCTAAAGCACTGTTAAAAATTTTTTTAACGAATTAACTTATTCATTGCAATTGTGAAAAGTGTAGTCACAGCAATATTCTGTTTGGTATGGAGCATAACAAATTATGATATTATGTTCATTTTTCATTTAAGTTAATTGTGTGTATTTTATTAAATACTGTCATTTGCACATAAAATTATGATTTCAATCATGCAAAAATGTAATAAATTAAAATAAGTTACTATTTCATAAAATACTGTACATTTATTCGAGGAAAGTGAAAGACGAGCAATATTTTATTTTTCACTATTTATTACTTTTTCTATCAGAGAAATAATGCAGAAGTCCTACAGAAGGCACAAATCTCAATTCGCTAAAGTGAGCTAGAGTTTACCAGAGTGGAAGTGGCGAGTGAGAGTGTTAAAATACACAGTGTTAAAATACAGTTATTCGCTTTCAAAAGCAAGTCGACAAGCGACAACTTACTCCATCGTCGGGGCAAGTTGTCACTTAAGATGGGGCTAGTTGTCACATACAAAACATACAAACATACATAGTATGAACTAAAGCATCTTAAATTCCTACACAATTCCTAAGTTATACAAAAGCTTTAAAAACTATATAGGAAGGAAAACCTTGTGAAAAAAAGCAATTAAGGCTTCCATAGGAATTTAAGGTGGACATAGCTAGCACGAATAGAACTTGTTAATTTGTCTTGGGACATGGAGGCTATTGTAAAATGTTCTGCAGACACTAAACAAATCTCGTTTGAACTTTGATAATTAAACACACAAATCTTAAACTATAGTTTAGTCTGAAGAATCAGAGTCACAGTTCTGGCAAACGAAATAAAATAGCTGTGATCCACTTTTCTGGGTACACTTTTCAAGAGACCATGAGGGACACTGAACACACCTCACTCATTCTTCTCCTGAAACACTCAGTCCAAACGAATCTTCACACACTAAACACAATGTGTCTTCAACTTCAGATGATGCATACAGCTGAGTAGAGCTTTCAGGCCTTTTCTCGGATTTTGAAGACTTATTCTTTCCACGGAGATCTAAATGTGAAACTATTCTTTTCCCTTTCTCTGCAGCTAATGCATCTTTTACTGGCGTGTCTGTCAGGATAGCCGATTTTATTGTTTTCCTTTTCCGTACGATCTTTTCTTTCGGGAGCCTTGGGAAACGGTCTGATATCTTGTGGTGAAACATGGGAAGTAGAAAGTTCCGTGCTTAAATCCTACTGTGGACTTGTAGGAGCATCGGTAGAAGGATACAAATCAGAACTGTCTTTTTGTAATGTAAGAACTGATGAAGGATCTGGTCTGTCTGTCACATAGCTTGGCAGAAAGTCTACTTCAGAAGAAATGTTTGCATTAAGAGGGTAGCTTTTGCAGTTCTTAGTAATAAATCAATCAGGGGTTGGTGTTTTTCTACCCGTTTTCCGTTTGTATGTCCTCACCATCTGGAAAGCTAAATATGTTGCTTGGTGATGTATATATTATTTTCTATAAAATAAATTTTATAATTACTATATTTTCCTATTATGATGAGCTGAACTATTAGGTTAAGCCGGACTTTATACCTTATATTATATTTATGAATGCAAGCTCACCCTACTGATATACACATCAAACAGACCTAGTCTACGCGAAACCTTGCTTTGGGCATAGTTGCCGACAAAGCATTCGATAGCTCGTGCTATGTAAATAAATACGCCACCGTTTCCACTTATTTTCGTAGTTCGACTAAACAATAAAACTATACTGAATCACATTACCCTGGTACCTTTATTTTTTTCCCCCCTTTTAGAGGAAAAAAAAAGGGGGTGAATTTTATAGTGAAATCACGAGCTTTATTCAAGTATCTGAGCACCAAAATAAAAATAGGTGGTTCAGAGTACCTCTTTTTAAGAGGTCCTATGTTTACATTTTTGCCCATAATTAGGTTATCTAAGTCGAAACTTGCATATTTCAAACACAGAAATTATTTGTTTTCTACACAATTGGGGATAAAAAATTTCTCCGAGGTATATGGGGCATGTTGTCACAGTAACCACTAACCCCGCGTTTTTTGTGGCAACGTACCCCACAGTGTCACATTTCACTTGTTATTCGCAGCTTTCTACAAAACTGTTAGACATGGAAGTTCAACTACGTGTTTTTAAAGCTAAAAGTACGTAGAATACGATAATGTAATTTAATATCTTACCGTTTTGCAGCAAAGTTGCCAGACTCACACACGAAACATGCACAGTCTTTTTACTAAGGCACTACTAATCCAAACAAATGTCCCTTCTGAAGTAGCTAGAGCAGTGAGTGGCAAGTTGTTCATATCCTGCCCGCTAGATAGTGATTTGTTACGTCCGCACAAGACTGCATAGATAAAACCATTTAGAAACAGTAGATTTTACAATTTGACAACTTGCCCCTGTGACAACTAGCGCCCCGGTCTCCCCTATACTTATTCATATTAATTGGTGTTATTTTGTATATCTTTCAGTGTTAAAGTTTAGTAGTACTTTGTATACACAGCTACATATTTAATGTAGAATTTTTGACTGCCTTAAAGCAAAAACAACAAACTTCACAACAATTTACTTTGATTTTATTTTGTGCATTTGAGAAGCAACGTAAGTCCAGCATTTTTAAATATTGTTTTTTTTGGGGGGGGGGGGTGTAAATACTATGTTTTTGTTTGTCATGTTAAAAAATTGTAAATTCACTTTATATTGGATGTATAATTTCATATCTATGTATTTTGCCACATATCAATGCCTGTTTTATTTATTTTTGTCAATTCCTGTAAAAAGTTTTGCCTGTGACTTTTATTGTTTCTCAAATACGTGATTCAAATACTTTACAAATCTGTTCATCTTTACATTTCGATGCATAAAAAACAAAGCTACATTAATAATTAAAAGTTACCACAAACGCTTATCTAACGCTCTTTATTCGACGTTAAGATATGGAACTATTTTCCGTCCATCGTTACCGACTTTACTGCGCGAATGTCACTCAAAGCGCCCATTATAATATAGTATGCAGGGGCAGTGACTTTTTTCTAAGGTTCATTTCTAAAGTGCTCACTTTATCTTGAACAGCCTATATTTTATCGACTATTCACGTAACTGGAAAACTTACATCTACATACTTGAAACGTCTGTGCCGGGGAACAAAATCGTGCAGCCAAGCATAGTTTTAAGCTGTGCATGCAAGAACATAAACTTGAAATTTACTTTCGTTCTCCCGGACTAATGTACGTCTGGTAATGTGCAAGTATAACGTAATATTTTTCTTGCTAAATATCTGTAGCCCTATGTGAAAGGGGCACAAACTGAAATATTTCTGTGCGCGCATTGGGAACGCTTTCACGGATCTACTTGCGTGCGCATGATTCATCACTGCCCTGCAGTGTCACTTTGAAGCGGCGAAATTGGTTGGCGGTGGTGTAAGTGGTTTGCCCGTATCGAGAACTGCTGATCATGGTAGAAATACATGTTTGTCGTGTGAAACATTGAGCATGTGCGTTCGTCTGTTCGGTAAATGTTGGGCGAATTCGCGTTTAGGATATCACACGCCATTTTAAGAGTTCGGGTTATCACACGCCATTTTAAGCGTTCAGGATCACAAGCCATTTTGAGTTCGGGATATCACACGCCATTTTAGAATTCAGGATATCGCACACCATTTTAGAAAGTATTCCTAAATTAGTTGTGAGAACAGCAATTTTTTAGTACATACTGTTACACTCTCGCTTCCTTTGACCTCTCCCGCGCGAGCGAATGGGAGAAAAGAGCAGAATAGTCATATGATAGCGGGTGGGTTGAGAAGAGAGGAATGTTAAAAGTACAAACAAGCGATAATCCAAGATGCAAGTATCTTTTTACGAATAACTTGCCGCCCCGATATATCGTTTGCGGCACGCGCGCTCCGGAGCTTCAATATATTGAATTTACGCGTTTATCTTAATGTTCTGGTTTGATGGCCGAGTTTCTCTCAGCGTAACTCGGGGTGCGCCTAAAACTTCCAGGTCAAGACCAGCGATATTATTCAAGTGCGAGGAGTCTCCAGGCCAAGGGTTTACGAGTGTCGGTAGTTTGTGCGATTGTGCTGCCTGAAGCGATAGACGACGAACCAGAAGAGCAACTAGTTAAGCCGGAAGTTAAATGAACTTCAATCTCTCCGCTGAGCATTAAAACAACTTGATAAGGGACTTAACATGATACGAGAGTTTTTGTTTGATAACGTAACATTTCTTCTAGTCAGTAATTACAGCTTTTCTCAAGAGCGCCTTATATCATTGCCGTAGTTACTGCGACACGTCTCCTCCTCCTCCTCCCTCCCCCCTCTCTCTCTCTCCCTCCCCGCTCGTCGAAAAATGCTGCTAAATTAATCAGTTCGGAGTGTATCAAAAAGGACCTGCCGCAGAGATCTGACCCACATACAACCCGAGTTTCAGGCCGTGAGATAGAACGAGGGGGAAGGAAGTGCAAAGGGAGGGAGGGAGTTGTAGAATTTTTGGCCTGATGCCACTCCGCAGGACAGAGAGCCAGTCAATACCGACGGTGGCTAGGGAAGCGAGAACAGGAGCCATATCTGCAGCCGAAAACCTATCACCTGCGCTCGCGCGTGGCAAATTATCCCTGCGGCAGGTCTCTTAATCGGGCGCACGTTTCGCCTTTCGCCCAAATCCCGCCATCTCTCTCGCGGGGCCACATTTGCACCTGCTCAACCACCCTTGTGAAAGGGCGGGGGAGAGATCACCAGGGTGGAAGAGGCGATGTAGTAGGAGGGGGGGGGGGGGAGAAATAACGCTCCTCGATGAGGAATATTTCCAGTTTATCGCTGCGTCCCGGTAATATTTCATAACCGACGATCGAGCCAACGATACGGCAGCGCGTAAATTGAATGCGAGAAATCGAAAACTCTTCTCATATACAACTTCACGCTGTTGAAGAGAACGCTTTCCAGCAAACCCGCTTGCGAACTTTAAAAGGCGATGAGGCTTTAATATTCGCACTTTTTTTTTCAGGCAACACATACGATTTTACTGTAGAGAATATTTGCCGATATCAGTTTGCAAAACAAAATGACCTTTTAATGCGTTTTACGCACCGTACAGGTTTGTAAGCCTAAGACAAAAAAAAACATTAAAAACAGTCGCTCGCTATGTTCATACAAATATCCTCGTTCCTCCTCTCTATCAAAAGAAGTACAAAAGGAAATAACTTTAAGCAAATGATTTTCGTACTGGAAATTAATTTCAGACAGTTTGTGTGTATGTAACAAAATTTCTTTATTTAACAATTTTACATCCATAGCAATAAAAACACGGTATATTTCTAACAAAAATGTTTATGGGAAGTTCTCCTTGCGGCCTTCTTCGGGTAAATAACCCCCACTCTCCCAGTTTATATAAATAAAACAACATCTGAGTAAACAATATTTAACATATTTCTCGATTTTTGTTATCGCTAATAATTGTTCATATGAAGTACCAATCAAAAAAATATATCTTACCCAGTGTTCCCTCGCAAATGAAAACTGCATGTGCACGCTTTAAAAATGCGATATTTTACCATTTTCACGAGTTTCTTCCTACAAGAATACGCATATGACAAAAGTAAAAAAAAAAATATAGGGGCATAGATAATTATTTTTTATCTTTTCTGACAAAAAAATCGTATTTGCAGAACAATGAATTACCGAGATACGCGTATTCGCGGGAACACAGAAAAAAAAACGCGCAGGTAGATCCGACTCTTAAAAACATACCCAGTAAGAAGACAAGACTAGCATAAACATTAACGGCGTGGAACAAGCTGACGGTAATAATGGGTGAAGTTCATGGCGAGACCAACATATTACGGTACCATAAACGCATAAGTTTTGAAAGCAATTTTTTTGTGTCGGTACATTTCATAGCACTAAGTGAATTTCCATGTAGAAGTGTAGAGAAACAAGCATACTGAATTAGATGTTCCATATAATTAAAACGGACACAGTAACTTTCATAGCTCGTGACACTATTATTCTTGAAAACATGAGATAAGAAAGTTCTCTTAAACATGTGACTGAAATTTACTCCCATTACGAAAAATATCAGAAAGATTTCCGATGTCTGCTCAAAATTCTCGCCAAAATCATTAAGTCGGCGTTGAGTTGGCCGCATTATCGAATACCAAATGATGTGCAGAGATTCAGCAGACAGACTTCCTTTCAAAAACTGATCTATGTGCGTGAGTGACGTCTGCTTAGGAATAACGTTTAAAAAAAACGTTATACCCTGTTTACGGTAAAATGAGCACGTTTGAAAGTCCTGCTTAAGATCTCCTTGTATACTATACAAGTTGTGTATTTTTTCGCCTTATGTAAAATTAACATTGCCATGGGCCTCATCACTTTATTCATGTGTCAGTGAAGTGAAACTACAATTATTATAAAGTAAAAATTGTACAAATCTACTCATTTTTACACTTCGATGCATTAAGTAATACAGAAAGTAAGAGAGAGAATGTAAGTTATCACAAATGGTTACCGTAACACTTTTTACTCGAAGTTAAGATATGGAACTACATTCCATCCACTGTTACCAACTTAACCGGGCGTGTGTAATTCAGTGCGCCTGTGAAAATATATGCAGTGACTTTTTTCTAAGGTTGATTTCAAAAGTGCTCACTTTATCATGAACAGCCTTTACGTGAGTATACCTGTTTCAAGTCCCCCATATACCTGTAAAGCTAATTTTCTCGCGAGTGTAAATGGTTAAAATGGTGTTTTAGAGGTTATTTTTAGGTGAACGCATCCCAGTGTAGAATGCTTTAAGAAATTATCAATATATTCGGCATATTTTAATCTTCAGTATAACATTATGAAACGATATTATAGCTGAAAGTCCGAGAGGCGCACTCCCACGGGAAGACTGCACAGCAGTCCACCGACTTGCGCATACAGGTTGCGATAAGGCGTGGAGCGCGTGCATCGGTCGCCCTTAGCAATTCCGTGCTTCTTGGCCTCGGAGACGCGGGAGTACCTCCAGCCAGGCAGCCTTCCGTTGGTAAATTTCCGCAGAGCAGGGAAGCAGTAGGCGAATGGGAGGGGAGTAAAAGAAACAAACTATATTGATTACCGCACACGTGTCTGGTAGCGTAATTGCTCCGTGAATGAAGAGAAATTGCCAGCACTCGGATGTGGGGTTGTAATCAACACACGATTGTGCCTTTCAAGCGCTCCGCAATATGTAAATGCCGCGGTGCGCGCTCGGGTCTTGGAACACACCGACGTCTAATTACCCGCCCCCGCGCACGTGATGTCACAGGGCGAGTCCAAGGGTGTCACAAGGGGTAGGGGGTGGAGGACTGTAGGGCTCCACGTCTGATCAACAGGATCGCGAAAAGGGAGTTAACGGCCGTGATGGAGGGGGGGGGGGTGAGAACGATTCTACCTTTCATTACACGAGGCCTTTTGACCTCCCCCGCTCGTGACAATTAATTACTGTTTCGATCTATGCACTTTGTTCGATGTGGGTATGGTGGAGAGGGGATTCGAACATAACACCACCCAGGCAGAAACCAACAATGCATTAGCGGCTTTAATGCCTTCATTTCACTTGCAAACCGTCGATGATAGAACAGGGCTGATAATAGGGCTCACCCGACTGCCTGCTACTACGAGCTCCAGGAAAGAGGAATTTAATACCACTTAAGCAGGGGAATAGATTTAAAAAAAAAAAGCGGAACTTCTAAAAGCGTGAAACCTGACTGACGTAACGATCATGAGCAACTACTAGCTCTTCAAAACCGCACGAACCAGAGTTTTCTCAACGCGGTAGTGTATTGAAGTTAAAAGCTGAGGAGCGAAATATGCTGTGTTCATGAATTAGTGAAACGAAAACGTCATGTAAAGAACGGTACACAGGCCCCTTGTACAGGCACCATAACGTAGAGCTTTTGAAACATTTACTTTACCAAGAATTATTTACTTTAGCCGATATTTCAACTGAAAATTATAACAAAATCGTCTGCAAAACAGAGAACACCAAATCTGCGCAGCATTACAGAATGCACCTATAGGCCGCGCTCATGCGTAATAAAGCGTATGTTTAATCTCGCCCTGCTTCATTTACAGGATTAAGTTTTGCATACGAGACATAACGAGAAATGTGCGGGAGGGGCCAGCTTTCGCAAAAAGTGTTACTGTATTTTCATAGCGCGAAATGTTGCGACGCAATCAACGTCCTGAATTATTCATTGGGTTTTACGGTTGGCAAAGAGAGACGAGAAAAACGCCCGCCATTCTGTTTACTCATCAGTACAATTATGACGACTGTGCGGGAGAGAGAGGGAGAAAGAGACACAGAGCGAGGGCACGTTCAACAAAGACTAAAAAGGATGTATTTATATACATATACCACAATGGTTGCTCATGAGCGATATCGTTCAATTTCACACCGCACTCCAAAACACACGCTCCCCGACACTCAATTATTGGAGGCCAGTAACAAAAGAAAATGCTCGAAGAGAAAGTAATTTTTTTTTTCACGGCTAATTTGATAGCCTGGGTCCCGAGCTGTAAGTTTTCAGCTCATGTCGGCAACATTGGAATCCTTCAGACTATAGGCTGTTCACGGTAAAATGAACACTTTTGAAAGCCCTGCTTAAGATCTACTTGTAGGCACGTTGCGTATTCTTCCGCCTTATGTCAAATTAACACTGGCAAGGGCCTCGTCACTTTATCCATGCGTCGGTCCAGTGAAACTGTGAAATTATAAGAAAAGGAAATATTTTACAAACATGCTCATTTTTACACTTCGATATGAAAAAAAAAACAGAAAGCGAAAGAAATCATTTAAGTTTTCGCAAATGATCACCTAAATCTTTTTATCCGACCTTAAGATATGGAACTATTTTCCCCTCCATCGTCACCAACTTTATTGTGCGCATGTTACTCAGAGCGCCCGTTAAATTATATGCAGGTAGGGGAGCAGTGACTTTATCCTAAGGTTGATTTCAAAAGTGCTCACTTTATCGTGAACATCCTTTACCACTCGGCACAGCTCCCTGCTGTCCACTCACCGTAAATTACGTTTAGTATTAACGTCGCAACTTGCAACTTTCATATCCATATCAAGGCGATTCTGAATCACTGCTTAGAGCTACGTTACCGTTTACAAGTTCACTGTTACTTGGTGTCTACGAAACTGTAATGCTGTCAGAACTTCATATTAGTTTAGTATTTTTATATACTGCATGATAAAGTGAATTGCAAAAAAAAACACCAAAACAATTATTCTTAATGATAAAAAAACTAAACTGTAACTTACTTTACAATCTCGGGATCTTGCAGCACATAAGTGATATAGAACTTGAAGACCACCAATATAGTGAAATAACTTTAGGACGGTGACACATTTGTACATTAGTTGCAGATTTTCGGTCACACACAAATTATCCACACACTCTTCGACTTGTATTCTAGAACATTCAGTTTCGTATGACATACTTAATACCTCATCTGCGTGAAGAAAATCAATGACCAATACCTAACCCATGAACGTATTTCTAAACGTTTTCTCTCTGTGTGCTAAGATTATATCACATAATTCACGTTTTCTCATCTGCTCCCTCGTACGAGGCTATAAACAAATGAAGGAGACAATGTATATTATTCATTTAGAATACCTTCAGCAGAAAAATAAATTGTACGCGCAGGTTTTAGTTGTGAGGTAGTCGGCTATTTAGTGATCTGGAATAACCATACATTTAATAAGTAATATAAAATAATTTTTATCGTCGTCGAATGTGATACATTTCGTTCTTTCCTGCATAATGTGAAAAACTCGCATATTATACTTGTACAGAGTGCCGATCATTGATTTATTATTAACATGTTCGTACAACATACACCTGCGTGTAATTTTAATCGAAACACGATTCCACAAATCTCCTTGTGCGTTTTCACGTCCTCCTTTCCAGCATTGAGATTACAAACGTAAATTTAAAATATGGCGCGTGTGCATTGGAGCTGCAGAACTGAATATTTTCAAATAAATAGAACGGATAGATTAGATTAGCTAACTTTATTATCGGTTGGATCGTCTGATGTTCTAGTAGAATTGATAATTTCACATGAAATAACAGCATTTGGCTCGAGTTTGGTTGGCTATCACAGTCACACCGTCCAAAAACCAGTATCTCTGTGGAGAATGCTCATTAGACACTAACCATACAGGTAGACCATAATTCACTGGCAACGGAACTGACAAACCCTCAGAGCTGCTTTACGAATAGTAATCACAATGATGGTCGTGACAATGTAAAGAATTCGTGAAATTTTAGGTTAATTCTGTGGAGAAATATACAGGAAGATTTCTGTAACAGATGTTGTGCTGACAAAACAGATAATTTATTCTGTATGTGTGGTAACTTTTGGACAACCTTGTGAGGCTTACCATCACAACTTACACTTCTTTGGTGTAGTGGTCGACTCAGGAACTCTGCAAGGGGCAGCCACATACACTGGCATACACTGATATTCACAATGTATAGAATCTTCAGTATTATTAAGAAGCACTTCATTACAATGTTTACCTTTGTAAAAGAAAATTAAACTTATATGGTTCAACATTACAAATAAAAGAAAACAAAATATTAATAACCTTTAATTCAAAGCAGAAAAAACGAAATTAAAATAAGAATTAAACTGTTTAACTGTGTGGAAAAATCAAATCAGTTAAGTAAAAATTCTGTTCTGCAAGTAGACTAAAAATATTAAGATGTTACCACCATTCAAATCAAAGATTTGTCTTTAAAGCTGCTTTCAAATAATTAAATGAAACATAGATCAATTAAACTGTTTCCAAATAGAAGTGTGTGTTGTCCCAGTTCCTCTCAACAAAGCTTTAAATCACGAGCTCCATTTAATATATTACGTTACAAGTTCAGGTCACTTTCAAACATATTTAACTCAGGTTCGTAATCTCTTCAAAACTAGAAGAATTTTAATATTCTCTAAACCAAATTAAGTCCAAATCGGAATAATAAAATAGTTCTTAACTCCAAATTTAGGTATATCCAAATTAATGTAAAGCCAGAATGTTTGCTCCGGTACACACTAAATCTGAATCAGTAAGAATTTCACTGTTTCAACCAGTCAAATGCATCTGACTGATACAACAGTCGCTTCAGTGAATTTAACTGATTAACCAGTGAAAAATGCCATATTTCCTTCACTGATTGATTCAGTGACATTTCCCACTGATTCATCAGTCATTTTTCCACTGTTTACTCAGTGGTTTATTTATTTATTGATGGACCAAGGAAACATCTGAGCAACTTGCTCAGTCTCTAATTATTTTTGACTGATGTATCAGTGAAACTCGCGTTTCAGGCCCGGGAAGAACGATTTTGCGGTGCAATTGTTTCCGAGGAATACTGGCATGACTACCACTACGATAGCTTCAAACAGCGAATCTTGGGTGTTTCGTCAGGTCGGTTGGCAGTAAAAATGTCATCAGAAGTGCTAGTTACATGGAAGAAGCCTTCATTATATGGTCTGTGGCTAATATGCCTCTACCGATTCTGATCTCTTCTGCTTGTTTAAAGCAGAGACAAGGGACCGCGAAGGGTAAAAATGACATGCTGGATAGAGTTAACCACTTACTGCAGACACTGAACAAGCATGCAGTATCTCATTTATGCAGTGTGCAGTACGAGAACTAAGTATGCGGCATTATTTACGCCCAAGTAATAAAAGGTGTGTTAGCAGTCTGTGCGTCATTATAAAATTTCTGTTCTAAAAAAAGTACGGTCAAAAATATCTCATACACTCATTGCAACTAATTTTCACTGCATGTATGGGTGTTATTATTTTGCTAATTTTTTTCCCTGGGCTTGGCTTCAGCGCCTTTTCGAGGCTGTGACAAATGTTCAGAATCACAGAAACATGTAGGGAGGAGTTGAACTGTTCCGAGAAAAATAATTAGTTTATAAAAAAAATTACTACATTAATAAAAATGATTTACGAACAAAGGCAGAACTAAATCATACGATACTACTCCATGGATCAACAACCGCAACTTTTCCTTAGTATGACGCTTTCGCAGTCGATACACAATACTCGCTGAAAAATGTAGAAGCCTCCACAAAAACTTCGGAACAGTAGAAACGAAAAACTTTGCCACGACCTTGTAGCTTATGCATAGTTTATAACACAACCTGTAAAAAACTGCAAATTTTCGGCGGGACGTAAAATGCTGGTAAACTGGTAAACACAAAGTCTAAGTGAAACAAGTGACATGGCCAACATTACTAACTTTTATTCTAAATCTTAACTACTCCCGTCATCATGCATCTAAATATAAATATCCATGAATAGATTTATAACGCTAAACTTATGTTTTAGTTACAAATCACGAATTTCATCACACACCGGTCATAAGACAAAATACCTGCCAGAATAAATCATCACACCAGTACTAGCACAGTGAAACTAGACAAATGTGTAACAGAGAAAACAATTTTTAAAAACCCTCTCAGATGGGAACTGTAAATGTACTATGAAAATTCGCAGTAGCCTTTGAGCAAGAAACAGGTAAATGTATAATACGAAATAATTTTCATCAGTTCGGCACATGGTAAGCATCAAATTCTCCCTGACTTTTGACTAAGACCACTATATTACCAGGTTCAATTCGCCAGCTATATTACAAACTATAGGTATTATAAACTACAGGAGGCCGTGCCCTATGTTGCCTGCCATTGTTTTGGGTGAAGAATATCCTTTGTGTAAGAACTAAAAACATGTCTGGATAGAGACCTTACGTACAACACACAAAACATGTAAACTCTCTATTACTAGTCAACCTCACACACCATGTTCAATAACAGGTATCCAGCATATTTCAGTTATTTAGGAATACTCATTTCGAAACAGATATACCTATCTGACACATTACATTACGCTGTAGGTCCTGTAACATACATTAATTCTGAATTATTAAGTAAAGTATTTCGAACATACGACATTGATTCACTATGCCGTCACCGAAAACTAAGTCTGAAACATGAAACAAGCTCAAAGAAAGGAAAACGAAAAACTAGCCGAGAGTAGCCGTGGTCAAAATATACAAATAAAACTTAACATAAATCATACGAGGACTGTCAGATAATTAACAAAATAGCAAACACAAAAATAAAAATCAGAACGCAAAAAACAGAAGAAACAAAGGACAGCCCAAATTAAGAAAGCAAAGCGGAAGCACAGAGACGAAACAAAAAAAAAAAAAATGTTCGCACAAAAGAGGATGAGAGATTGATGAACTAACAGCCGGAAGGCTAGACAACGATGACGACACAGAAGATAAGGAGAAGGGGTCTAAGCAATATATAAGCAAACTTATTTTTCCAGTTTTCACTTTCAGTCAGCCTGAAAACAGGAGATGTCAACTCCCGAAACATTCGGACAAGCTCATCTAAGAAAACCTATTGTGTTCTGGGCCATCGCTGTCTCTATCAGTCTTGTGCGAAATTTTGTCTGTCTCAGTATTCGTCTGTACTGTCTTAGTTGTGCTGTCCTTGGTTTTTTTTTTTTTTTTTTTTTTTTTTTCAATTTTTTTCCGTTAGATTGAAACCAACTATGTCATCCTGTGTCGTCTAGCATAACGGCTGTTACTTCATCGTCGTATCATCCTGTCTTGTACGAAAAATGTTTGTTTTTCTCGCTGTGCTCGTCTGTGCTGTCGTAATTTAGGTTGTCCTTAGATTTTTTTTTCTGTTTTTTTTTTTTATTTGGTAGTTCGTTCTGTAATTTTGGTTGTTGTTTTCTGTTTTGTTATCTGACAAAATCCTTGTTGGATTTGTTATGTGTTTTATTTATATTCTTTTACCACAGCTACTCTCGGCTCTTTGTTTGTTTCATATCGCAGACTTTGTTTTCTGTGACGACGTAGTGAAACAATGGCGTATGTTAGAAATACTTCACTTAACCATTCATCCTCATTGCAAGGCTCTTTCAAACAACTCAAATTCTGAAATTTTGCCAAGTAATTGTGACTAAATTGGTGCAAGATTATTTACAAGTTATCAATTAATAATTGCAGTTTCACAATCACTACATAACGTGTAGAAAACATTTAAGGCATCTGTGAAATACAAACGTGCTAAATTAAGATATATTTAGTTATTTCATTGAAAGAAAAGTTATGCAACATAAATGGAAAATTCATCATGGGGCAGATGAGACTGAGGCTTAAGCTTGGCCGCTCTGTTAACGTTATTCACTTGCTGAGGATGTATTGTCAAATAACACACAACATTCAACCACATAAATTACACACATTTTACAGCATTCAAACTGTAAAATATACACAAAGCACCCAATGTTAAAGATAATTTGGATTAATAAAGTAATTTTCTGTGCTCACCCATTACATACACCAGAAGTTTGCTTTGCGTTACGTCCCTGAACAGCATATATTTGACCCACCTGAAAAGCAAAGAGAAACAAAAAATTAAGATTGAGATTCTTTATAACCACACAAAACTGAAATGCCAACAACAAGTCAACCCCAAAATGCACCCTATGTTTTCACAAAAGAAATGTATCGTTCTGTATGAAAATGTGAGATCTAGAGAATTCCGTATCACTGCCTAGAAGACAATTTGTCTACGACAGTTTCGATTACATCTTGAACATTGGACATAACTAGAAACACAATGTGTAAACCAATTTAAAATATTTCGAAAAAAAAAAAAAATCAATGAAATGATTAGTAGTTAGAAATAGAAGGTCCGAGTACACACATCTGGCAGAGGACCAGAACATCATGACCTTAGACTTTGACCTACATCCGACAGGTACTTCATGCTTTGTCATTCCATGATGCTATCTTGTTTCTAGAATTTACCAGTTCGTGCTGTTTCATTCCACCTTGGTACCTCCTGTTTTCATTCATTCACATGGCATCTGGCAGAGGATCAGAGAACTAGCCACCATCTTGGATCCACGGGAGTAAATGACTTAACAGTGTTTCGTACTATAGCATGAAGGAGGTTCAGTACTCGACTAAAAAAGAGTTTATTTAAATTCATAGCAAAGCATAAACTAAAAGTTCCGTGGATGTACAAGTCTTTTTCTTATGGCAGACTGTAAGGAATATTTTTTTTTAATGTTGCGATCACATTTGTTTCAAATAAAAACCTGAATATGGTGTATGCTTTTTCAATGTGTGAGTTTAGCAATGCAATAAAACTAACAAGTATGTCTTTAATTTGTAAAATTAATACTTGCATGTGAAGCATCGCATGTAATCGCTAAATAAATATTTGTAGTTTTTTTTTTTTTAAACAAGTGCGGAAATCTTCAAATATTTTATGCAGTATATGCTGAAATGAACTTGATTATATTAGGGACGATTACATTTTGAAGTTAAATGTAGTAAAATATGAACACAATGTAAGTACATGGTTAAGACTATGAAATTTAATATAGTGTAACGTAATTTGTGATGACATATACGAATCAGTCTTCAAAAAAAAATGTGCTGCTTACATAAATACTGAGAAAATGGCTGCCAATCATGATTATAAAAGGCTTAAGGTATACTGAAACATAGCAGTCTGTTTTAGTTGTGAGTGTTGGGCATAGTGTTAATTGTGATGGTTCCATCTTAACAAGTGCCTAAATGATGGGTGAATATACTTATAAAAGGGCGAAATGCATAATGGACCACACCACATTGGTTGGGATTCGTATTGATCTGATATGGTATACGTTAAACATTTATCTATCTCTAACAGTAGCTGAAAGACGACCAACTATGTCCAGTTGGTGTTGACATGAGTATATTATGCTACTAACATGACTTGAGGTAAGGCAACAAATTAATGTTGTGTACTTTCGAAATGAGCTGCTTATGTATACTGACCATAATTAATGTTTAATAAATAATAGCACACCTATGCCTTTAGAAAATTCAAAACAGTGCCGAAATGGTCGAACAATGAGTGTTCATGTTGCCACATTACTTTTAGTGACGCTGCCTTATGTCGCCTGATGGTAGACAAGGAATCCACTGGCTCTGGTCAAGCCTGCGACAATCAAATGGTCCTCCCTCCTGATGTTCTGTCGATATTTTACAGAACTGGTCAGCAGTATACAGGTTCCTGCATGTACACATTACTCATAACATAATTTAAGATTTTAAAACTTCAGTCAGATTTTGATATGCCATCCGCCCTCTCTCACACAGCCCCATTATCTGACTTGCTCTAAACTTTAGACACGTAAACGCACATTCCGAACCGATTTCATATTCGTAGCCTCCTGCAACATATGCGTTTGTACATACGTAATACGATATACTTGCATTTCCAAGTTTTTAAAACAAATAAAATTAAATACATAACTTTTATTTTATTTATAAAGTTATGCATAGTCAGCTTTTGTGGTGTCATTCTTATTTACCTTAAAAATGAACGTCTTTATATATACCATACTATATTTCCAATTTTTTTTTTTTAACAAACAAAATTAATTTATATTATATACATTATAATACTTCAATGCATACTATGGAAAAATCATTAATGCATATCTGTGTATATAAAAATCGAATATGGAAATTTTATGAAAAATGTCACGTGTGCTGCATGTAATATATCAAGTCTGGATACATTACGTAAAAAATTCAACTAATCGATACGTTTATGAAGTGGCAAATATTTTCATACGAGCATTCATGTGCTTAGCACTATAAATAAGTATATGTAGAGAAATTTTAAATACTTGTAATTCTTGAATTATATGTATAATTATTACGACCCTTATGCCGTGATATTTGTGATTGATACTTATGTTGATATAACTCGAAAACTATGCTTCCTACAACGAAATGCATTAAATTTGTGTCCCTCGGCCCCTAGATCGCCACGCCCATTAATATTTCGATCTACACCCCCCCCCCTTCCCAATTGAATTTAAACTTTTGTGTTTGTGTACATAATGTTTAGTTTCTTATTTTTCTAATATCTGGGAAACAATGCATGCAATGTCAAAAATGCTTGCAAAATGTTTTTTGGTTTGATTTTCAACGCTTATTCCCTGTACATCTTGAAATTTTACTCTTCATTCTAAATAATAACTACCCAAACTACCCTCATTTCTACATGGATCGATATAAACACTTTATCTCTTGAACTTCGGTACTTACATCGGCATGTGTATGCATGTGAATGTTAGGTCGACCGAGATACTAGCTGCCTGAATCCGAACAGTTTTGCATTCACTGTAACAAAAATTGACCCTGCTACCCTCCTCGCCATCGGGTGCACTGCCTATGATATGAATTTGGTGACTATAGCTTCAGTGGATTGGAAATGGCAGCCAACTAGTCTTATAAGAGGGTTTAAGCCATACTTAACCCTATATTTCAGTTTGCTGTCGAGGGTGATGCCTATGTTATGGATTTGGTGACTATAGCTTAAAGAGTTCCGAAATTATGGCCTACTATGTCTATAAGAGAGCTCGAAGAATACTCGACCCTACCATCCACATAGATGGTTCGTGATTTCTGCATAAGTATGCTTACAAACCGATTACCTCTCACACTTTATAATTTTCATTACCACTCGATTTGACATATTTCAATGGTTATATTTATATATATATATATATAACGGTTTAGACCTGTACTAGCACCCATGTCCTGGTGGCTCAGTCGATTAGTGCGACTATATACAAGTCCAAGGTCCGGTAGTACGCCACTCCTCGCCTCCACAGCTTTTTATACTGTATTAAACTATATCACGAAGATAAAGGGAAGTGTCTACATACAGAACATGGAACATCGCCCTTAGCCACCAGTCGACACAAGCACTGCCTAGCTAACAGTGAGCGAACCAAAATGGCACTACTGGTGGGCAACAAATGAATCTTCCAAGATGGTGGCTAGCACCACCTAGCAGACGATATGAGAACCAAGATGGCAGTAGATTAGAACAAGATTACGACCTACAGACATCCAAGATGACAGCCAACAGCAGATGATATTCAGTTGGAGAGAGGCGAGAAGGCATGACAGAGCAGGAGGTACCACGGTGGAATGACAGAGCATGAACTGGAAAAATCTAGAATCAAGACGACTGCATAGAATGATAGCATGAAGTATCTGGCGGATGGAGGTTAAGTCCCAAGGTCATATCAAAGGTAAAGGTTATGATACTCTGCCAGATGCTGTGTGTGCTCGAACCTACTATTTTTAACTACTTTTATTTATAATGCTCAATCAAGGCATAATGTTTATCAATAAAATCGGTATTCAGAAGCTTCAAATCAATACGCTTTCTACATTCATACTGTATTTGTCCAGTAGCCTAAAACGACACGAGTGCCAAATTATCAAAACACATTATTTATTTATTTTGAAAGATGGTTATGAAAGAAGGGGTTGTTATAAAAGGAAAATAAAGGATTATTCACGATGAGTTACCACCACTCACACGGTTTATTCCTTACATAATTTGGAGCAAAATATGTCATACATGTGGGGGTCCTATTCCCAATATTTACAGAGTAATTCGAAACATCTGAAAAATAAAATAATTTTTGTAGAAGTAAATACAGTGATGTATTATAAGACCGTATTGTTTACTGTTAAGCATCACAATTGCATCTAGAAGCAAACAAAATATGTTCGAAAATGTTTCCGTCTACTTGCGTAAACTTGGACGCACGCTTATGAACCGCACGTGTTGCTATATGTAGCTGCACACGACTGTCTTTGATTTCTGTAGCAGCATGCATGATACGCGCAAGTAGTTCCTCAGGCGTCTGTGCAGTCCTTTGGTAACCAATATCCTTCATCCATATCCATACGCAATAATCTAAGCATTTCCAATTTGACGGATTACTCTGTAAATATTGGGAATAGGACCCCCATTTATGACATATTTTGCTCCAAATGATGTAAGTAGTAAGCCACGTGAGTGGCCGCAACTCCTCGTGAATCATTTTTTATATTTTTTTTAACATGTAGAAGTGTGTAAATGTTGTATATAATTGAACGAAAGAGAGACCATACGGAACTAAATTCAAGAAATGGATGTTTCACGCACAGGCTGATTTGGAATTGTAATATCAAATATAACCTCTTCAGATGTATTAACTTTAATTAAGTTTAAAATTGATACCAGCCTGAAAAAAAAAACTTTCTACACCATAACATGGTACAAAAAAATTTAGGTTAAACTTTTCCTACATTCCACGCGACTACTTATCGCTCACGCGAAACACTCTACCCATGATTTGCACACTTATAATTACGTATGTAATTAGTACAATTTAAGTATGGCCTGTATTATCGGCAAAGAATTAAATTTTACTCCTTGGCTACATGTATCCGAATCGAAGTTTTATTTCCTCAAAACTCTAAAAACTTTCACTGTTAAGCGTTAGTACTACGTGTGCCTTAATGCTACCTGAAACTTGTTACTTGGTCTTGTCCTTGTCTGTCATAAATATAAGACTAAAGATGAGGTAGACCGATCTCGCCGACTGCGCACAACCAATCTTCGTGACCCAACATTGAACTGCGTTTCTGCCTATACGAATAGCAAAAACGGTGAGGATTGGATTTGAGGTTAGGAGACTGTTAGGTTAACAAATGTTTTGTAATTTTGTATACTTCCACTAAACGGTTTGGAATGCAGCTAGATTACATTCGAATTGGTAAAAATAATTTATTCTTATGAAAGTGCTTTTTATTTTTTAAATTAAGATATAAACAAACATGTTCATCACTGTTGGCCATGCGACTTTGACAGTTGTGTTACTTTGGGGTAGGTCAATGTTGGGTACATGCGCATCTTTACTCTATTGTCATAACTGTCAATTAAAGTGGAAAGTTCTCCACTGATGGAAGTATTATCATCGTGCTCACGACATGGCTTTTTTTTTTATTGTCTCTCTGCTGAAAATAGGAGCGTGATGTGCTGTCACTTGTAGAACAAACCGACTCCTGTGCGCATTCTTCGCCCCTCACAATAACGACTGACAGCATGACATTCTGGGGGAGGAACACCCCTCCCCTAAAGACAAGGAGACGAGCCGTTAGAAACATGTGGCGACTATTCACACAGCAAACCCACGACCAAAGCTGATAATGTGTGCAGGGCTGGAAAAGAGGGGGCCATACGTGCAGGAGCGAGGGAGCGTCGTTCCATTGTTTCGGCCAGTCACAAAGAGATGCCAGAATTCCACAATGCTTCTCCCTGTCTGGGAGCGACCTTGTTAACACAATAATGTATGTACACTACTGTGCCATTTTGTGTGACATATTTCCTTGAACACTCTTTGTATCTTCTTGGACATATTTATATATTGAGGTTTTTAGTGATAAGGCTAGCTATTTCCCCAATTTATCTCTTCATTCATTCAAATCATTTTTGTGCTAGAAATAATTTTTGTGACAGTGAGAAGATTATTTTTTCAACTTATGTTTGTATTTATTTTTAACAGTGTCGTGGGTGCTTATTATGTAAATGGTAAATTTAATTAAAGTTTACTTTTGACAGTGTATTTGACTGTGATTTTATTTGTGATTTCTCTTATTAGAATTTTTTTCATTTTATTGTAATAATTAATTTGTATGCGACTCGTTCTAACTATGTATGTAGTAAATACCAACCTAGAAGGCGTGTTCAATTGCGTGGTTTTAAGACTGCGCTCACTTCCTTCTTCGATAATTTTCAACATAGCTTGAAGTGCTAAGTTTTTTACTTTATATTTTCCCGGTCATGTTTTGCACTAATCAGTTCATGTTTTGAATTAGTTATTCCCTTTAAATTTGACAGTTAGCGATAGCAGCGTTACGCCTGTCTTTTCGCGATGCTGTGCCTGATAGCTGCGGATGGCGATTGATGTTGTGCACAATGTGCACAAAGCCAACATTGTAACGCGAAAATAACAATTTACTTGTTCTCCATTGCATGCGCATGGAACATCACCTCAATTTGGCAATAACAGTGTTCTAATAATTATGTAGTAGGAAACGGCAGTTTCCGAATTTCGGTCACCTTGTCGTACTTACCCGTTTAAAATTGGAACTTTTTGAAATTCGTTAACTCAAACTCAACACAAAAGATAATAAGACAAATATTTTAAGAATATTTTCTCATTTGACGTGTTAATGTGTAAAAAAAAATTTATCTGTCAGGGTGCACTCTATTTTTCAAGCATTAATTTAATGCTATTTTTATTTGTTTTTCATGTCCATTTTTTGTCAACATCAAAAATTACATCCGAAAAGTACTCATGTTACTGTTACCACGTTGAAAATATTGAAATTTATTTGTAAATTAACTATGAAGAATAAATCAAGATAAAACTATACTTAAGTTTGTCATTTCTTGTTTTGAAATGCTAAATAAAAAAAACATGCGAAATTCCTTTATAGGCCGTTCACGGTAAAGTGAGCACTTTTTGAAGCCGTTTCATCATACATAATAACCAATAAATACACTTAATTGTGGCTTCCGACTTTTAGTTTTGGGTACGGTGAATGTAGACACTGTGTTTATTACTAACATGGCGAGCTTTACATTAACAAGTGGCGGAAGGATATAAATTGGTTGAAAGAAAAAAGTAACTGCGGCTTCAAAAGTACTCACTTTACCGTGACCGGCCTATACATATTTAAAATAATATATATTGACCGACTTGCCATAAGTGTTTGATGAGGCAGTAAAGCCTTTTTTTTTTTTTGTGCCTTACATCTGGCAACCCGTAATTAAGATCCACGTAGCGCGTGCTCCTTGAGTGGTCGTATGGGCACACCGCAGCCCAGGCTATCTCTGGTGATGTGCCGATGCAGGCTGGTGGCGCAGTACCAGCTTAGACATCGCAACTGAACAGCCTAATGTGTTCGCGAAGGAGTTTGAGCAACGATGGTGCAGTATTTAAGCTACCAAATTAGTATAAGTTAGAATTAAAACAAGGTCCGAGTATGTTGGAAATATTCTGGACGGGGATTAAGTAAGCAGCGTGGTGGACACTTAAGGCCGGGAGCACACGGCAAGTTCCACGTGACAGGTCCGGCCCGTCCACTTTTGATGATCCATGGAGTAGCATTGGGCAGCACACACGGGCACAAGCACAGTAGGATGGACCCCCACCTAACACACACGCCTAGTGCCTCATCGTTCCTACGAACAAGGCGTGCGGTGTTTCCGTCGTGAGGCTGTACTGTGTAAATTAGAACCGTAACATAGGGGTTTTATTACGCGCAATGAAAGACTACAGAAGAAATGTTTTCTCCGAGAATACAATTAATACGACGAAAGTAAAAAAAAAAAATATAAAAAAAAATAGGGGCATGGATAATTGTTTCTTTTCTGACAAAAAGTCGTATTGGCAGAACATTTATTTACAGAGATGCGCGTATTTGCACAAACCTCAATTTAAAAAAAAATGCGGGGGTCCATACCACTCTTAAAAAGGCCCGGGAGTAACGCGGGGCGTTTTCCTGTGCCGTGTGTTCTCGGCCTAACATGGTGGGGAATATATATATATATATATATATATATATATATATATATATATATATATATATATATATATATATATATATACAGAGAGAGAGAGAGAGACATAAGGGCAAAGCCACGGAGATAAAGATAAAAGACGCATCGGCAAAAAGAGAAAGAGTAAAAGAAGAAACGACAAGAAGCACAGAGCATCATAAATGTGAAATAATTTAAAACAAAAATCGCGGAAATACTTTAAAGAATTAAACATTTACCTTCATTAAATCGCGTTTACAGCATTAGTTAGAATTTAATATCATGGAAATAAAATAATATAAGACTTAAAACTGTTACATAAACATTTCTGCGTCCAACTTTACTCAGTAGTTGTTTAGGAGTGAAGTAGAGAGATACGGGCGACTCTAACATCGAGATCTTCAGATCCGATGAGGACAAGTGAGGTGAGTGAAGCAAAGCCGGAATGCAAGGGCGGGGGAAACGGCATATCCCCGAGAAAACCCGGCGACCAGCGGCATCGTCCAGCAAGATTTTGTTTGGAAGAGAAACGTACTCGTTATATTACAATGCCTTAAGCTGTATGCGTAACTTAATTCACAGTCGGCAAAAACGAACATTACGACGATTTCGTGATTATACTTTTAGCCCCCTCCCCATTCCAAGTCGTGCATTCTTAAGCATCTATGTTTACGAAAAGGAAAACGCAAATTACAAAACTTTATTCGATTTTGCAAGTAAAATTGGTTACGTGTCAATTTTCGTTATTCGGCAGTGGCGTTTATTCCATATACGCAAAGTAAGCAATGCTTACCCTATACATATTGGAAATGTTTGACCCTTTATAGTTTTCGCCTTAACTTTAAACACATTTAATTCTGAGTTTCCCGTTTCCGATTCGAGAACCAGAGATTTCGTAAATCCCAAACTGTACACGCATAGTGCTGCTATCTAGTATGTAGTTCCACAAACGGGAGCGACTAGTGACACGCCACACGCTCGAGCGCGTTCCTTCGGCAGAGTAAGCAGTCGTCGTGTTTGCGTCCTCCAGTTAATTTTTTCCTTGGAAAATGGATGAAAGTGTTCTGGGAAACGGGAGTTTTCCTACAATATGTAATAAGGTCTCTAAATAATTTTCAGTTTAATTATTAAGTTCATTTCGTTTCCATTTTTATAACTAATTTTAGGTATTATGAAACGGTGAATACACGTGGAGGGTAATCAAAGTTGGAAGTTGCGTTTGTTAGTAGAAATTGCTTACCCTGTAAAAAAAAAAACTTACTACACGCCACTGCGCTGGTGGAGATGACAATGAAAAGGGGGAGGGGTGGCCGAGCAGCAGCAATGGCCGTCTCCGGCCGACCACGCGCTCTCAAACCACTTGATTGGCGGCTGGACGGGGCAGGATGGCTCGAATCTCGGACTGACGAGAGCGCCACTGACGAGACGCGCCACTGCCAGATGCCACCGGACCCGCCTACTCAACAGCTATACAGCTTGCGCCAGGGAAATCCACCACGCTGCTCACTAGACCACGGCACGGATGGGAAAAAAAAAAAAAAAAAAAACTTGCCGTAACTCAGTTCCACGTACCCGTAATGTTCTGTCACAGGCCGCCTGGGACGTGCATATCCTACTTCACGAGGGAATACAGGAATACACAACAGCTATTATTAACAGCAGTTAACTATCTTTAAACTCTATGGTTCCTATCAGTGTGGGAAAACTTTACGTCAATCTCCAATTACAATTAAAGCACTTAATGTCTTAACACTAGTTGCAGTCACGATAAGGTGATCACTTTGCAAATCAACCATAGAAAAATGTCACTGCCCCTGCCTGCATATATTTTAACTGGCGCACTGAGTGACACGCGCCCAGTAAAGTTGGTAACGATGGAAAGTAGTTACGTATCTTTCTGTCGAATAAAAAATATTAGGTAACAATTTGTGACAACTTAAATTATTTCTTTCTCTTTCTGTTTTTAAATACGCCTAGTTGTAAAAATGAGCAGATATGTAAAATATTTTCTTTTTAGTAATTTCACACTTTCACTGGACCGACGCATGAATAAAGTGATGAGGCCCATGACAATGATAATTTTACGTAAGACTGAAGAATACACTATGTGCATATAAGTAGATCTTAAGCAGGGCTATCAAAAGTGCTCATGTTACCGTGAATAGCCTTTAATACTTGGTTACACATACACGATCAGAAGGTCTTATGCCATACATAAAAGCCATTCCAAATCTCTGCCACTCGCATCCAACCTCGCCTTCCCGTAGTCCAGCCGGCCAGGCTGACACATTTTACTCTCCCGATGCTCGCAGAGTATACGGGAGTCGGCTAAAATCCCGCGATTCTACCTGTGGAAAGTAACAGCACAGAAAGGTAGATGATACGATGTTGCACTAAAGTACCCCTTTGTTGACGACACAGGATTAGCATCTCGAACCTTCTACCCCTGGCCAAAGGAAAAATTTTGGTCGGAAAGGTAGAAACGAGAAGTCGGGGGATGGGAGAGAACCACCGGAATGACCTGTTTTCATTCGGGACTGGTGATCTCTTGAAGTGGCACAGGCGTCTTTTTCCCTTCAGAAATTTATGTTTCTTTTGTAAATCTGATGGAAATAGTGGTTTGTGCAGTTTAAACGTTGCCCAATATGGGCTGGCGACATTCACGTAAAATAAATGGACGTGGTCTTCTATTGAGCTGCAAACCGAAGGAACGGAAGCTTTAGACATCTACAGGACTACTTTGCCAGAAAAAGGTACGTTCCATGCATTTCATACTAATCTGACATCATCTGAGCATAGTATTAAATTTTATTGTCCAGATTATACAATATAGTCTGATTGTGTGTGTAATATGCAACGTTTTTATTTTATATATTAGCCCTATTTCAAAGTTTTTTCCAATTAAGGTATGGTGGAGTAGAGATAGTTGGGTGGATATTAACAGATAAAGGGACACATGAAGTGGATATGGAGCGGCGCCTAGAATAAAGAGCCGGGGGGAAATGGGGGATCCCCGAGAAAATCTGTCGACCAACGACATCGTCCGAGTACGATTCCCACTTGCCAAAATCCGAGTGACCCCGCTAGGAATCAAGCCCAGATCGCCTTGGTGGGAGGCAAACGTTCTAGCCGTTGGACCGCCGCTAGTATCATGTTATCAGTTACTGGCTTATGAAAGGTAAGTATCTAGATGACATTAATATGAAATCTTTATACGGCCTTATATTAACCGGTTATTTTTCACGTGTAATACTTTTTGAGCCACTACGAATATATTCATCTCAACTACAATAGGCAACGCCGTGTTTTATATTATTTATGTACCTGAAGCACAAACTCTTACAAGCTATAAATACAATTAAATTAAATGTTCGTGCTTACTAGTTATTACTAGGTAATTTCATACTAAGGTTGACGTTGTGTGTACATAAAGGACAATATGGGACCATTTTTAAAATTATATTCTTAAATTAATTTAGCCTATTTGCTTGCAATATATTGTACATTAATCCGTCAGTCTTTTAACACGAATGAACCAAAGCTGAGTTGAATTGAGACATCTAAGGTCTTCAGAGCCGATTAAGAAAAAAAATGAGGCGATTTTAGAGCAGCACTGAAATAGGAAAGGTTGAGAAAACTTGAGACCCCTGAGAAAACCCGCATTGTCCGGCACTATTCTCTAATGCTAATATTCGGGAGTAACCCCACAGGGAAACCAAAGCTAAGTAATAATGCTGTGTCTTTTCATTTACTCAGTTAAGTTTATTTATTACTTTTGCTAAATAATTACATGAAATTTATTATTTTCAATAACCATGATATAACATTTTTGTAAAAAAACACATTTCATTAATTGAGTGCACGTAATTCAATTTAATAACGTTTACAAATTAAAATGTGGGACTAATTTCAATTCATAAAATGAAAACATTTTTAATCAAATTATATTTACAAAAGTATGTCACATTATCATTTTTCATTTACAATTATTTAGTAATAATATGTTTGAGAGATGAAACCTTTTTATACATGTAGTATTGCTCAAACTCCATTTTGTGGGGAACTTGTGGGTCACTAATTGTTTCCACCTTTTCTGCATCGGCGTCTGTTAATGTCCAATTATGATTATTACTAATTAATTAGTCATACAATGGGGTAGTTTTTTCAGCGGTAGGCATTCGTTTATGTGGTACATTATTATTTTTTAAACTCATGTAAACTAGTGCCTTATTTTCTGGACCAGGCACAACTTCTTAAAACATATTTATTTTTTACACTGCTATACCCCCCATGACACGAATAGTGTTTGGTAATGTGGCTACATTAATCATCTGTCATGCGTTCCAATTTCACTTTACAGGGACAATTTCCTTTGTCACTATTTTTAAATACTTAGTGTAGTGTAGAGTAGGGCTTAAAAATCGTTTAAAAATTCGTAGATTTTAAATGTTTTGGAATTGGAATTATACATTCGTATTTTTTTTTTTTTTTCGACCCTACTACCAGCTGCCTCTGTTTGGACGTCTACTCCCGGAAAATCCTATATATAGGGTGGTAATAAACTCTAACGACAATCTTAGGCAGGTGATTCCTCATAAAAAAGAGGTCAAAATAATATGCACGACTTATAGGCTAAGTCTGTTCCTAAGAGGTGTAACCACCCTTCAACGTGTAGTTGAAGCAGAGGAGTTTTGCTAGTGACACTGCCAGAATAAACGATAAATGTCTAACTTTATTGATACTGTAATTTAAACGACGAAATAAAAACCATGACAAATCTGGGTTCGGGTGTGAACCCATCACATGAAAACGGACTTATTGGAATCTCATTTAAGCATAACGCAATTGTCATATATTTTTGGTTGTTTTCTGCAGATTAGCATTCTACCATACACGATGAACAAAAAATCTGGCTTGTGTTTTAACACAACGTGCCACCGTTTTTGAGAAATGCATTGTTATGTGCCAAATTATTCGATTCGATAGATAAGAATATGGATGAATTTATCGAGAACTATGGAGTGTAGGGAACACTATACATTATTTTTGTTTGCCATACACGATTGATTACCAGTTCACAACAAAAATATATATAAAAATGCCAGGCATTAAAAGTTTTAATGAACAAGCGGCGTTTATACCCCATCTGTTAATTTGAGAATTTAACATTTCGGAGTTTTTGGGTTTTTTTTTTCGTATTGGATAGTCTATATAAAGTGTGTGACAGAAAAAAATGTTTTCACTGACCCCTGTACCAGCCACTTTTTTCACGCACCAATATCTTTTAGCGCTTAGCAATTACTCTCTAAGCCAGCACTGGTGAATATCGCCACTTGTTGAATGAAACGAAATAATATTAAAGAATACTACAAATTTCAAATTAACCAGTTTATTGGGTACTCCTAGCGATATACAGCTGACAGATATTTCATGTTATTTTCTTTTTTCATTTCAGACAATTGTTCTTTCTGTAAGAGTTTTTTGTAATATGTTTATCTTCCGCAGGAAAAATCGGATTCACCGTGTGTTGAAGTGCTTCAGTTGATGCACTATTGGATAATGAAATATTATCCCATACGGTTGCACAAAAACACAATATTTCTGTGTTTGACAGTTGACAAAAAATGCAAGGAAGACGAATAGTAGACACACATTTTTTTTATTTCTTCCTTAAAAGAGCTTGATAGTCACAGCACTCTGAAAGATATGGACGCTGTCCGCGAAAAACGACGTGTTTTGCGGAATTGTTGTATATTTAAAGGTCGAATGTGTAATGTCGAAATTCCCGTGTGGAGTGATAAATATCCAGAGAAAATTGACGTGAATACAGCTACACGAGTGGAACTCTTTCTTCGGATGGCGGACACGCACAGCTTGAAGAAGTGTTCTAAGCAATGGATGTACCTGTATTATCAAGTAAGGCTTTCTATAAATATCACAATACTGTGTGTGATGCTTTGGAAGCTACAGCTTTGTAAGAAGTGCAAACTGCTGCTCTTGAAGAGGTTAGGCTGCAAAGGAAAAGGGAGAAGTTGATTCTGACGGCATAAGTTGATTCTGACGGCATTCTGACGATAATGGTTGTTGTTGACGGTTGCTGGTCCAAACGTTCCTACAGAACCAACTACATTGCCTTGTCTGGAGTGGTATGTACTTAATAGCACACATATGTACACGAATTTTTCATGCATGTTCTTAAAAAAAAAAATTATAAATGGCTAAGGCCGGATCTGGGTTTGAAAAGGGTGCGCAGGATGCCCCAGCCGTTGGACTAGAAGAATCGTGGGAATGGGCCGAAAATTTTTTTTAACAAATAAAACAAAATTATTCAAAAGCAAATTAAATATATGTGATTTTATCGTAGTGTTTTCATGAGTGTAGAACACAAGCAATGCAAGGAAAGAAATTAATTTTGCAAATCTGAGAAAAGTGAAAATTATGTATCAGCGCTTCAGAAGTGCGGCCTGTTTCAAAAAATGCAGAACGTTGTTAGATATATGAGTAACCAGAGCAGAAGTCTCATTCACAAAGTTAACAGCAACAGAGTGGAGCACTACAATGCAGCTGTAGCAAAATTTGTCGGCGGAAACGTGTTAACTTTTCTGCAGGCCGGTCATACAACGGAAGATGTTCTGGAGCAGTTGTTCGCCACAACAACGCCGGAATGTCACTGTACAAAATACACACATTTATGCACAAGAAAAGTCCTGGCGTCTTTTGTAAGAACACGAAGCATAGAAGGAAACGAAGAACGCAAACAAGAATAAAGAAAAACAACAGTCAGTGCAAAAAGAAGTTGTTCAGTAGAACTGAGGCAGACCAAGATTATGGCCCTAGTGTTGAGCGGCCAGATCTTGAACCGGAAACATTCAAGCGAGAATGTAACGAATTTCTAAACAAACTGCATCTCACAGAAAGAGAACGACATGCCGTGGAGAGAGCAACTGTCTTACAAAGAGAGAGCGGAGAATGGAGAGAATGAAGAAGAAACATTCTTACTGCATCTATTTTTGGAAGGGTTTGCATAATGCTGCCGCACACAAGTTGTGCACCGACTGTAAAGACTTTGCTGTATAATCACGTGGAATGTGAATCCCTTGCATACGACAAAGAAAATAAAATCAGAGCTACTGCTGAAATTGAAAGTAAATTTATTCTGAAAATACACTAATGTTGACTTTTTATTGATTCAAAAATACCGTACCTTGGCGCTATTCCAGATGGATTAGTAGGGTCAGATGGCACAGTCGAAATAAAATGCCCATTTTCATCTTCAAGGATGACGCCACACGAGGCCATTGTAAAGAAAAAAGTGACATGGTGTATTAACAAACATGGCAAAATTCTTAGCTTAAAGAAGAGACATCCATAGCATTATCAGGTTCAAGGCCAGCTCCACATTTCAAACAGAAAATTTTGTCTTTTGTCTTTGGACACCACTGGGGATTGAAGTTCAGAGAATTGAACGAGATGACAAATTTTGGAGGATTGAAATGCTCCCGAAGTTGGCGAAATTTTGCAATCACTGCTTGTTACCTGAACTTCTTGACCCCAAGCACGCCAGGTCCATGCCAATCCGAGACCCGGAATATATTGTTGAGGAACAGAGGGGGGAAAAAGTGAAATTAATTTCTTCCAACATTGTCAAAACTTCTCTTGCAAAACCTGAACTGTTATCCCATTTTTAATAGGACACAAATTATTGTTACTCTCCCACTAATTTAACCCAACAGATTTTATAATGAAAAGCCAAGTTACCATACTTTTAAATTTTTTAATTCACATTTATATGTTTGGGTTATGCACAATCACATTTATTTTGTATAAGAGCTGTTTTTAAGATGACTGCATCTTCTACATTGTTAGACTAAAAACCAAAAAAGTGTATTTTAAAATTTAGTTGATTCAAAAATGTTCTTTATGTATTATAACATAGTAAAAATGTTAGCATATTTTTACAGATTACATGAAAGCGATGATGATGATGGGACTGTGAAGTACTACATTTGTAACATACCTTATATATTGTTTTATACATTTTTACATAACTCTGGAACTGTATCATATATATAAACCAATTGTTATATATATATATATATATATATATATATATATATTAATGTCGGTATTTTATAATATTTCATTTTAATATGTTAATAAGATGTATGTTTGCACATGTGATTGTGTCCAGTGACATTCGGTAAGATTTCACACCTGTGATAATTGATAGATTTCAGTCGTTTGCTTACATTAAATAATTTATTTTATCTTCAGGAAACAGGTATTTTTTAATTGTATAATATGTAATATTTGTATTTGGACATTATTATTTCTAAATGGGGAATGGTGTTACGTGTATATTACCATGGACTGCATTGTAAGTAATAAACTGTTGACTATATGCAAGAATTGTATGAACATTAAATACGTAATTACATTTGATTTGTACAAATGTAGACAAAAAATATTGCTTTATAATGTCATTTGTTTTAAAATTCTTTAAAATTTACTGTCTAACAATATAAAAAATTTAGTTTCATATTTTATACGAATGATAAGTAATAAATAAAAATAATTTGCGATGCAATACGTGTTTTATGTTGAAGTTAATGTATGACACAACATTAAACCTAACGTTTAAAATACAGCAACTTGTGAAGTCATGATGCTTATTCGGTTGTTTTTTTTTAAATACTGCATTTAGTTCTAGTTTTAATGATAAGACCATGGTTTAAATCTGTACGTGCGTTTTCCTCTATGATATATTTGCTTAAATTTGAAGTATTGGCGTACCGTGAATTCGATTACATTCAATAGTAATTAGAAGTCTGCTACGCCAAACATGTAGAGAGGAAAACAGAGGTCGTTGTAACGACAACGTGTGCGAGATAAAATTATGCAATAAAAATTCTGTGAACTATTTGGAACATATCACCTTAATCATGATCCCCCCCCCCCAAAGAAATTGAGTCATTGGGTTGCTATTGCGGTAAAATTGTATCACGGAACAAATACAAAAGAGCTTGAGATTTACAGTTTTCAGAAAGAAACAAACACACTTTCTTCAAGAGGCTGCCGAGTACGTTCTCTTATACCCTGTCCCAGTAATCGGCAATCATCAAAATTGTTTGTTTATTATAAAATTACGTAACATTAAAATTTATGCTTAGACGACATAGTTCTTTTATCTGCATCAAAACTCCAGTTAAAATTAGCATTGCGTCTTATGGCTCGCATTTTATGTACTGCTCACTCTTAAATCTATAAAATTACACTGAAGCAAAACGCACCGAATTCGTGAGCACTCAGTTGTAATGAAAACTTGGTTGAGAACTAACTCATTTCTTACTAGGTGCTAGCAAGACACACGTTTTCTCGCTGTGTTTTTACATGTTTATTATACATGATTATTTATAATTTATTAATCAAATACACGTAAAACTTAAATTAATTGAAAAATGATATACTTTCATACTAACAGAGGTATAAAATGCTTATGATATGCCATATAAGAAATAACTAAACACGTCATATACGGTGTTTTTTTAAGGCTTGATTCAGAATGTGTGAAGAAACCGTGAATACACTATAGTAAAGGCTGTTCGCGATGAAGTGAGCAGTTTTTAAATAAACCTTATAAAAAAGTCACTGCCTCTGACTGCATACGTTTTAAAGGCGCACTGAGTGACCTACTCCGACGAAAATTGGTAAAGATGGGTGGAAAGTAGTTCTATATATTAACGTCGATTAGGTAACCATTTGTAGTAACTTAATTACTATTTCTAATCTCTGTTTTTTCTTCTGCAAGAAATGTAAAATTAGTAGATTTGTAAAATATTTACTTTTCTAACAATTTCGCAGTTTCGCTTGACCGACGCACGAGAAAAGTGATGAGGCCCATGACATTGTTAATTTTACATAAGGTGGAAAGATACGCAATATGCATACAAGTAGATCCTAAGCAGGGCTTTCAAAAGTGCTCAGTTTAACGTGAACAGCCTATATACGGAAATGCAGTACCCAAAGACGATAAACCAAACTGATCTCCGTACATATAAAACACGCAACCTCTCCGTGTTGTCTATAGTTTCGCATTTCGGAAATGAACAATGTCGAGACTTCACGAGGCGTTCCAGGATATTATCGATTCTGGAGAAGTGCGAAAAAAATAAAATTAAGTAGTGTGGAGCAGCATATTAGGTAAAAGGTCAGTGTCACGGGCTGGAAATGCGCTTAATGCGTATTCAGATCCCGCTTCAGAACTTCCTTTACTTAGACAGCAAAATACCCGTAGAACAAAACGTACCCCCCCCCCCTCACTCTCACCCTTCGCCATATTATCTTTATAAATCGGAAATGTAGAAAACTCTCCAGCAAATTGACGGACAAATTACGCGAATTCATGTAAATGTGTGTGAACTTCAGGAGGCGATATAGCGTGAGGTAAACGTGTCCGTGAACGATCCATGACCATCTTGCAGTCTAGGGCACAAACCTACACTAGGATAAACTAGACCTATTGTCTTCTGTGCCATGCAGACAACATGAACTCGCCCACCGCCTGTACAGCCACGTGCTCAACAGTAATAAATGTGTTTGTTTACATTTTAATTTTCAGCAATCACGTCCTTTTATATGAATGATATACTTTCGACTATAGGGTCTTGACGGAAAAGTGAGCAATTTAGAGGCCATACTTACTTATTTCAGCCATTTTTTTAATCATTTAAACACTTTTTCAAATAAAATATTGCCATGTACGTAATAAACACAGCGTGTAGATTCCAGCGCACTTGGAAATTAAGGGCTAATACTAAAATAAAATATATGCAATCACTATTATTCCAAACGAGAGGGATTTTAAAAGTGCTCACTTTACAGTGAACAGCCTGTAGCTTGGATATATACTACAAAGTTGTGTCATAACTAGTTTATAGGAAGTATATGAAAATCTCTAAGCCCTTAATAACACAAACTATATTCTAACCTCAAACCCTAAACATATTCTTTTTGTTAGTGCTGTTGGCAGAAAAGAAGTCCGACGTTTGAACGCAGCGAGCATCCACTGCGCAGCTATAAGAAACACACTACCCCACATTCATTCTACGGGTTCCAAGACCAACCAGTGGAAAATTAGCTTTGCCGAGATACTAGAAGTGGCAGTACAAAGGAAGAGAAATGGCAGAAATTCGGAGTGCCTAATTGGGGCTTGAATTGCTTTGCACCACGTAGGAAAATTAATTTGTTTTTTACAAGACAATATGCGCATTACTAAATTTGCCATTAGACCTACGCGTACTTTGAACCCTCCGAAGTGCTACTTTGACAATTTCATTATAAATGTTTTTCACTTGATAGATTTTAGACTAGGTTCCATATTTAATCACTTTTATTAATGAAATTCTAAAGATAGCATGCATAGACCGATATATCTTTTATGTTTTCTCTCTCGTGCAATATTTAAAATGATCACAAAAGTCTGGCTCGCTTCCACATTCCTAAAATATAGCTTCATGTTTCATAAACGAACTTAGCAGCAAGGCTCTTGAAATATGTGCGTTATGAACATGCTCCCTGATATACAAAGAAAAGTTCAAAATTAAAATCGTAAGCAGAAAGGAAGCTGTCAAACGATCGCGTGAAAACAATTAATTCGGACTTAGCACGAGTAATCTTACCGTTAATGAATGAAAAATTTTGGGGGAAACTATTTACTCACACAACTGAGAAAATTGTTTTGAAAATACATAACGGTATATCGATACGTTTTGAATGAGTAACTTCTAGTTCATGAAGTTCTAGTTCATGAAGTTACGATTGAATGCCCCTGCTACCTGGATACTTTTGTTAAGGACATAGTAACGCATGTGGATTTGATGGCAAAACTGGAACATTATGTGGCGTAATATATTAGTCACAAATGGACGAGTATAAAAATTCTTGCCACCCATATGTTATCACAAAAATAAAACAAACCACTTTTAAACTATTTGTAATAAAAAGTATGCAAAGCCAAGAGAATGGAAAAAAGTCTCGCCAGGAATAGAAAAAACGTTAACCCAAAGAAAAAAAACTGGCCTTTATAATCAATGAATTACATAGAAAGTTAATGTGTGTGTGTGTGTGTGTGTGTGTGTGGACCTAAGAATCTATTAATGTTGCCGCGTCCTGACTAGTAGATCGACCAGAGAAAAAAAACGAAGGATCTGGCCACGTGGATGACAGCAACTAATTTCCCTCCCCTCTTCCTCCCAACCGCCAAAAAGATTCACTCCCAAACAGTTGGAGCAAGCGAGGTCATAAGTCGACGTGACCGCGAGGTAAGGAGCCACATCAGGCCAAACTCTCACAGCTGGGGTCGCATCTCGCGACCTAATGAACTGTTCGGCGGAAGTCTTCACAGTCCAGTAAATGTGCCCCGCAGCTTGCCAACCTCCCACCACCGGCGAAGATGAGAAAGAAAAGGGGAGAAAGTACACAAGAAAACTACGGGACGAGAGCTTTGTCGACGCCGGTACTACTTCCCACGCTTGGAAACCGGGGAACATCTCAGGATCGCCTTCTGAGAAGCTTCTATCCCCGCCCGATCTGATCTTCCCAACTCTCATACTAGGCTTATAAGGAACTTCTCTGAAACTGCTGTCTTCGCGAGCGATTTTCGTACGAGTGATACTACGCTGCAAGCTCCGACATCAACTATCCTTGTTCAATGTTAAATATTAATCTACCTCACGCGCTAAGTATTTAAAAAAAAAAAAAAAAAAAGTTTATAAATCAAACTAAGCCAACAGTATAGCAGATCTGAAAATCATAACCCTTGCGTTAAGAGAAAATAGCGTCAAACATGTCAACAGCCTGGAAACAGGATGAAACTACATTCAGAAATGTTGATAAGATTCTAACAAGTTTTACTAGCTTCTTTAAGCAATGTGCCTTAAGAGAATAAGAGCAATTTTAACAAAGACAACTTCCTAAGTAGAAAAAAAAAGAAAAGAAGTATTTCTGACCCAAATACTAACCTGTAATGCTTTACAGTTCATTTAATACGCAATCGTTCAAATCTGGACGAATTATAAACTAGGGTACTTATACAGTTGATCTTGTATTTTTGTACCATAAAATATGGACTACCTCTTGCTGTGATACGGAGTTCAAATTAGTTTCGTTGACCTATACCTACACAGGCCAATTATAAGTAATAGTTCTGAAGACTTGCGCTCCGATGAAGGGTCAAACTCCTTACCCAAATTCTAACTTACATGTAAACACCCACTGGTGGAAAAATAAATAAATAAATAAATAAAATAAACATAGCACAGTTACAATTATTTTACTTTTCATTTAGTTCCAAACTAGACAGGAAAAAAAATGGTACATTTTTACGAAGAGGTATGCGACTAGGATCGGATCAACTCCAATCGAAGCTTCCTAATCCCTATTGTAATAAAATGCGATGAAATTCAAGGCTGGCCATCATCAACACAGAATAACACAGTTAGCTTACCGATCACGGACCGGATCTTAATAGATATAAAAATATCTAATTCCGATATACAAATAAAATATATATTTTATTCGATATATCGTTTCGTAAAACGATACTTAACCAGTATAAATAATATAATTTTTCCCGGTATCAACATCCTTAGTGCATCGTCGTCCGGAGCCTAGCCGAGAGACAAGGTAGCATGGGAGAGAGAATATTAAGAAGGTGCATTACACGTATGCGTATTTAACCAACGACCTGTAATCAATTTACACCTGATCTCGTCAACTGCAGCCAGCACGTCGCAACTGATCCAGCTTTGCAGATACCAAGACCCAGCGATCTGTCGGCGCATTGCATTGGCGTGGGTGTACAGACATCCGAGAGGTTGTTTGTTACCAGCAAAGTACAAGCGCAGTACCTCCTATGTTAAGTTGCCACTTAGTGGTAGATCGAAATTAAATCGTTAAGGGCGCTGCCTATACCAAGCCTGAAGCCACGGAGTTTAATGGGGAACCAATGTTAAAGAAATTCCTTCTAAAAGCATCCATTTTAAAGATAGCCGCTTTAAACGAAAAGTATTCTGCGTGACATTTCTTAAGGCTGAAGTATAGCAACTGCCTATGGAGCACTGCACCCGACTATACAACATGAAGACCAAGAAATTTGTCAGAAAAGTGCTATTTATGCTGTATATGAAAGAAGAATGTATATATTTTGCAACATTATAAAATATTTCACAAAAATATACTTTCTAAATGTAAGAAATTAATCAATCAATAAGAGTCTGCATTTTTTACAAAATTTAAGCGCATTTCTATTATTGATACTTAAGAAAGCAGAATTTACAATAAAATCTTCAAGAAAGATCGTCATAATATAATTTTAATAACAATGAAGTAAATAATTTTTGTACTTTATTTTATGTACGTCAATGTGTCGCAAACATTTATGGCTGAAAATGACGTAATTATAAAATGTAATTATAAAGTTCATTATAAATTGATATGCATTATTATTACAATTATTTTACATGTAATCATAGTAATATTGTTACAGGCTGCAGCTCGGCCACCAGCTCCTGTTATGCGCGGCCCGGGTGTGACCTACCTCGGCCCTCCCCTCCCCCTGGACAAACACGCTCGTGGCCTTGTTGCATCCCTTCTGGGAAGCAAGTGAATGACCGACAGCGGCGATACTGGCTGGCATCACATCCCCTCCTACCCGCTGAAGAAGCCAACACATGTACAGGAGGCGCAAGAATATTCCAGTGAGACTGGCTGGCGTCACATCCCCTCCTGCTGAGGAACCGACAAACATCAGAGGCGCAAAAATACTCTGGGAATTAGAACGCTTGGCTTAGCGCACGATTTAGAGAAATTTCTGGATGATGGTCTACGACACTATAAATACCGCAGCGATCCAGCGGCCAGCAGTCTTTGGCGAAGGTCATCTAGATAAGTGCGGATGCGAAGTCTCGTACGGTACAACTACGGACGCGGGACATTATCCAAACAGAGGTGGGATTTAATGGACACACAATACTGATTTGATTTTAAATATTGGAACTGTGAAATTTGGACACATAATTTATAAATAATTGAATAAGTTTTGGTACACTGTCTATTGGAACTGATTGTTAAATTTCATTGAGGTAATTACAAATTGTATTAATTGAAGTCATTAACTGTAAACAGTAAGTGATATCAATATATTATGAGATGTTGAGTTAAGAGAATTTTGTTTGTGGTTATTGTAAATAAAATTATGAAATTAAAATTAACTCTTATTCAATTAAAACCTCCATCCCTTAACGAACTTGGTTTAGCCCACTGAATTTCGAGAGATCAATTTTAAGAATATTATGACGAGCTTTCGTGAAGATTTTATTGTAAATGCTGCTTTCTAAAGTATCCAGAATGGAAATGCGTTTAAATTTTGTTAAAGATGCCGACTATCGATAGATTACTTTTTTTTACATTTAAAAAGTATATTTTAGTAAAATATTTTATAGTGTCGCAAAAATATATAGCCTACATTATTCTGTCAAATCCAACATTTTTGACAATTTCCATGGTATCTGTACTACTCTAAGAGTTCTTCACGTTGTGTAGTCGGGTACAGTGCTACATAGGCAGTATTAAATCTTGCCTTATGACCTATATATATATATTTTAAATATTAAAATTTACCTTTTACAAAAAACAATGAATTTTTATTCGTTTTTTTTGTTTTAACGTGGTAGTATTCTCATAAGAAATTCTGTTCAACATTATGCATTGAGAAGGAATCATCAATATTGACTGCCCATTTAAACTCCACTCCTGCAGACAGCGTGCACCATAGCAATCCTAATTCAAGCTCCTTTCGGCTAGTGTATAGCAAAAGTAAGAAATGTGTGCAGGGCATTCGTGTTCGAATGATTATTCGAAATTTTCCGCCGTAACGACGGGAGAAAGGCGTCCCAGTTCCCTGTTAATAACGAATGGTTCGTCCTATTACGACAGAATAGAGTTTCTTGCAAAATGTGTGTACATAAAGCCATATTAAAATTGCAAAGAAACAAAACTTTCACTGCAGTTATTATAGAATTGTATATTGATGATTCAGAAAAGTTAAGTCTTAGGGACTTTTATTAACAACTAGCTGACCCGTGCGACTTCGTTCGCATGATTCTTTTTAAAAATTATTAAAATGAAACCCACCATAGTTTATTTAAAGTTTTATGTTTAAAGTACTAAAATTTCTTCTTTCAGGTTTACTGGAGTTATTAAATTACACCATGCCATCGCTTCGTATATGTTTTATGTTAGCGTGATATTTACGACTTTGAATTGATCTAGCCAAATTTTTTTAATGGATTCTAGCCACTGAGCCACTGCGGCCCCCTTTTTAGGTGCTCTAGACACTGAGATACTGCGGCCCCAATATTGAGTGCTCTAGCCTCTGACCAGCTGCGGCCCCATTATTGGGTTCCCTAGCCACCGAGCTTCTGCGGCCCCCCTTATTGTGTGCTCTAGCCACTGAGCTACTGCGGCTCCACTTGATATATTTATATTCACTGGGTCACTGCGGCCTCACTTTGAATAACTCTAGCCATAGGGCCACTACGGCTATTTAGAAGGAAAGGTTTACAGCCTACAGACAAAAAACACAGGAGAAATGACGGGAAAAAGAATGTATCAATGCTTTTTTTAATACAATAATCCTAAGAAAAGATTAATCCAGTACCTATTTACATCTTTAATCATCATTTTCTCCGGAACCGTTTGAGATATCACGATGAAACAAAGACTGAGTTAAGTTGGTCCTGGGGTTATTATCTATATGCGGTGTAAATTTGATGTCAATACGTTGAGTGGTTTTTGAGTTAAATCCGTTCGGACAGACAGACACGAAAAAAATTAACATTAGATATGGCTTAGTTAACAATTATACTATACGAAAAAAATAATGAAAAGTGAAAAATTCGAAAATCACAGACAGGCACTCCTGTTTTATTTAGCAGTATAGATCTATCACATTTGTTGTTTAATCAGAAACGATCCACTTACAATACTGTAGAGGCAATTTTCGAATTCTGACCGACTGTGACTGGCATATGTGATGCACGCTCTTGAGGCAGGTCATACACACCTTGCAGGCACAAAAACAGTTGCAAAATACAGAAGAGGCGAGGCTACACGGCGCGATGAGCAAGCAGAGCAACTCTCTCATCAACCTCTATATTTCTCTATCTCTCTCGCTCTTTCCGTCGGGGTGAACTCCGCTAGTCTACCGGGATCCGGGGTATATTGACGGCATGGGCAACAGGAGAACGATGTACATAACATGGGGGGGGGGGGTAGCAAATTGCACGCCAAGTTACCGCCCCAGATACAACACCATCTGTTCGCTCGCTCGCCCGGCTGCATGCATATACTCCGTTTCGAAAACTACTACCATCGCATCCCCCCCCCCCCCCCCGTCAATACACTGTACTCATCAACTTGAAACAAACTCCCGGGCGGAAACCCCGAAACAACTGCTTCCCACAAACGCTTTTACGGACAAGTTGCTCACGTTGGGGTTTATTACAATAAAACGAGATACGCTTTCGCAAAACAGGTTGTGTTTGATTGTAATACTAGCTGCTGGAAAAGTCACTTCCCTCGCTATCAGCGCTTTCATCATACGTGGAGCATGCCGCCGTGTGAAATCCTATCCCACCACTGGCTCCTTTTGCTCCGGAATTTATTTGTGCCGATTAAATTTCCACGCGGTGCCGTTACGGGATAAAGACTTCTCTACACGCCGTTCAAGATAATTAAGCACTTATAAAATCAGCCTCTGGGGGAGAAAACTTTAACAGGCACACTGAGTGAGTGGCATGCGCCCAGTAGTTAAGGTTGAAGTAAAGCAACTGCCTATAGAGCACCGCACCCTACTTTACAACGGGAAGAACTCGTAAAAACGTAATGCAGAAACCATGAAAATTGTCAGAAAAGTGCGATTTATGATGTATATAAAAGAAGAATGTATATATTTGCAGCATTCAAAAATATTTTACTAAAATATACTTTTTAAATGTAAAAAATTAATCGATAGAGTCCGTAATTTTTAACAAAATTTATGCGCATTTCCATTCTGGATACTTCAGAAAGCAGAATTTACAACAAAATCTTCTTCAAATTTACAACAAAATCTTCTTCAAGAAAGATCGTCATAATATTTAATATGATTGCATGTCATAAAATTCTGATAACGTAGGAAATAAATTTTGTAATTGATGTTATGTGCGTTCATTTGTCGCAAGCATTTATGGCTGAAACTGACGTAAATAAAGTTAATTATAAAATTGATGTGATACATTAATATTACATTTATCTGACATTAAATCATAGTCAATATTACGACGATCTTTCTTAAAGATAATTTTCTTGTAAATTCTGCTTTCTGAAGTATCCAGAATGGCAATGCGCTTAAATTTGGTTTAAAATGCGGACTCTACCGATCGAATAATTTTTTACATTTGAAAAGTATATTTTAGTAAAATATTTTATAATGTGGCAAAATATATACATTCTTCTATGATATACAGCATAAATCGCACTTTTCTGACAATTTTCATCGCGTCTGTACTATTTTTTTTTATATGAATTCTTCACGTTGTATAGTCGGGTGCAGTGCTCTATAAGCTGTTGCTTTACTTAAACCATCGGAAGGAAAGTACAATAGTTCCATGTCTCAACGTTGAATCAAACGTGTTAGGTGGCATTTGGTAATGCTGCGATTATTCGTAATGCTTTCCATTTTTTTTAATAAATGAATTCGTAAAATATTTACTTTTATAATAATTTCATTTCCTCGACCGGCGTATAAATTAAGTAGTCGGGCATATGGTAATGTTAATTTTACATATAGTAGAAGAACAAAGAATTTAAGTACAAATATATCTTAAGCTGGGCTTTCAAAAGGTCTCAGTTTACCGTGGACAGCCTATACTAGATTATACAAAACTGGCAAAAGTGAAAAACCAATGGTTTTTTTTCCACCGGAAATCTACTCTCGAGTGCAAATTTAGCCATTTTCCATAAGTCGCACCGAGTAATTGCCTAAGAACACAGTAAACACGCATAGTGATTGTTTTTTTATTTTAATTGTACCCTCGTAAAACCCCTATAAACCAATATGCAAATAGCTCAGAAAATACGCCTTGTTAAAAATGCATTTTGGACAAAATAAACTCTGTAGTCTAAACTGATTATCAACTACCTAAGACAGAAAATTGCTATCAATGACTAGAGATCTTAAAAGATGTTGCTAAACTGAGAAAGCATTTACTACGAAAATGCAACAGAACGTGAAATTATCAGCACAAAACGCTTTGGGGGGAGGAGGGGATTTGTCGGAATACCCAAAGTGGGTACAACACACTAGAATACAGAATTGACATTAAAAATTAATGTCAATTTACAAAAGCTATTCGCAGTTTCTATGAATTTGCATTTTTTTTTTTCGTGTGGGAGGAGGGCATGTTACTTAATAACAGTCTATCTGAAGCAATTTCATTCGCGAGGTTCCTGAATGTTATCTTATCCTCATTGTGCACATTCCTTTGGGTTTAACGTAAACTTTTACAGCGCATTTTACAAGTTACCACATCAAATTGAAATTTGCTCCCTGAATAACTAAAATTTTCAAGTATTAGTACCAAGAAATAACACAAAATAGCATTGGATGAAGAACATTTTCACAAATTAATAGGAAAAATGGGAGAGAAAGGATAAGGGAGAATAAGAAAACAGAAGGTGAGAGGGGTAGAGGGGGATAATGGGGGAAGAGGGGAAAAAATTAAGGGCAGAGAAATCTTGAGCGCTTGAATGTAAGAACTTCCTTTAATTTTAAAACATTTATTTGTAGTTACGCTCACCCGAATAAGTGTCGGTATTCTTCCTCAAACCAGCAAAATCTGACACGTAACGTCACCTCAGTCATAGTATATGCAAGATGCGGGTGCACAAAATTCCACATTCGGCAAATGTTGTTTATTTGTTTATCATCTGTACAGAAGAATTTCTCGGTAAATGTATGTCCAATTTGCGGAGTATGACGCTACAGCAAAAAAAAAAAAAATAATTAAAAAAATACCGTACCAAGATAATACTTTCTTTAATGAAATTGTAATAAAAAGAAAACTCTCCAGTATCGATCGCCGGGAGATTTATTTAACGTCCAGTTACAGAGCCATGAGCAGGGATTAAATAACGTTGGGTTAACTCTGTTAAAACAACACTTTATTCCGCGTCAGGAAACCTCATTCGCCAGGGTTTCGCCCGTCTCCAGAAACTGAGTTCTCTAGGTCCTTTACTAGATTCACTAGAAGTTAAACCCCCTAGAAGCCACGATTCTCTTTCAACAGCTTGTGCGAGAGAGGCAAGATTGTGACCAAAATTATTTTACTGTATGCGGCGAACAAGACAGCTTAATTAACAATTATTCAGCACTGCGTAGATATATACGTTCGAAGTAAAGTTCAGCGTATCGACTGAATCAAAACGTGACGATTATGACTTCGTGAGGCCGGTTTCCCCTAGCTAGCATATTAGGGAATAATGTTTTCAATAATGTGTCTTTTTAATTATAGCAGGTATTCTGTTTACGTTTTCTATTGCAACAATTTTTTTTTTTCAGGTGCATTCCTTTCAAGTATTTTTTTTTGACCACACTAAATACTACATTACTCTCAACATTATTTTGTACGTTTACTCTTTGATTATGCGCAATTTTTGAAGGCAATGTGGAGATAAAGCGATAGACTTGCATCTTTCACTCTTAGAGGCAACAAAATCTTTTCGAAGGTAGTTAATTTGGAACCAGTTTTACCCTGTGCGTTCAGAAGTTCAAGTAACTCGGCGCTCAAGTTAAATAATTTATTTTACCAGGAACTTGCTCTCTCATTTTCTGGCTTCTCTATTTTAAGACAGATTCTAGTTTTGAAAGATTAAATCGTATTTCGTAATATCATCGCAGACTTCATCACCCACAGTAACTATCAAGGATTTATTTTGAGAACGAAGTCGACAGAGAATATATACTGAATGTATAAAATTGATAAGCATTTATATTATGTAATATTAGCTCAACAATAAGAATATATTAATATTGTAAATTTTTGCTGCTATGTGTATGAGTTTTAGCCACAATCTTAAATTTTCGCAAAAATACAACCCTGCCCGTGTTTATAATTGACAGAACATAATAGTGCCCAAAACATATTTCACACAAACTCATGAGAAAATTCATGTAGACAACTTTAGAAATTTCGTACAACAAGCGGGCTTTTGAGAAGAATATATTATATCTTAAAAGCCATTGTACTTTCGACTCATTTTGTTATAGTGATTCCAACATTACTGAAACCTAATTCCTCTTGCATAGTATGTACGAGTTTGAAGGGCGGTTGCATGGTGCCTGGATTTAATACGAACTGATGTATGAGTCTGGCGGTGAAGGAGAACTGAAATAAAAATAAGGAACACAGAAGAGAACCAATAAAAATGGAAAGGTAATATCCCAGCGAGAAGGAGCCTGCGAATAAACAAGTTGCAATATTTAAACCATAAATTATTACTCATGCAAGACGCCGCTAGGTTTTCCCGAAAAGTACCACCGTACAGGTGAGTTGTACACGAGCCCACGGTGTAACAAGGTACAACCCGCCACAGTAAATTTACTTGTGAAAAATTATTTTCGTACCACTGCATTAAGATCACCCGCAAAAATTTCATCGCATATCAAGAGAGAACGTCAAGTCCTAATTTCGATCGTATTCTAATGGGCAACTTAAAACGGTATTCATAATCGTGCCTTGAGCCCTAGAGCTCTTAGAAGTTCTCACACAACTTAAAGTTCGTTTTAAATTAATAAACACTGTTTGAGCTTCTCTCAAGCAAATGCTAACCAAGACAAACTTCACGAAGACTGTCATTTTTTATTGTCTTGCAACTGCGTTTTCGTGTCGCATTAGGAGCGGCTTGAGAAAACCGCTTTCGCAATCACGTTTCATAGTTGAATCTGAGTACGTCTTCACCAAGCATACTGTCACGCGCTGCTGCTAGCACCGGCTACAAGCTCCCGTTATGCGCGATCCAGCACTGTGAGGGGGGAGGCACCTCTACCCACCACTCCACCACACAGACGCGTTCGCCGCATCGTTGCCGCCCCTCCAATAGAGGTTGCAGTGGAATGATTGACAGTGGCGTGACCTGGTTGCTACCACAGCCCCTTCTCCACTCCATGCTGTAGAAAACCGACAAATGTAGAGGAGGCGCAAGAATATCCTGGGAATTAGGATCCTCGGCACAACGCGGGATTTAGCGAAATTTCTGGTTGATGATCTCGCTCGACCCTATAACCCACGCTCGTCCGTGGTGTGAATGGACGAGAGGGCGTGATGTCAAACGAGTAAAGACTACTGTGAGAGAAGACGCTCGGAGAACTCTTAGAACATTGCGGACTGGCGGGAAATGGACTTAACTGAGGCGGGACTACATGAACATGAAGTACGGACTTTATTGTAAATATTGGAACTGTCAAACATGGACATATAATTTGTAAATTTTTTGAATATATTCTGATACACTGTCTATTGGGGTAGATTTTCAGATTTCATTAATTCCTTTGACGTAATTATAAATTGTATTGATTGAAGTCATTAATTCTAAAAAGCAAGCGATATCAATTTATTGTGAGATGTTGAGTCAAGAAAATTTAGTTTGTGGTTAAAATAAAATTAGGAAACTATAAATAATGCTGTTACAAAATTAAAACCTCCATCTCTTAACAAACTTGGTTAGTGCACTGACCTTTTAGTGAAAAATTGTAACATTACTATATGCTTGTCTTGAGAGCTATTTTGAAGTGTTGTAAAATGGCAAAGTCTGAACAGCGATAACCTTGTGGACTGAAATTACTTTGTATCAATAATAAAGCGATTAACAATTTAACCTTTGACAACAATATTCGTTTCTTACTTGACTATAACTCTCTCGGAAAAACAACAATGTATGACATTTTTAATGTTAGCGTGTGAGACACCATACAGTTAGCTTCTTCGGCATAGATGTAAGGGCATTATAAATTACAGCTACAGTCATTCACTGAGTGTAGGCACTATAGTAGATGTAAAAGGCCAATACTTGCGCAGCACACTTTTTGGGGACATTTCTTCTAAAATTACAACAAAAAACGCAGTGCACTAAATAGGGCTATTTCACCTAAAATTGCAAGGAAAAAATTAAAAACCCAAAATTGTGAAATTTGTTGAAAAATCAACGAAATATCGAGGGTTTTTGCTCCAAAATCAAGGTTTGAGGCAAAATTTAAGCTCTAAAAGCTTTTTGAGGCTCTCAAAAACAAGCAATTTTAAGCTAAAAACAAGCAATTTTAATGCAAAAAATAAACAAGCAAAATTTTTGCAGTTTTTCAGACATGAGTATGCAGGATTTGGCACGCAAGCAAAATTATACAAAAATCAAGTAAATTTATCATTTTATAGAAATGCTCATTTTGCTAACGAGCAATCTGGATCTTATGAAAATCGTTTCAAATTGAGCTTGCCGACAGATCCAAAAAATATTTTTTCTTTATAAAATTTTTATCTTATAAATAATCGTATTAAAGAAATTCAAAATGAATGGTCTTTCAGACACAGATAGTGAATCTGATTACGATGCAGCACATAGTTTTGGCAGTGATTATAATTCAGACACAGCCGAATGTGGTTACGACAAAGATTATTTCCGGGCTGAACATTATTTTCACGCAATAATTCTTTAAGATTTAGACGTTTCAGACACAGATAATTCAGATGACGAATTTGGTTATTATTCACAGGCTTCACATGTTTCAGATGATTTAGAAAATTCAGATTCAGATGGTTTTGGTAATGTTAGAAAATATATAGAACTCAGAACAGGTTTTTTAGTTGATTCAGAAAATTCCGATGATGAATCTTATTAAGAAAGTTCTACTGAAGAAGAATCTAGTTACAATGCAGATGATGAATCTGATTGAGAAACGAAATCATTTTTTGTAAATTCAATGAAAGCATTGTCGAAGTTCTACTTTTTTTTTTAAACTACTTCTACTTGCTCTAGATTTTCGCCTATTTCACGAAGGTCATAATTGTCCATATTTTCTAAAATGGTTATTTTTAAGTTTTGTAAATTTGAATGAAATTTGTAAACTATATTACGATCTTGAGATGCATCATCTTATCTATAGGAATAAATTTTTGAACCACTATCACCTTTTAAAATGTTTGTCGAACTGAAAGGCAACACAGGCATTTTTAGTTTTATTTATAAGGAAAAGAAATCTATTTAGAATTAATAAAATGATATTTTATTTGATCAAAAATCGTATAAAGTTTTAAATGTAACAACTCAATTATAAGCTCAAAAAATTGTTTTAAACTATCGGAACAATTTGTTGATTCCCCCATTTAATAATATCAAAACTTTATAAATCTTCAGTAATTATTTCTTGTAAATAATCATAAGTAGGATTTCGTTAAATAATTAAAACAACATTACAAATGGTACCGTACCTGTTTCAACATCCTTATAAAAATCAAAACAAATTTTAATGTTTGTTTTTTCTTTAACTGAAGTTTTTTCTGAATGAACAATCCATAACCTATAATGGTCTTCGCCCCCAAAATGAATAGTATTTAATATCACCATCAAAGTTTAGAGTTGGTTTATAGTAAAGTTCTTTATTTCTAAAGTCCGCATAAAGTTTGGTTTATGAATTTCTAAAAGCATTATAAGCAAGAAATTGTTCAAGACAAACACCATTTGCAATGTCTAGATTCCAGTTTTCTCTAGGAAAATTTCATTTCTACCGTTTTTAACATAAATGTTTCTCACATTCCAAAGATCATATATAGAAGCGTGTTTATGCTGCTCAGCGCGATTTTTTCTATTAAAATGAAAACCTACAATTACAAAATCAGGCATACCAAATTTTAAATTAAACTGAACTTTTATATCAAAGTTAAAAACAATTGTTCCTTTAGGAACTTCTTTTTCAAAAAATTGCCAATGATAAAAAATATTAGGTATTTTTGGATATTGGTATATTTTTTCTTCAGTTGCAATGGTGTGTTAGATTCATATTCAACAATAGGCCACATAATTTCTAATTTTTCAAAAACAATTTTACCGGGATCAGGAAGATGTTTCGTAACTTTATCAACTTTACCAAAAGTTTCGTAAAGAAATAAACAGTTGTTAAAAGATGAATTACGAGAGGGAAAAAAACTAATTTTGTAGCCCCTTTCCAAGTAAACTTCATAGTGATATCGAATAAAACCAAACAAATATCTCAGTGGATGCAGTTTTAATCTCTTGTTATTTTTTCACTAGAAACAGATTAATCTCGATATAGATTATCAACACCAGTAAATTATAAATAATTTTGTTCACTTGGCGATCTTAGTAAAGCATTCATTACTGCTGATGTTATACCTGGATTATCAACAGCTTTTTCATGTTTTGAACTTTCTACTCTAGAAAAGTGAAAAGGAAAAAAGTTACAACAAACATCAATATTGTATTCAACATATTCTGCATCAGCTCCAATCTTCTCTCTCTTTTCTATATTAAATTGATTATAAGCATAAGCATCATTTGGAAAAGAAAAGGCATCGCCTATAGGAATATCAAATTCAATTCTAGTATTTTAAACATTTATATTCCCCCTAGTTTGATCAGTTGGAGGAAAAATTTACCTATCGAAGCTCTCAATACTTTAATAGCTCACTTATAAGCAAAAATTTATACATAAATGGCAGAATCAGAGGAATTTTATAGAGTTAAATTACTCATCGAAAGATATAAAAGGTATAAAAAGCATCATGAAATAGAATATGAAAAAAATAAGACCAACCATTAATCGACGAATTACGAAATACTGGTAAAAAAAAAAAGTAGAAAAAACGAAGAAAATAAAAATTTAATAACATTAGTTTCAGTGACAATTCAACAATTCAGATTATCCACCAACACCAGAAGAAACATTGTTTCAAAAAGAATTATTTGCAAAACAAGAATCTTCTAATTTGGAGGAGTAAATGTGTATTATTCCATAAAAAAATTTGCCACCTATAGCAGGTGTTTCTACAATAAATCTCCGAATATAAATTGCAAAAAGGATAAATGTTATTAATGAAAAATATGGTTTACATGGAGTTTGAGAAAATTTTTACATTGGTGATACACAAGTAACGATAAATAATAATAATAATAATAATACAATATTTGATACACTATCTGTTAAGAATAAAGAATATGTATTAACTCCAGGACCTTTAAATTTGTTAATAGAAAAAGTCCAAGAAGCTCTTGAGGGTAAACGCACTGATAATGACCTTAAAAATTACACAAATCGTAATATTAACCAATGCTGTATTCCAAAAATATCTTCCAAATAAGAAAAGGAATAATCCAAGTACAAGCAGTGGTTGGAAGTACGAAAAATAATTGGACCAATTTATCACAGCTATATAGAATCAGCACCAAACACACCAGAAAGAACAAGTTCTACAAATTCTCCTAGAACTGATAATGGCATAAAAAAATATTACAGTTTGTCAAAACAACATATTTGTATGGACGATTTTAGAAAATTAATCGATACAGTGTTAATTATTCGCGCAAAGAAAATGCTGGAAATATCAATTATTACAATGAAAACACAAGTGTAATGAATATGTTAAACAATGTATTTTCTGATTTTGTTGTTAATAATCGATATCTTTTAAGAGTTTTTAATCTAATTCCACACACATGTTGGAGCTCTGAGCATCATGGCAAGGGTATAATAAATTGGGCACTAAACAATTTAAATCTGCCAAAAATACATTTGCCAGGCAATAATTATTGTAGCCATTTACAAAATTTAATGAAAAATTAGAAAGCTGTGATACAGGAGTAAATAAACTACATGAAGTATGCAAATATCACGATATTGCTTAAAGAGATGATAAAGATTTAGAATCTAGACATGATCCTGATAAAAGTTTACAAAAAAAAAGCTAAAGAAATCATGTTAGATAAAAATACTCCAATTGGAGAAAAAATTGCTTCTGCTGCCTCAACTATGTTTACAAAAAGAAAATTAGGATGGGGAACTAAAATGCTTTATTGAATACATACATTTATTTTTTTTTACTTATAAATGACAATAGCAAATATATCTTTCAATATTCCCTTTGAGGAATTAAAAGATTTAGGTATATTTCAATTTTTATCAAATGATCAAATTGAGAGAAAAATATAAACTTGAAAGAAGGCAACAGTTACAAATTAACTTTATCAATGCCAACAGTTAAAAAGATGACCAAAGAAAAAACTGACAGTGGTTTGCACTGTGGAGGAATTATACCAATTATATTGGCTGCTTTAGCTGGAGGAGCTAGTGCAAATTTATAATTATGTTGAACAAACTAGCAAAAATAAGAAAGAAGAAAAACAAAAAGACATAATTTAGCAATGGAAAACAAGGCTGGAAAAGGATTAGTTGCAAAAAGAGGAAGAACAAATTTTTTTTTGAATATAATATATATATATATATATATATATATATATATATATATATATATATATATATATATATATATATATATATATATATATATATATATATATATATATAAAGTATCTAGTATCGATATTGAAAAATACGTATAGCTATTAAATATTAAGTATTTCATAAGTGTTTATATGACTGACGAATTGCCGATAAGTATACACAAAAATGAATGTGCTGTAGTAAATTTTTACATTTCAGCAAATCCTGGTAATCATTGGGTTTGCTATTTTAAAGAAAACAGCGGTGTTTACTATTTTGATTCGTTTGGATGTAATATTCCTAGTAATTTAATTAATTATTACTAAAATAGCAATGTTTATTACAATTATAATAGAATTATGAATTTTAATTCAGTTATACGTAGACATCAATGTTGAATTATCTTACACCTTTTTATAGAGGATTTAAATTTAATGATGTAACTGCTATGTTATTAAATGACATATATTTGGGACACCATTAATCAAATCTTTAAATGAAATTTTTGACACTAATGCCTAAGCTTTAAAAACATATGTAGATTCACAATGCAATTCAGGTGTTTCTGTTTTATGTAGTAAATTAAGTACTTGCTTTGATTATACATTATCTTATGTTTCTTTTTTTGATCGTAGAATTGTTAATACAGATGATCCCAGATGCGATAAAGATGCTGTCAATAAAAGATATTTCGATACACAAATAGCTGATTATGCTATATACAATTCAGTAACACTATTGCTGATTATATAAAACAAATAAATATAGCAAAGCAGGCGTTGAAAAAGGAAGTAGATTCAAAATACAATACTATTGTTTCTAATTCACCATTAAAAAAGAACGTAGATTCGAAATATAAAAATATTGTTTCTGCTTATGCTTTTAAAAAGATGTAGAATCAAAAAACCATTCCATTGTTTCCAATTTAAAAAACGTATGTAGATTCAAAACCACAATTCGAGTGTTTCTGCATTACAAAGTAAACTAAGCACTTGTTTTGATTATACGAAATTTTATGTTTCTTTTTTAGGTCATAGAATTGTTAATATAGATGATCGTGTAGATGGTACAAACGTGGTCAATAAAATATATTTCTATTAAGAAATAGCTGACAAAACACAAAGTTTTGAATTAATGTGATACAACTGTTTCACGCAACTGTTTTTCAGTTCACTGAAAGTAGAATAATAATTAAAGAATATTTTTCCATAAGTTCTTTGAATATTATATTATAAAATTGTAAGCCAGCATCACTTTGAATATTACATGGTTTCCTTTTAACTAATAAGGATTCTAAAAAATTTGCCACATTCTTGGCTGTTTTATCTTTAATTGGTATAACTAATGCACATTCTGAAAATATTGATATTGTCATAATATACTTGTCACCATTGTTTATATGTGATATGCCTTTTAAATATCCAGTATCCATCATACAAGATCGATTTGCCATAAATCATCAATACCATACGAAATTCCTTTTCTTCTGGGGAAATATTTTCCATACAAGCTTATATAATTCATAATTATGCCTTCTGTTACATTAAGCTTTTTTTAATATTGATTTTTAGAATTACATACTGAGCATATCATTTTCTTAACTAATTGCCCATTTTTAATATCTTCAGTTTTACATTATTATTTTTAGTGACCTCATTACACTTCAAACAACAAGTATTAGGCAGCTGAAGCTGCAGACAAGAAGTCCTCTCCATTTAATAGTAAAAAAAATACATATTATCGTATAATATTCAAGATAAAGATAGAGAGAGAAATAGAGACAGAGTTACAATATAAAATCTCTTATTTAATTTCGACACTTGCCATTGTCCATTTTTCTACTCATATATATTGTAATAAAACCATAGTCTTCGTTCAACCTTTTCCACAGATCTCTTTAAATTTTCATAAGACATATCACCACCGACAAAATCATTATAAATACATCTTAGGTTCTGACCATCTTGTCTAGATATACATAGAAAATGTGCACCGTCTATCACAAGTTGCTTTGGTATTTTCGAATGATAAAAAAAACCTCAGTATTTTTGTGCCTTCCTCTAGTAAAGTATTTGCAATCTATGTCTCGATTGTCTAAAATGACATCAAATACAATTAGAGATTCATCTTCACATTGATCTAAAGGGAGCATTTCCTCAGTATCATTAAAAGAGTATGCCATTTTTCTTTTAATTTTTTAAATACTGTATCAAAATCATTTTTATCAGAATATATTTGGCTTGGTTAAAACTTATTTGAGGAAACATACAGTTTATTAAAATTGAACCATCCTAACTTATAAATAAAATTGGTAATTAAATAAGTTTTCCCACAATTGCTTGGGCCTACAATTACCCCTCTAATATCATCAGGCATTAATTTGCCATTCTTTATATTCTTAGAGCTTTCTTCGGAAATCAAAACACAGACAACCCAATTAACTTTGTGCAGCTTAGGCTGCTGCTTTTTTCATTTAATAAAGATGATTTATAGTATTAAATGGATAATAAAGTATTTACGTTGACAAATAATAATTCCATACTGAAAAAGAAGCTTCATTATATCGTCCAAGGTGAAATATCAACTGCATTAGTTAATTTTCATACAAAATTTTTTACTCCAAATATATACAATAATACTATAACAATCGAAAAAATGAGTGCTGTCATTGATAAAAATGAAGTTATCACTATTCCTAAAGGACAATATGAGTCTCTAAAGGAAACTATAAATTCGATTGACCCATTTTCAACAAATAGCATTGAATTGACAGCAGACAATGTGAAAAATAGAATATCTATTAAATCTAAGTTTGATATTAAACTTGATCGATTATCCCATATTGTTGGCTTTGAGATAAATATGCTTATTGAAAAAAGACAAAATTGTTGCAGGTCCTAAGTTGCCTAATTTTAATCTGGTTAAAAAAAATTAACATTCATTGTAACTAAGCCTATGGAATGTTCATAAAGTAAGATGAATCTAATCATTTAGAAACAAATATAATTGCTGGTTTTCCACCAAAAACTATATTTGTCTTTAGAGACTATATTAGTTAAGAGCCTGCATACCCAATTTTTTTTAGAATCAATAATGGATACTTTAATCACATTGTTTTAAAAATTAGCGATGATTCTGATATTGAAATTGTTTTGGAGATTAAAGAAGTCTAAAATATTGTGCAATTTTCTTATAAAAAAAACTAAAATTATCTGTTTTGATATCCATATGTCACTGTATCGATTTTACTCTCAAGTACAATTCTTTTGATATCACAAGGGCTTAATGCAATTTTATTAACTACTACTATATATATTTCACATTTTTCATTCATTAAATTCATTGTTTTATATTCTATTTTCTTGTTAAACAAACAATTCTTATAGTCCTCAAATGTAATTCTCTTGTTAACAACACACTTCTTTATATAAATTGATCTTTTATTCTCTTTATTATCAACTCTATAAGCATACATTTTTGCTCTTAAAACAAAAAATTATTTCATTATTTCCCCATTACATTCGTCTTTCATCTTACCTATAACTTTCTTATTTATTTGTGGCACGTTATAGATATTGCCGTTTGGATAATCACTTGTATCAAATTTTTCTATCATTGTTTTCATGTCTTTGTAAAAATCTTTTTTTATGTGTGTGTGTATGTATGTGTGTGTATATATATATATATATATATATATATATATATATATATATATATATATATATATCAGTATCTGGACAGCATTATTAAATTTTAACTCCATATTTCGGTTTCATTATTTTATAATGAAAATCTTACATTAATTCTTTCGATATATCTAAGATCGACATGCCAACATAAATAGGCACATCAAATTTTACATTTGTTTTATTCATATGTATAACTGCAAGATTCTCATTAAATATAGTACTACTTTTGAAATTTGGTTTAGCTACTAATTTTTCACATTTTTCTGCATCTGATAGTTTTATATCTACTCAGTTTCTTATATTTTGCATCATTTTACCAAACACGGAATTATTTATCCACTTATAAAAATCTTTTTCGAAGTCTACTTTGGCATTAGTTATCTCTGTACTCAAATATATATATAATATATATATATATATATATATATATATATATATATATATATATATGTATATGTATATATATAATATATACATACACTTCTTCAACCAGACTGATCAAACACCAATATTCTATGTATTTTAGTTAGAAAGTTTCAATCCATTATTTAGGCACTGTTTCAAATTACGACAGTGTATTACAAACTTTTTTTTTTTTATGTAAAGTTAACAATTTGATTTGTTCCTGGAACTACCTTATTTTCTGGGCAAAATGATGGATCTTTATGTAAATTATGCAGTTCTTCTGGGTATTCTAAATCAACTTATAATATACAACCATACTCATAATCATCCTCCAAATCTAATATTTTTTTCCTCCAGTAATCTAAATAATGTATAATAAACCCAGTCGAAACTACCATATGGTAAATATTAAGACATTGCCCATTCATAAAGATTATTTGCATCGAGATAGGTTAATTTGACTTTTGATTAGAGTTAAAAATCATCTAAATATATATTATTGGCTTAACATATTGTTTAGAACATTGTAATATACCACCTCTAATATACATTTCTACCATTAAAATCATATAATTATGTGATAAATGTAATGGTTGTTAAGTCATTTTTAACATTGCATCCCAAGATAATACTGGTGCTATAAAATACCATGTACTTCTGAAATTTTCGAATATATCCGCTAACAATAATACATCACTTTTGTAATATAAGTCGTAATAATCGCCAATATTTTTAATATTAAATTGGTTCCATACAAGTTAGTCAGAATCATTTGATTTATTGTAAAATTCTGTCTTTATTGGAAGTTATGTTTCTTCAAATTGCTTCCAGCTATCCATATAATCATATGGGTAAACACCCTTTCTTATAACTAAATCTACTTAATATTTTGGGAAATATTTTTGTTTGTGTTTCAGTTGATCTCTACTTAAATCCAATAATTTATCTAAACTACTGCCCATAAATTTAAATGTGTATAAATTTCATTTTTAAATTTTCTGTGTTTTTCCTCAAAGTAATAAACTTTTCATTATTTGCAATTAAATTAATCTTTTTGTGATCATATCCTAACTCTTTAACAAATGAATGTGCATCATGACCTGCTAAATTATGAAAATATATTGCAACAAAATTAGGTAATTTTAATTGTAGATTAAAATTATTACACACTGGATTAATGAATTTACTACTTATTTGATCGTGATGATGTATTTTTTTTTTACTGTCCTCCGTATATTCACATTTGCATACAGTACATTTGTTTGATTTCCTAAATATTTTTTCTCCTTAGTTAGTGGATGCATTGGTTCAATTTGTATACATATCTATCCAATTTCTCCTACTTTCCTTTGTATTGATTGTATAAACATATTTTGTGCATTTGGACCTCGATATACTACTGGAGACTTATAATCGCCATAATTAGATACAATACACTAGCAAAAACCAGATGCTTAGTGTAATTGAAATTTCATAGTATACGAGTCATCATTCAACTTTAATTTTATGTTATTTATTTGTTGATTAGTAAGATTATATCTCCTTATAAATACCATAATCAATATCATATTCGGTTAAAATTTGCTTAATTCTCTTGGATTTGGTTTTGCTGTTGATATTTTCTTTAGAATTGTTTCAAAATCTGCATATATTGTGAAAGGAACCTTCATTGCATGTTTGTAATTTTTGAATTTTATTTGCTCTCCTTTCGAGGATAAAGTGATTTTTACTAATTCATTTTTAGAGCAGTATTCTGTATGTTTATTTAATTTCTCTTGAGAGGTAAAGAATTGAAGACAAATATTGCATATATAAGTTTTATGTTGCTTATTATTTTTGTGCTGAAACTAACCTCGATAAATCTTTAATCCTACAGTAATGTGAATTTGTATCATCTTTGAAATAAAGTAAATGTATGTGTTTTCTTTTATTTTATTTTTTTTAGCTTTAGTGGATATGTTGTAGACACATCTTCAATATAGTATATATACATTTATAGATGTATCAATTTGATTTTCTACTTTTGGTATATCATCAATTTTAATAGGATATTCATCATTATCTATTACTTAATCAACATTAAGCCCAGCATTTTATATTTAGATACTCTTTGTGGATCTTTTTCTACTGGAAACCATACTGATTTTATTGCCCAAAGAAAGTATTTTTGATCATTATTCTTTATGTTAATACATGCTTTTTTTATTCTTAATTACTTCCAGTAGTTCAATACATGATGCCCCATTTAATGGATTATACTTATTTATAGCTAATTGCATTCCCGTTATTCTATCTAATGTCCATCCTGAGCCTCTTCTTTGAAATTTAATAATTGTGTAATTATTTCTTGTATTATGAATTTATAAAGCCTTTTATTAACTCCTCCATTCAACATTGTATAATTGGACGATTGAAATGTAAATCGTTCTGCTTGATTATTATCTTGCTTACGAAAATAGGCATATAATTTAATACTGGTTTTCACCCGTCTAAATGTTCTAAGATAGCGCATTATTTCAAAAACCTTATTTTTTACTGATCTTAAAAAATTATTAGGTTGTACTAAATTAAAGTTATTTGCAATGTTACGTGTTAATATATTACCTTGAAAATCTTTATTAACTATATAATTTTTATTGGTTCTTCTTTAATGTCTTCTGTTAACAAATAAATGATTATAGAATGGAAATATTTCTTCTAATTTTTTTTATCTTTGGGATATAATTCATTCATACTGATATCAGCTAAAGGTAATTTTGTAAAATTATTCTTTGTTTTTAATCTGCTTTCATTTTCTCCGCTCGTCTGTAAGCTATTGTATAACAAATGGTATAAGAATTCTAACTAGATCATTTTTCCTCAGTCATATATATATAATATATATATATATATATATATATATATATATATATATATATATATAATATATATATAATATAATATATATATATATATATATAATATATATATATATATATATGTGTGTGTGTGTGTGTGTATGTGTGTGTGTGTATGTGTGCTCGCGCGCATATGTGTGTGTTATTCTAAAATATCTAGCAATACCTCTCAACTCCCTCACTCTAGCTTAATTTCAACAACTCAGCTGTTATATAAGCCTCCACTTTAGTTGAATTTATAAGAGAGAAAAATACGTACAGAAAGCGTAAAATAAAGGTAATTGAAAAGCTCAAAAAGAGCTTAAATTATCGGCAAACCGTATTTCACTTCTTGTTAAGATGATAATTCAAGATATTCGCTAAAACATTTTTTACATATATTTGCATGTTTATCCTTAGTAGTTTCATTAGGAGAAAATAATTTTATAGATTTATTATCATTACACACTTTACATGTTTTTGTTGGATAATTATGGTGGTGAATATAATTTAAATTATCTAATGCTGTATTGTGTGATTTACTATTTTTGTGCTTTTTGAGAGATGCATTACAAACATATTTTCCACATTCACACATTACTTTCTATTTTTTTTTAACTCATAACGACTACTAGCAGATTTACTATAGCATTTTTTTTTACAGATGTTAAAATGCTTATCTTTTGTGCGATTATACGGTGCAAAACTATATATGTGTAATACTTCGTTACACGTTTTACATTGCTTGCACGTGTTATTATTTTCCATTTTATTTATACAGAAAAAAAATTTATAAAGAGAAGAAATAATATTCATAATTTTAATGTTACTTTTATTTTCAACATGCTTGCAGTCTTATTAAATTTGTTTCCATTTAAATAAACAAACCAAAATGGAGAATCTGCTCAACAAGTTAAATAATTCATATAAATTGACTAAACTACATGACCTCGAAATCGATAAATGGTATGAAGCTACAGAATTTCAAATTTATGAATCTAAGTTTGGTAAAAAAATTTATTGCATTCTAGATGGAAAGTATAAAATCACTTTACCAGATCGCTATGTAAAGATAATTTATGAAAATAGCTTAAAATTATGAATGAGATGCGAGTTTTTTTATCGCATATAAAGTTTTAAAGGAAATGAAAAATGAAAAAACTATGCAAGACTTAGAATTATCTTAAAAAATTTAAATATTCTTTATATTTAATATCTCAATTATCTTTTTTAATATTCCATCTGATTTACTTGATTTTAGCTTAAAATTGCTTGTTTTTGAGAGTTCCTAAATTCAGCCCTAAAACCACGATTTTGGAGCAAAAACCCTCGATATTTCGTTGATTTTCATCAAATTTCTGATTTTGGGTTTTTAATGTTTTCCCCTGCAATTTTAAGCGAAATAACCCTATTGAGTGCACTGCGTTTTTTTTTTTTTTGCCCCAAAAAGTGTGCTGCGCAAGTATCGGCCTTTTAAGTCTACTCACTATTAATATAAAGAAACTGATGGTAACCGACTTGAATACTATTCTTTATAAAAAAATGTCTGAGAGACTGATCTACTTTTCGTAATGCGCTGCCAACTTAACGCATGAACTGTGGCGTATCACAGTTAAGGCTCTGCATCACACGGTATGCTGAATTACTGACTTTTAGTCTATTTACGTTGTTTAGGGGTATTTTTTTTTACTAGAACTACCCCCCCTCTGACTATACACTGCACTGTAGAACAAACATATGTTCTGAACATTTGTCAACTAACTGACATAATTAGTGGAGCAAGTAACCGATTCTTGCCGTTATAGAATTACCACAACATGGGTGGATAAAGTTCGGCGACTATATTTGCAGCCATTTGTAAAACAGATCCATGCTACAACACGGAATGTTTAGATATTTAACTGGAAAACAAAATCGTGCTATAATAAGAAATATCATTTATTTCACTGATAAGAGTTAAGGCACATTAATGGAAATTTCAACAAGGTGGATGAAACTGAGCCTTGAGGAAATCATGAACTAAAGATGAGGTAGAGCAATCTCGTTGGCTGCACACAACCAATTCCGTGTCCCAACACTAAACTGTTTTTTTTTCTAGCAACAACTAGCAAAAACGGCGTGGATTGGATTAGAGGTTACAATACCATTTAGTAAAAAAGTGCTGTTAAGATGTTTTTATACTTCCTTTAGCCAATCTGTAATGCAGTTTAAATAAATTAAAATAGGTAAAAAGTATATTATTAATATTACAATAGTGCTTTTCATTTAAGAATCATACCATCAAAACCAAAACGAAAGAGTTTTTTTTTTTTGCCCCTTAGGAGGTAGCAGGAAGGGATCTTCAACCTGCACACCCTTGGACCTTTGGCTGTCGACCACACCCCCCCCCCCCCCCGGGGGAGGAGATCTGGAGGCCGGAGGGGTGTGCTTTTCGCATTCGATTCGGCCTGGAGGGCGCATTTTTAGACCGATTTTTTTTTTTTTTCAAATTTGGGGGAGGGTTCTCTCCCCATGCCTCGCCCTCCCCTGAAGGGCAGTTTAGACCCTTCGTAAGCCTTAGGCCTTAAGTCTTACTTTCACAATAATTGCAACTGCATGTCGGGATGTGCGAGCGAGCACCGCGATAGGCGCGAGCGAACACGTGCCTAAGTTCCCAGACGACATTGCACCATAAATACTAATTCGTATGGTTACCTGCTTCACAGACGGTGGCTTAGCCCGCAGTTTCCGCGGGCCTCTCCCCTGGGTAAGATATAAACAAACACGTTCATCATTGTTGACCATGTGACTAATATTTGTGTTCCTTTGAGGAAGGTCAACTTTGGCTACATGCGCAGAAGACGAATAAGCGGTCCACCTCATATTTATTCTTTGTGGAACACTAGACAGTTCTTTTCACGGGTTACATTCTTTCCCCCTGGAGGTCGAGCTAACAAGTGTACGAATTAAGGTGGCCGCCTGGTTGAAGGAATGTTGCACGTGAGAGCGCTAGGGGGCGACGAGACATGCACATAGCACTTAACTGGCGCGCAGTCTTGCCGTCGATAACGCGCCTCTGAGACTTACAGCGAAGACCGTGCCATTTTATGACGTAATAATAATAATTAAAGGTTTGATAAACGTCCCTATTCCTTTTGTAATGTTTTGTACCGAACATCCATACCCAAAATTACCGTGGACCCATCCATTTGAGCCATTTTCACTATCACAAAAACATGCTGTAGAGAGAAATGGAGGAACTGAAAAACTTACAGACGTGGAACGTTTCTTAGATGCTATTTGTATGGAGACCTCACTCAGAAACGTTGGACGGGTTTTTAATATAACTATTTGTGTTGAAGATCTGCATACCTTTCGGCGGTCTATCCAGACTTGAGACGTCGTGGTGAATTAGGGGGGGGAGGGGGTGCGCACGACGCTGCAGGGCACGGCAGTTTGTCGAGGCGGAGCGCGAAGTACGACGCAAACCAGTTACGGTAGTGGCGACCTAGAGAGGTCGCGGGGGTTAATTACCCGAGCAAATTAAGTGGCCTCCCAGCTCAACCGCCCGGGGGCGCGGCAGTAGTTTGCGAAAGACAAGGTGTGAAGGCAGGCCTCCGGCCGTCCACCCACAAGGAGATCGATGACTTGCGTTTAAACACCGTCCAAAAAAAGTCCGGATGCCTGTAGCGGGACCGCAATACTAAAGCAAATGGTTTTTTTTTTTTGCATGCCTCGCTTACTTTCACAACATCGTTTTCAAATAAAAAGAAACAACTCTTTGCCCATCTCTGCCCGGATCACACTTCTAAATTTTTTTTTGTAAAAATTTTAATACCCAGAAATTGCGGCCAAATGGCGAGGCGGGCCTGTGTGAACAGTGGAACCTCTACAGCCGTAGCGTGGCTCTAACATAGAGTTTCTTCACGAGTTTCAAACACCGTCAAGTAAGAGAACTTAACGTTCCACCAATTCTCCGAGTCTACAACTTCTTAAATGCGTAACTGCAAATAATTTAAGACGCAAGCCAATGATAACCAAATGCAGTATTTTTACACCGCCAAAAAGAACATATTTTGTTCGATGTCCAGGCGAGTTGAGATTATACATCCCAGAACTGGTTACGCCAATTATTAGTACATTGCTAACTATTTCTTTATACACACACATACCTGAAGATCAACGGGTAATATTACTTTTCATGAATAAACGACATTGATACGCTTAAATATGAAAACAATGACCACGCAATTCCTACTTCAACTGATAGAATAAATTACTGCACACCAAATACGTATTCAAGTTTACAAGTTTTACAGCCTCCGCCGCAAGAGTCCGACGCGTCCAGAGTCAACAGTTCCCGGAAACCAACTCTAACCTTTTGACTCACTCAGTAACACGCACTGCTCATTGCAACGCCTACGCTGATTTCGTGCAACATTGTGCTCGCAACAAACACTGCATCAGCGTTTGTTTGCTTGGCGATGCGTGACTAAGCTTCTAATAACGCGCTGCGTATTGACGTGCAAGACATACATTTGCAACTACATGCAGAACATTCCTACAAAGGAAGTGTGAAAAGCCTGCGAATATTTCTAGTTACGTTTCTAAAAATGTGTTACGATTTGTTTTGTATATTGCTTTATGTGATGTCTCTTGAAATTTGAATATTTGAACATGCATTTACGTTACTGATAATTGCTGACGCCACATACACTATATTTTCTATTATTCTTACTATTTAATTATAATGACGTTAAAGGATCTATATGAGCATTTAAATGGCCTTAGTATCCATTGCCAAAAATAAGCCTATGAACAAAATATATAGACACGGAAAAAAAACGGACAAATGCCAGATAATGAACAACAAATAATAAGGAACTATTGAAAAACTTAGCAGTCAATGAAACATGAAGCAACTAACGAACAGGAAACATACTAAACAGTTAACTTGGTGAACGCTAACCACACTGAATAATGACAACTGCAATAATGAATAAAACAAAAAAATTAACAATATCAGAAGATACAGAGCGACAATGAAAACGAAAATTCAAAGGAACTTTGACACTTCTACAACAGACATAAATATTGAAAGAATTATTTCCTTGTAAATTTTTATGAAAAAGAACACAAAATGAGTTTAAAATAAAATATATATAAAATATATATATATATATATATATATATATATATATATATATATATATATATATATGAAAACTGCAACACTAAAATCCAACGTCATAGGACACAATACGAAATATAAAAAAAAAACACAGTACAGGATAATGAAAGAAGACCACTAGTAACATCAGGACAAACAAGAAAACTCTATACAGATAATTTAAGCAAACTTAATAATGTTTTGGGATATGGAATACGTTCCCTTCCTCAGGTGAGACACTGGATGCATTAAAAAATCTTCAGTAGACCAATTTCTACATTTATGTTCGTTGCAGAATTGTAGCCTTATGTGTGTTCATTTGAGATTTCATTTCATTGTCGCACTGTGGCCTCTGATATATTTTTTGCTTGATATATTATTGCGGTTTGTCATGTGTTCAACGTAGTTGATGTTCACCAATGTTCATATTTGTTCCCTGTCGGTCGTTGCTTCATATCCTATCCACTGATAGGTTGTTCTATACTTACTAGTTAGTTTTATTATTATCTAGCGTTTGATTTTTTTTGTCTTTAGTTTTATTCTTGGGTTTATTTTGGTAAATGGATGCAGTCCATTTAAATGTTCCACATAAAAACTATATTTAATGGTATATAACTAGAAACTTCAATGCAATATTGCACTCTTAGTGTCTTATTTTTCGCGAAACTCTAGTACACGCCCAATACGAACTAAATACATCTGCCGCGTATAAAGCTTTTGTCAAAACAGTTCACTTATTCCGAAGTCAATTTATGGCATACAGTAAAGGCATCTTCGAACACAGATGTAAGGTGGATGAAATAAGCGACTGCATTGCCATCGGAATATTAAAACGCGACAAGGTCTTATCTGGCCATACGCAAACATTGCGACGACGGCAATTGGCATACACAAGCTTCACGTGTGTGTGCTCAGAATTTTTAGCGGTGTTGTAGGGTCTTAACGACAGCAGTCTGTTCGTAAAACACACAACATAGTAACTATAGGAAAAATAACTGTTGTACAAATAAATAAATATCGTAGACAGAGAGTTACATACAGCGATATTTGCTGACACTTTTGAACTTTCGCGGTTGAATTTCAATAACATAAAATATGAGTGGCCACGAAATATAAATTTTCATCATCGTTCTCAAAAAAAAGATATTTACATTGAAATGTTTTGAAGTGTTTTTTTTTTAAATTTAAAATGGACACAAATGATTACAAGAAGCCCAATATGGCAGCTAGGGAGTCAATTTAACACTGGCGTTGTTTAACACACAACTTAAAATCGAAATACTTACGTCCCTATTTTTTCCCCATCCAGCAGCAGCAAGCAGACATCGGCTCCAGGGTATGTCCGCGAGCAAAGTGGTTGGTTTATATTCAGACAGGGAGCGCTGGCTGGCACGGACCGCCCCTTGAGTTATTTGAATGTTTCTTAATGAAATGCCATCTCCTACGGACGCTGAGACAAACAGGGGCTGCGCCAGCGGAGTTTAATTAAAGCTCTCTAGGGGGGCGCTAGGTCGGTGGGAATATAGAGAGAAAAGGGGGGGGGGGGAGCCGGACGATGTAGGGGGTAGTTCGGGTGGCCTTAGGCCACGCCCTGGCGCTACAGCTGAGGCGAGCCACTCCCGAACACTAAGACATTCATACCAAGGGCTAACGACGGAATTTATTCACAGTTTCCTTCTAGGCTTTTGTAGGCGTTGTCTAAAAAAATCTACCAACAATTTGATGCAGTTTAATAGTGTTGTGGCTACAATATGCACATAGAACACTGTGTTTGTAACTGGTTTTCTGTACATACTGTTGGTAGTTTTTTGCGTGTATTTAAGATGTCGGGACTCCCTCTAAAAGCGTTCTTTGCAACGTATGGCATAATGGTTACCGCTTGAAACTTGCCATTGTATATCTATAACTTTTGGCAATCAGTATTTTGTTGCATCGACGGAATCTTTAAAATATTTTGTATAATAAGAAATGTTATTTTCGCTGAAGCTGGTAACATACTGCTAACCCCTAACCATACTAAAAAGACATTTTTTAAGTTTCAAAATATTGTGCTTAAATGTAGTGCTTTTCGCGAAAAAAAATTTAAGACCAGTTGTACCTCCAAAACACTTTTGTTCATATGCACTTTCGTGGTTGGACAATTTAAAAATGTCACGTGCCTACAGTGTCTGTCCGTGAATCATGGACGTTCGTATTGGAGTACTTTATTACGATTGACCCAGACAAATACGAACATGTCATCTCACGTATAGTCCATTCCCGACTGGAAGAGACTTTTGAAAACGAACCTTTGAAAAATCAATTTAGGCGTAACATGTTAATCTGTTTTCTCAATAACAGGTATTACACAAATATATAACACTGTGATTAACTTTAGAGTACTGTATTATTGAATACACGAAACTTTACCTTAGTATGTTCTATAACGTGTAATATTTATTTAATATTAAATATGAATTAACAGCAGCGAGAGCAGTAATCTGTTGGTAACGGCTAATAAGAAATAGTTCACAGATAAATATTGTTTTAACATAGTTTTTATATGCTATTTGTAAATTAAACTTAACCTATTGAAATATCTAAATATTTAGGTAGCAACGCTGGCAACATATTTAATTGTTGCAGTTTAAAATAAGTGCAAAATATCGTGCGTAGACCCACTACGTTGTCTGTTTTATCGGTTGAGGAAGCAATTGCCCGCTGGGCGGAGCGTGTGTGTGTGTGTGTGTGTCTCTCTCTCTCTCTCTCTCTCTCTCTCTCTCTCTCTCTCTCTCTCTCTCTCTCTCTCTCTCACACACACACACACACACACACACACACTGGGAATTTCACACCGCTATTAAGCACGAAATTTTACATATTTTCAATTGTAGCATATTCCATACTTATTACAGCAAAATTATGATTTTTGAAGTTGTAATTTACAACTGAAAAGAGATTTTAATGTTTGAATACTTATTTTAATATATTTAGATATGATGGCGCGGCGGTTACAATCTCAAGTTGCAGACGTGGCGAGCCATGACATGGCGTATTGCTTTTTGCCAAACGAAGCATAAATTATACTTACTCCGAAAAATACTTCAAATTACCACATCACGTTTGTAGAAGTGTTTTTTAAACTTATCTAGACAAGTCAAGATGATGTGATAAATCTGTTTTCACGGCAGTAATATACACACACACACACACACACACACACACACACACACACACACACACACACACACCACACACACACACACACACACACACACACACACACACACACACACACCACACACACACACACACACACACACACACACACACACACACACACACACACACACACACACACACACACACACACACACACACACACACACACACACACACACACACACACACACACACACACACACACACACACACACACACACACACACACACACACACACACACACACACACACCACACACTGTTACGTATGTTTCGTTAACCACTGCGTGAAGAATGGCGTGACGTTGCTGCATCGTGGTCGATAACGCTGGCCTGGTGTGTGTACGTGATTTCTAATATTTGATGTGCACTATTTATACGTTTCAACTGCGAACTGTTTTATGATGAAGTTAATTATTTACAACCACGTCTGTTTATTTATCACAATGTTGTACCTTTGCCCTAGGCGTTTGAAACACAGTCTTAGAATGTGATTTTCCACAATCCCAAAGAAATAAAGAAATACTAAGTCCAGCTCGATAAACTTCAATAAACAGTAAGTAGCAATACATAGAAATATGAGCGGATCAAAAAAATTACGGTGGCCTTATTTGTGTGTATGTTCACCGCTATCTATTAAGTTTGTATGTCAAAAAAAAAAAGTGACACGAGTTGCGTGCTTGAATGTAATACAGAGTTTCACTTGATTTCACGCATAGAATGCCACAAAGTTATATATTGTGCTGGCTACGGTTTATATGTTTTGAGTGCATAAAATGTGATGGTGTGTGACAATGCTTAAATAATGAAATATTACCCTCTTAACCATAAAACTTTCTTATTGTAGTTGGGCGCCTTGCATATTTTAATACACTGTGTGACAAGTTTATGGTGACAACTTCATCTGTCAAACACACAATCATTACAGCTATGCAACTGGTGTGGGTCCCTCTTTTCACACCAGGACTTGAGACACGGCCAATGTGAAATACCTTTAAAGTATGTGAATTCAGAGAAATAACATTCAGATGTGTAAACAAAAAAATAATCTTCAGAATGGTTTCAAGTGTGTTTCCAATGTGATTGGTTTAAGCATTTGTATTCAACATTAAGATAAACTTGTGGGCAATCAATATACTTTTTAGCCTAACACACAACGTGTAATGGGGAAAAGATACTGTATAATAACTCTATTATCTAAAACTCGGATTTATATTTAATTATTCTGAATTCCTTTTAAAAGTCATGTTTCACAACACACTGCAATGAATTTAATTCAAACAAGCCTGTCACCAGTATTGCATATACATTCTAAACGCACTGTTCAAAACAGATTGTAATTTAATTTCTAAGTTAACTGTTATATGCTATTTAGCTGCGGTAGAGAAGATGTTCATGAGTTTTTCACAAGGGATCACTAATGGGTGATAAAAATATACCTGTTTGCGGTTACAACATGACTACAAATGTTTTGCTTATTTTCAGTAATTAATGTGCATGGTATTTCAAAATGTCTTGGAATTGCTTTACATATACAACACCATAAATTTTATTTATAACAAAACGTGTAGCACTGCAATGTTCAAGTGACCTATATTATGTATCCTTGAGACCTGGATACCTGCCAGAGTATTTTTGTAACGGACATTTTGGGGTGGCTTAGACTTTTCAACTTGATAATTAAATTCATGGCTCAGACTCTTCTTCAATATATCTGGCCTACATGAAACGTCATTAACATTAAGTGGCAACACATTTTACACTCCTTCACAAATATTTTCTAACATTTTCACTTATTTGAAGACGGCCCTTCCTTGGCATGTCCTACAGTCTTAAAGCCATTATCCCGAGAGACCGTTTTTGACAAAGTCAAGAACGAACTCCCCGAATTTTGGCGCCGTGCCTATGTAACCAATAACAGACAGAGCTTCAAAAAGCATCCCCCTGAGACTAAAATACACAGGCACGCATACAAAATTACGCTGCTCTGATCAGCCGAATTGCTCCAATGACCTACAAAACTACAACATGAATACCGTCATGGGCGTCACACTCACCCTTCTCTATGATTCACAAACATCGTTCAAATATGTATGTACTGATTAACAGACAAATAAAAGTAAAATTACATTTTTCTTTACATGCACTTAATGAGAGAAAAAAAATTTACGTTTTTTTTTTTTTTTTTTGCTTCAATGCAGTTCAACTTCAGAGTACAAGTTAGAATTATACCGTGTATGAAATTTAAAATTAATTGCTGCCTTCGTCTGATATTTTAACATGGCGGGTGAAAAAGAAAAGTAACATAGAACTTCATAACATTAGCACCTAACCTCAACTGTGCCCCAACCTATATACTAGCCTGCACGATCTTTTACAAACATAAACAAAGGACAATTAAGCACTGAAATGAATAAAATACACATTGTAATACCTTGAAAACATAAATAAATAAAAAATAAACAGTAACAAAGCTTTTAAAACGTCTTGTAAAGACAAACACAAACATAGAATACCTAAATACTATTGTGACACAAAATAAACATTCGGTAGCATCTGCAGTTGCTACAGTAATGTGTATTTTTCGTTGGTCAGGTTGTTCCTTCGTTTTAATATTTATTCCAACTGAGGCCGTCCTTTAAAATAAATAAACCAACACATCAATAACAAATGGTTAAATACTACAGTTGTAACAGGGTTAAACACAGTCGCGGCAAAATATTAACTTGCATTACGTGTAATGTGATATATCGTGGAAAACAAATATGTTAATGTAAAATAACCTAACAATTATCGTCAATTAAGGCATTTTTGAAACGTCATAAAGCTGACCTAAATAATGTTATAGGCCTAAACTGTGAATATTCGTATGGTATGGTTTTTGGAATATGACATAATTCTTTGAAAAGCTGTAGACAGTAAACAACGCAGACAGGTATTAAAGTAGGAGTCGCATTTCTTCAATGTTTATATTTAGGTGTAGCGAAAGTATACGAACACATGTACACACAAACACACAATGGAATGTAAACATTGATTTTGACAGATGTTACATGGCAGTCACATGGCAATGTTTGTTTACATTCGGCGGAAGGATTCGAAACGGGCCTGCAAGTAGATATTTAGCAGGGCTCCGAGAAAGTTTCTTCCAGTCGGTAATGAACTATAGACATCTGGCTAATAAAATGAAGTTGTGGTTGTTTGTGGACGTAGGATATTGAAGTCTAGCATGACCATACATATCTTCGTGAAAAACACCTGTCCCTACCTAGGTATTACGGACTCAATGCCCAAGATATCACGGGTTGGCTCGTATAACTTAACGGAATATTAAAAACCATGCATAGTCACAGCAAGTGCACAGTGAACCAAAATCTTCCTCGCAAGGCCATTTACTGTACCGGCGCTTCGTGTCGTCGCCCAGTACTGGTCCACACGCGTCGTGCCAAGTTATCGAACTGCATTAAACAATTTGATCAACCACAGGAAATCACGTTGCAAATTTTGAGTTCTTAAAAAATACTGGTGGAACTATCTTCTGGCTAATATCAATGGAAGGGGTGCTTTAAGAGGATATGAGAAGGTCTAATTACTTCTAGCAGCACACACACGCAAACCTTCTTTCGCTGTCAGTGGAAGTTCTTCGAAACAAACATGTCATAAATTTTGTTTGGTCTCCGAATAACCGAACAGCATCATTCTGTATACATGACCGTTCCGACATTTGTAACAATCGCGAACAAGCCAGCGTTTGATATTAAACTAAGGTTAAACCCAAAAGCGAAGAAATTGGGGTATAGCTGTCGCTGTCAGTGACACGGCCGCGGGTTTTGCAAGAACAACGTCATCGTTACGGGGTAGTATTTCTTTGGCATATGGGATGAAAATTTCGCCTTTCGTGGTTCAAGTGGACAGATGAAGAGATTTTCCGTTTAGCACCAAAATCAGCGTGCTCGCATATGGAGTCGCGAGATGTACGACTGCTCAGAAACTTTAGTCCACGCCCAAAATTTCGGAAATAGCCACGGACCCCCAACAGCGCCTCCCCAACTTTAGGGCATGATCCAACGAGATAATATTTATTTCACTTGTTATAAGTCACGACTTTAATGGTGTTGGGATAGATCACCCTGCCGTTTCCGTCCTAATAGTACCCCATGTATCGGTCTGACAAAGACGTATTCGCATCAAAGATGCAAGAGATTTCATTTGACAGCGCTCGTTACAACAGACGGGCAAATGTGTAGACTGGAAAATCGGACAAGGCTGGAGAATGTGTGCGGCTTGTGAGGAGATGCAAGATACGCGGGGAGCAGCTGTTCTGAGGGTGAAACGGCGCAGTTTCGCGAGGAGGTCAGCAGCTACCGGGGAAGGTCAACAAACACGTGGCGCAGCTGCGCACAACTGGCCCACGAACTACGGTAAACAGCCGGGCGACCGCCCGCCTCCACAAAGACTTCCTCTAGCCTAGCACATGGCTGCCCGTCTGCCTCATGTCGTCACGTACCGCCTCGAATCTGGAGAACTATTTCAAGCGCCTTCATGCGGCAACAAAACATACTAATGCCAACAATAAAAATAAAATAATCGCCCACCTGCCATAAGAAACACTTACTTCAGAATAAAAAACTAATTGCTCACGTGCCAATAAATAAAAACCATTCGCTCACGTGCCAATAAATAAAAACCAATCGCTCACGTGCCTATAATTAAACGAATCGCTGACATGCCATCGCATAAAGTTTGTAACTCGAAAGTAGGATGAACCTGTATATACTGCACAACACCTTTTTTTTTTTACACCTAGATTTTGCAATTTCCTGAATTTTAAATTTACTTTATTTGACCTAATTTACTGTCTATAACAGTGTAAAAACTCCCCTCTTCTTACTGTAAGTTTTAAAACATGTTTGTCCTTGTTCCCTGAAAAGTGTTTTTAAAAAAGAGGTTTCACTGTACTATTATTCTCAACTCTGGCAGAAATGAGGGGTTCCATCCCCCCCCCCCAACTCACTCTTCGGCAACCCCATAATAGCGTATAAAATGTTATATGCATTGCATTATGTACAGAACATAAATTCAACGACAGCAATATAGTGCACTTTTCTCTTCTGCACAATTAAATTTAATGACATGAAATCGATATCCTCCTTTCTTCTAAAATATGTCGCGTCGTCGGCAAGGAAATCTTCCATCCCTTGTTGGATCACAGGTGCAGGCGGACCTACAGTTTTTCCGATCTGGATAGCGCAGAAGATTTCCTTGGAGGGGGGGTGGGGGAGGGTGTTCATCGTATCCTCATCCTTCACTCCGTCCTTCTCACGGTTCGCTTGGAACGACACTTCAAGCACGAATTATCGCCTGTAAACGATAGACGCAAGCTTACCGCGGCGACAGGTGACCAGAGTGGCAACGCGATCACAACTCGCGGGAGGACGCATTAGCTCGGTATTTTCACACCGCAACAAAGTTCACTGTTGTTGCGAAAGCCGTACGACAGTGCCCCGGAGCTGGCGGAAGGATACAAAACATCCACAGAGCGGAGTTGTGCTCTCACGCTCCAGATGTCTTCTGCTTTACGAGCAAGTTGGCGCGTCGACGAAAGCCCTGCGTTTGCGGAGCCGGAAGATTAGGGTCGTGGTGAAAGGGTGTAGGGGGGTGGGCGAGAGTTCCGTTCTCGCCCCCACCCATCTAACTCGCTTGGCACACCACAGTCACACGCCGGACTAACTGCAGGCTTCCCCAGACGTAAACCATCTCCTCGGATGCCGGAAGGATCGCACGGTCTCCGACCAGCCTGCAATTAAACTTAAACGGCTGTTTGGCGTGGTTCGGACAACCCGGGGAGCCACGAAGCAGGAGGGTAGTTCGCAATGACGTGCTTCGCCACCGCAAATTTATAAGTCTCGGCTGTGGTCGAAGGCAAATGCTGGCCCCACAACTCTCAGAACAGTGTTTGGGGCGGTCGGCGCTAATCCGCTAACGCGGGAAGTGTGATTAGTGGTTCTGACGTCGCCGATATCCCTGCAGCGTCACCTGAAACAGTTGTAATGCACAATGCTACGATATACCTCCGAAAACAAAGGAATTTTTAATTACCACTAGTATATTTAGCTTACAAAATGAACTGACGGCTATGCTCTTCTAGTTTATAATGACGGTATTCATTATTTCAACCGTAATTATGCAGTAGAGTATTTCTTTGTAACTAGCAATGTCAATGTATCCCCCCCCCCCCCCAAAAAAAATTCCTGTTACTAAAGGTTCGTTGCAAAGACTACTATGGGAAATAATATAATTAGGTTTCGAACTCAGAGGCAAGCTCGATGGTTTCAGGGGAGGCTTTTAGAGGACAAAAAAAAGCTCCGTCGAGTCAAGACTTCGCCGATGACGAATTTCGGCAAGGAATGACGATCTATCTTCCATCAAGAACGATTTTTAGGCCGGCGCAGCATTACCACCAACAAGGAACTTCATTCCAGCCCATGGAAATCCCGGTGTTAAAAATCATTCAACTGTGAGTGGGTTTTTGCCCGCAGCGAAGTTCGTCAAATTCCGCCGCGCACCGCCCTTTTCATGCATCCGTGGCCGTCTACACCTTCCTAACATCAGGTTCCAGCATTGAAGGAAAGATGTTACTACTCTGCTGAGGGGAGGGTAAGTTGCGTCACTTCCCTTGGGGGGTTTGAGCCGCCAAACGTCTTTGGTCAGGTGAGGTAGGAATCGTGCTGGTGCAATGGCTGAAAATTCGCGAAGGTGGTAGTTTTTCTCACAGTACAGGAGAACACGCCCAGTGGGGCAGGTGTCAACAAATATGACAGTAACAATGCAAAACCTTGGACGGCCAATGGCTGCGTGCGTCCAGCGGATGAAATATTTCTTTGATTATTTATTAGTTTATTTACATACTGCTCCGAGAGCCTGGAAGCAGCCTAAGGCAGAGACAACCAGAGGGGACGTGAGTGCGTGTTTTGAGAGGGCGAGTAAACGGAGCTGCCGCCAACAAGGACATCGCCTCATATAAAAGTCCGGACCTGAGCGGGGCGTCGTCGCTCTACGTCAACGCCGCCGAGACGCTGGGAGTCCGTGGCCAGGGGACGCCAATCGACACAATTAACCATGAATTGTCAAACATCTTAGAATGGTCAATAAAGTACGGGTTACTATTGAACCCTACGAAATCCCAGAGCATTATAATTGGAGCCAAGAAACTACTCACATCATCAAACGTCACTAGCGCCCCTATTATCATACTTGATGGCTAGCCGATTCCTCTATCAAAGTCCGTAAAAAACTTAGGTGTAATATTAAATGAAACTAACAAAGAGAGCATGTCACATCTGTAGACAAACAAATGTCACTTTACATTCATTAAAAAGGCTTAAAAAATGTTTACCTGCGAAATTGATGAAAACCTTAACAGAATCATTAATAATTTCACGCCTTGATTATGCTGAGATAGTCTTCAGTGACCTGCATGAAGATCTAACTCAGACACTTCAGCGAAAAAAAAAAAATACAACTGTGTACGACTTACTTTTAATCTTAAAAAGAAAGACAATATCATCAAATAAAGACACACTCTCTTATGGACTGATTTTAAAAATCGACGACCAGTGCACAAGATCTGCTTGTTAAAGAAATTATTTTTAACAGGATGTCCTCGATACCTTTTTGTATCGTTTCTTATCGGCTAGTGCATCAAACACTAGTTCTTTCGATCAACAAAAGCTTCTAGTACCAAAACACAACTCATTTTTTGCTTCTATCTTTCATCGTCACAGCAACCAAACTTTGGAATTGCTTACCTCAGGAAGCCAGAGATACAATTTTAATCACTAAATTCAAAAAATTATGTGATGACAGCTTGCTCACGCTATAAATATTTAAATGAACTTGAAATGTGGGTTTTATATAAGCAAACAAAATATTTATTGTGGAGGTTCCTCTTTTATAATACAACTCATTTGCTTTCTGCTTCCTGCGACTGTAGTGATGTTTCTGATGCTTATGTTACTGTTTAATTAATTACATGTATATAGTTAATGTATGTAGATGTGTGAATGAGCGTGTGCGAGTAGACGTATTAACGTCTTATTTTATGTATATTTCTAGATAGCTGATAATTTTAGACGCTTTATATTATAATTTTTAATGTCTTACATTAATTATTTCTTTTTGTCTTTTTCCCGTGTTTAATTAGTTATATGCTGTGATTTTCTGTCTTTCAGTAGTCCTTAAAATAAATTTCAGTTTTAGAACTTTTGATAGTCAATGTTATCTTGTAGTTTAATTTTATAAATAGTACAATTATATGTATATATGTCAGGTGTGTGTATGGTTTTATGTATGCATGTATGTGTTAATCGTGTAAGTTCACAATTAAGATTAAGTTTATTTTATGTAAGTTGCTTTAATATATTTCATGTAAGTCTCTTTCTAAGTTTATAGTAGACAATAAGTGTTGTGGCATTGCTTTATTTCTTTCCCTTTTTTAAAATAATTAAATGTTATGCTTTAGTATGGAAAGTGTTAAGTGTAAGAGAAGGCAATAATACCTTAACTTCGCCACAAGAAATAAAGGCGTATTATTGTAGACTTCATGCAGTGGCGTAAAGAAATCAGGGCTAAGTGAAAGTCCGACTGAGTGTTATTTGAGGTTGAAAGTAGAGACTTGACATTACTGCTTTCATCTCGGACAATAGTAATCTAGCTTGATTTGAGGTTAGTAAAGAATTTAATGAGAGGACTATAATAATACATTAACTACTTTAAGTCTATTGAAAAGCTAAAAGATATCGTACAAAGTAATTGATAAATAAAACTGGCCTGAATTTATAAATTACGTCAGCTTTGAACTGCTTGTTCACCCTGTCCTAGTAGAGTATTATTTTGTACCTGCATGCTATAAGGTAACAATACACTCAATACTTATTACACTCTCTCCTCCTTTCGTAGATCAGGCATCGCAGAAAAAATACTCCAAACCCTACGGTGCCAGATTTTCGTGAAGATGAAAACCACTGGGCTTGGAATACTTTAATTTATAGATCACCTTGGCCGCTGAACAAGTTAACTTGATTATCCCATAAACACAAAGTTTACAGGGCTAGTTACCGCCCCATTTTTATGTCTATGTCAATCGGGAAGATAACAGCTGCAAACGTGACTTTACTTCTAAAGGTTCCTATAGAAAACTGATTATTATCGTGTGAGGTACGCCATTGTTATTACACAACTTCTGAACAATAATTAGCGCAAACTTGTTACTTCAGTACGGCGTTACTTAGCTCATTAGACATAATTAGTAATATTGCTTTACGTTCCTTCACACAAAATGCGCTTAATGCAAATTCAATTTCTTGATTTTAAAAACTTAATTTTGATTTCTTATAAAGGTTAGTGCAACCTCATTCGGCGTTATCAGGGGTTTTTGTCGCCGATTTGTATTATTGAGAGAACACTTTTACCGATAATACCAATCGGCTTTCAATCTGAAATAATTCCTACAATATACCAAAGTTTGGGGATTAGTTGTGTAGTTAACCCTAACTAAATTATTTCCATTGTACTGATAAAAATTGGCAAAACTGCGTGTTTAAGAATACATTTTTTTTTTTTGGTTGAGCTTTATGTTTTGTGCTCCTATTCCCACAGGATTTTTGCAACACCATACATACTACAAAGAAGTGTTACAAATGTACGAGATTACACAAACCGCAAAACTACAAAAATCATGTCATCGGGACATAAGTATTTTCCGTATATTCGTTGTTTGCGCGTTTGTGTGTATTTCAGCAAATAAATATCCTGGGAATGCAATTTCTGTCTGAAAATATAAAAACCACTTATCTAAACCTGTACAGTTTTGTTTTCATCACATTAAGTGCACTCAAAGAAGAAAAAGTGGAGTGGTAAAAAAAATTGGATTTTTGGAGCTCGCCTTCGCAGTTTCCTGATTAGGAGAAGAGCAAAACCTTGCAACCGTAGTTATACTCTGTTTCGTATAACTTCAATAAATTTTGACAGTTGTCGAAAAGATGTGCGGCCACGATGTATCCCTCCGCCACAGCTGTTCTGTCGGTAAAGGAACCGATCTTTGTAAACAAACTACGAATCCAATGGCAAGTATTGTAAGACTGACAACTTCTGCTCAGTGATTAGGATACTATAGCTGGTTGCCATTCCCAACTGTTTTATTTTTGTTATGATCACATAATATACTAGTTAGGATTCTGTTTTATTTTATTAGTGGCGTGGGGAACTCTAGTTTTACGTCTTTTGGGAGACGGGATTTTTTTTGTGGTACGGAAATAGCAATCAATTTACTATAACTCAAAAGTTTTAACTTATTCGAAAGAATTAAATGCGATATATGTGTCGCTGTTCGTACCGATGCGAGAAATACTGAACAGATAAATGTCATTGCATTTTTTATATATAATGAAGTACACTAAAAGGGCGCTTATTTAGGCCCCGTACATTTGAAAACCTCCCGCAATAACAGAACATAATAAATACATCACTGTTAATACCGATGTGCGAAATGCACATTGTAAACATGTTAAGCAAATTAAATTTCTACGTAAAAATCGTTAGTTTCAATCAAATAAAAGCCCCAATACATTTCAAATATTCTAACGACAATTTAAAAAAAACGTTATTTACAAAACACACACACTTACTGTTCACTTCGTAATTCCTAAACTAGTACCGAACTTTGGACGATTAATCACGTGTCGGCTACTGATACGAAATAATTTTATTTGTTGACTTACGCAATTAACAAAACACAAACTATTTCTTGAAACCAACAAATTCACACTTACGAAAATAATTTTTCGCTCGCGCTTCGCGATGGCCACAGAAAATAGTGGACCACAGCACACAACAAACCATTTTACAAAGCGGCAGGCACGTAGTCGATAATTAATTTCACTGAGGAGACTGTTCTAAAAAGGCACCTACGACGAACTACACTTAATGAAATACGTAAATACAAAATTAATTAACTGCATATTAAATATTCCGACATCACCAGCAAGGAATTCGCGCATATTGATAAATTATGATGGAAGAAGGCACAATGGTAATAACAATGGCATTTCACGGGCGGGTGGAGACCATAAATAACAGACTCAAGGGAGATTGGTGGAAACCTTTGACATAACCGTGATGTTTGTATGCTCTACCACAATACTTCTAAATATTTTTTAAGCCCTTGCTCTATAACTCAGAAAAATTGCGTATTAGTCTATGAGCGTAATTATAACCATAAATGTTGTAATTATCATTCATTTTCCACATTATAATCTTTAATTCCGAGTAATATTTTCTTTTACAATCATCGCCAAGAGCGCCAACATAATAACACGCATGCTGCAACCACCATCAGCTGGCACAGTACTTTGGAAGTGGGGGGCGTTTACTGTTTACATGCTCTGTAGGATGGTCACAACGTCTGTCAAAATTTATAGAAGTTATATAAAACAGAGTATACATATAATAAGTCCCACTGTTCCAGATGTAATTTGCACAGGAAAGTGCGAAGACTGCAGTACTGCACACCGGTTCAGTACCTCGCGGGTATGAGCTGCGCCTTGAATACGAGAGAAAAACGTGTCTCGGGCATATTTACTATTTAAAACACGAAATTCAATCTCGCATAACGAGACAAGAGGGCTTATTTTACCAGCGCAATTATGTCCTACGTATAGTGAAATCTAAATGATAACACAATGCGCGTGTGAATGATACCTGTCGAAAAAAAAGGTGAGACGCGCATGGAAGTATTTAACAGGCGGTAGTCGAGAGAGATGAATCAGTTGTGTGTACAGCGCCAGCAGTCACGTGGTTTCCCTCCCTCCTACAAGCGGCAGGCGCTTGGGAGAGCCCTCCCATACCTTTCCTACCTCGAAGTTGTGCGTAGATAATTTTCTCATTTAAACTTGGCTATTATGAATGTTGGTAGAGAAGAACGTTACGAAATTTGGTCAAAAGTGACTTCATATACACACAACACAGGCACGCCGTTCACATGCACATGTTACGAGAATATTGAAATTTAGGAGGGCCTAAGACGCGGAGCAGGGGCACCCCCCCCCCCCCTTTTCCACAAAGTATAGACTAAAGATGAGGTAGGCCGCTTATTCGTCTTCTGCGCATGTACCCAACATCCACCTACCCCAATCCTACGTTAACTGTCAAAGTCACATAGTCAACAGTGATGAACGTGTTTGTTTCCGTGTTTAATTTTAAATGACGAGCACTATTATATTAATAAAATACTTATACCAGTTTAAATGCAATCAAAAAGCATTACAAATTGATTAGAGGAAGTATAAACAATTTCAAAAGCACTTGTTTACTAAACTGTGTTCTAACCTCAAACCCAACCCACGCCATTTTTGCTAGCTGTGTAGGCAGAAAAGCCGTTCAATGTTGGGACACGGAGATTGGTTATGCGCAGCCTGCGAGATCGGTCTTCCTCATCTTTAGTTTATGCCTCGAAGAGCCAGCTAGAAGCCAGCGGACGCGGCACAACGGGGAACGCAAACAAGCTGTCCTCGTGCAAGAGAACGCTGCTGCTGTCCATTACACTGTGGCCCACATGCTGCCAGTGACAAATGACGCCCGCTTGAATGGCCAGCGGGAAGTCGAGCTGGTAATGATCGTCTTCCTTCACTTCGCATGCGGTCAACACCCCCTCCGCGCTCACGTCCCCCCCCCCCCCCTAAAGTAGGTGAGTAACACTTACTTGTGGGGCGCGTTATCATCGGCCGCTCTGATAGGCTATATTCCAGTCCCCCCCCCCCTCCCTAACCATACCATCAAGGCTTGTCTCATTCATTCGACTTGGTCTGCTGGTGCGAGGCACTATGGGAGCCCTAGATGATTACACCAGACTATATCTCAAGGTAATCAACGTTCCAAATAAAGAGCAACAGCTAAATGGCGTGCTAAGGACGACTACAATGCAGCGTCATGGCGTCACGTTCATTACACACGAGCAACTGCAGCACACGTACAGTAACGTTTCTCTATTATAAGCACCTTCAGATCGCAGTTTATAAACAGACTACGGACGATTATTGTTCGACTTTCCAAATCCCCCGAGAGAAATTACTTCCTATAAAAAAAATACTGTTAAACATTTACAAATGGCTACCAAACTCCAAGAACTTGAGGTTTCCACCCCCTCACCCCCCCCCCTCCCAATCACCAACCGAAATTCCTTAATAATAATAATAATAAAGTCTTTCTTTGCCGCAGTTAAGGCATATCTGCCTTCTCTTACACTGAACCATTTTAAAATTTGCACCTGCTTATTGCAATTTAGGGGAAAAATACTCCTAGAAGCAGTTACACACCCCGTGAATTTGGCACTACTCCACAAGATGCCGAACTCGTGGAACAATACGGCCAGTTGTGATTCAACGGAACATCAGACGTTTATTCACCACTGGGTTTGTGGGGCCATGCGAAGGCATGCCAGCCTCACTCTCAAGGTAATGGGTTCAACTCCGTCCAGGGTTGTTTTCTTCCAAAGTGGTTTTGCAACCCCTCTACACGCTTTATCACACCAAGACTCCGGTCATGTTTAAATATCGGCATAGACGATCAAATGAGCACTTTTGAATGCTCTGATTCCGATCTACGTTTAGGCCTATTTCTCGGTTTTTTAAAAATCCTTTTACCGTATGTGCAATTAACATTCCCATGTGCCTTAACCATTCCCATTAACCAGTCATGCACCAAGTAAAAGTGCGGAATTGTTACGATGCCCCTATATATAGGCTGCTCACGGTAAGTGAGCACTTTTGAGAACATAGTTATTTCATAGTTATTTCTTGTAGCAATATTTAGAGTGCTCACTTTACGGTGAATAGCCAATACCAATCCGTAGTCAAATATGTGTAAAACACGGAACAAAGCTCCAGTGATCAAAAATGCATACAATGCACTAGCAATATGACAATCGTAAAAAAAAATTTTCATTATTCGTAATTCGCTGCTAAATTAATTACGATCTTTCCATAAAAGTATTGTTACAAGATGCCAGGGGCGTATACAAATTCCTGAGGAAATGTGTCTTAATAAAAACAAAAGAACTAAATTTGTTATGTGTGTATTTATATTGCTATAGACAACCACACAGCTATTATTTGCAGCATTGAACCAGCCACTTCCAACATCACTCTTGTTATTCTCAGTGACTGCAATATTTAATGTTTTTCTCTATTCAATTTAAGTCCTTATCACTGTGTCTATATTAGTTAATCACTCAATATTCATTGTTTAAACATATTCAATCTGCCTAATGCCACCATTCCAAACGTATTTCACTCACGCATGCAGTTCAATAGTCCCGCCCGTGTGTGTGTATATATATATATATATATATAATATATCCATTGCACCCCAAGTCTCGCTGAGAGAGGCTAAGGCAACGACCTGAACGTTCTTGCAACAATAACCCCAAAAATTCAATCCACTCAAGAACGGGAGCTCACCAGTCCCGATAGCCATATCTGTTGTGGCGGCACGCCTTTGTAAATCACGCACTCCTCGGTCTATCGCTCGCCCTTAACACAATGATTCGCTCGCTTGAGCGGGACGGAGAACAAGGGAGGTGATGCACAATAGCAAGCATGTTAAGGGCTGTTCACAATAAAGTGAACACTAACGAAATCAACTTTAGAAAAAAAAAACTCGTCCCTGCCTGCATATATTTTAACGGGCGAACTGAGTGGCATGCGCAAAGTAAAGTTGGTAACGAAGAATGGAAAATAGTTCCATATATTAACGTTGAACAACAATCTTCACGTAATCATTTGTAATAACTTAAATTATTTATTTCATTTTTTTAAATTTTAATGCGTCAAAGTGTAAAACGAGCAGATTTGCAAAAATTTGAATAAAGTGATGCGGCCCATGGTAATGATAATGTTACATAGGGCGGAAGAAGACACGATCTTCAGCAGGGCTTTCAAAAGTGCTCATTCTACCGTGAACAGCCTATAACAGTATATACAGCATATATGTAAATACGAGCTGCGATTTTTTTTCCACGGTTTGCTTCAAATATGTTTATTTAAGAGTGAACAACATTTAAATAATATTTAACATACTGCTCAACAGCAATTCATCCCGCCGCCGAATTGCACAAGCAGTTTACTTTCACTGAGCGATCCGTTAACAGCTTGTTATCTCCGCTACAGAACGCGAGCGCTATCTTTATCCTACGTAAACACGCGCGGGGAGCTCGTGTTTCATGGACGTTATCATGACGTTGATGGAGCGCGGTCATTATTTCCCCGAGCCGCCTAATGCCTCGTTATGATCGAACACCTCGCCTCGCTCGTGAATATATCTTTGGTCCGCCGTTAATTTGGAACATTGGAATAAAAGCCTTGCTTAGTTTCTTATAGAAAACCACTTTGTGAACTTACTACCAGTGTAAAATTTTTTACAGACACAACTTAATGACAATAGTAACCGTTGAAGTAATTAATAATCAGAGTGTATATTATATTCCACTGCACTAGGAAGTTTACGTCGAAGGCATAAATAAAATATTTATATTGGCTATTATTCCAAATGAGAGGGCTTTAAAAAGTGCTCACTTTATCGTGAACATTCTAGGAGTACTTTAGACATTAACCTTTGAAACCAATCACAAACCGTAACAGGTGTGTGTGTGTGTGTGTGTATATATATATATATATATATATATATATATATATATATATATATATATATATATATATATATATCAACGTCCACGTTGACGCAGGAGACTTCCAAGATCCACGTGAGTGAACAGATTTAGGCGACTCTTAACAACGAAGTCTTGAGAGCTGATGAGAGTTAAGTGATGTACGGTGCAGCGCCGGAATTAAATGGCGGGGGTTAACGGGAGAACCCCGAAAAAACCCGCCGAACAGCGGCATTGTACGGCACGATTCCCACTTGCGAAAATCAGGAGTGAAGAGGCCGGGGATTGAACCCGGTTAGCCTTGGTGGGAGGCGAGCAGTCTAACCGCTCAGCCACCGTGACCCCAGTTCCATGCGTCAACGCCATATTTTCAAGTGTAATAATAAGTATCTGGAACGAAAGGTCGCAATTTTCATATGTACACGGAAATTTTCGTAAACAGTATCTAACGTGGACAGTAATGACGAATAAACATAACAGAATACGTACAATACGTAACTTTTCAGTACTCAGAATAGCTTTGGGTATCTACGACGAGGTTCAGATTCCCGGTTTTTTGCACAAGGAGAATCGTGCCGGAAGATGCCGCTGGTCAACGAGTTTTCTCGGGAATCTCCCGTTTCCCTGGCCCTTGCATTCCGGCGCTGCTACGTACTCACCTCATTTCACCCTCATCCGCGCTCAAGACCTCAATGTTAAGAGCCGCCCAAATCGCTTCGCTCTTTCCATTATACGATGAACATTGCAGAGATTCCAAGAAGCGCTCTTCAACGTCTTACGAATATATCTATAGACTATTCACAGTACAGTGAGCATTTTTTGAAGTCCTCTCATTTGGAATAATTAGTCGTAGGGTTGTGATGATTCTAGGCCACTTGTGATTAATCGGATTAACCCTTTAGAAGAGGACTATTCCAGATCTTGACACAGCACAATAATTTAACTAAAATTCACGCAAATTTCTCACTTTCAAGCATCAATTTTTCAATCTCTTCAAACATGATTCATCTCTTCAATGTCACCCCCAAAATCAAGATGATTTGGCCCAAATCTCCATTCTCAATAACACGCTTTTTTTTTAACGTACTTTGTTCACTCTTTTGATCGGTGGTCCATTTTCAGGGCGAATGAGGCTAATTTTAGGTCAAACAAGGCAAATATTTACTTTAAATTTGAAAGCCAAATCAATTAGTCAAAAATCTCGAATCTGCGTGCGTGTGAGTGTGTGTTGTAACCAGTCATTTGGTGTGTGTGTGTGTATGTGTGTGTGTGTGTGTGTGTGTCTGGAAAGATGTTGCAAATGAACGCCTTAAATGTGCGTCATTATGTAAATGGTCACTGTAAATAGATGAGAAAGGGATGACCACCAGAACAATGTAGTATATTTGTAGATATTTTGCAATTTATTGTATATATATTTTTTATTATGTAATCTATGTAAGAAAATTTTGGATTGTAGTAGTAGTAAACAGAGATAGTGTTACGATGTTCATAACTTTGAAAACGTTTGTTGATGTACACAGGTTTATTGCAGAAAATTGTAAATATAGTTTTGGGTATCTTGTTGTTCTTAAAATGTCATTGATTAAATGTCTTGGTTTTGTTAAAATACTGAAAAAAAAAGTGTGTGGTAATTTAGTTTGTAATATGATTCTTGTAAATTTGATTCTTTTCATATGTTTGTTTTAAAGTAGTGAAAAATATTTTTTGTAGATATTTATTTGCTAAAAAAAAATGCTTATTCTGAAATGTCTTAGTGTGTCAACGTTTGTTGTAAATTAATATTGTAAATATTTTAGCTCTTAAGGATGATTTTTTTGAAAGAACATTTTTGGATAGAATTTTCTATGTTAAAATGTTATACTGTGACTTGTTATTAATTAATTTGAAAATTCCTCATGTCCTTATAGCTCATGTGAATGACGAGTGATTATTTACTATTACTAAACAAAAAAATATTCTTGGAAAACATTAAACGAGTAGTTTTGGTTTGTATTTAAACTCAAGTAACTGGAAGTTTTTCATGAAAGAATAAAATATTGTTGCTTTCTTCTTGATAAGGGAGAAAATGTATTATCCATTAAAAACTATTTAAATTTCCACTAAAGAAATTTAATAAAAAAACAAACTTTGAAGGGGGAAATTGCATAAATTTTGGAGAAAATCGAACACATCTGAATGAATGAATTTGAAATGAAAGGAACACACTAGTAGGAACACAGTAGTATCTCGAGAAAACCTTGCCGCCCCTCTGGTCAAGTTGAAGGTTCCTGGAGAACATAACGAAACAGAGAGTCAAGTGACACACAGACCTTTTCAGGGCCAGGTAAAAACACCTCTTAGCGACACACCACAAGCTCCAAGAACACTTTCCCGCTGCCCTTCAACTCTACAGTATACAGTGGCAGAGGCCAGCGAAATTTAAATAAATAAAAATTTTCTCACAGCAACCAGATTACAACAACTCTACTACTGCAGCTGAAGATTCAACACGACGATGCCGTTAGGTAAAACACAGTTATACTTTACACAAGCTCAGACGACATAATTAAAAGGACTAAAAAAAAATTCTACCCTTTCACAAACTTGAATTCTTCATCTTACAATAATGAAACGTGCGTTAAAAATCTGGGTAAGTTTTTTTTTTTAAATTATCGTTTCGTTGTCTGTTGTAGGATGTAGTGTAATCAAGTCGTTAATAGTAGCTTGGTAGGAAAATAGGTTCTGTAATTGTTTAGTCAGTCGTATTCAGAATTTTGGCCGCGATTTTATCTCAGTTGCCTATCGGCCGCGCTTTAGGTATATAACAGCTTATAAGCTGGCGCACAACATACACTACAGTCATTCATTCAACAGCCTCCCAGGGAACAGATGTGTTTTGGGAGAGCTCCTGGTGCGATTATTTATTTAAAAAACAGGATAGCTCGGTTCCGTAATTCGTTTAGTGATTGTCATGTACTTGTGTTAGTTAGCCGTTTAATTTATTTGAAAGCATTAGTTTTGTATTTTCGTTCATTTCCGAGATTTCCAACACAGGCCGATGCAGGTTATTGTTTGCTCTCAACGCCTCGTTCAGCTCATAAGTTGATGTAAGTGCTATATCCAAGTCAGTGCTGCAGCGACCTCCCGAGCGAATTGACGTATATTAAAATCACTGACTTAACCGCGATTCTCGTTACACTTTCTTTTTTTAATTCAACTAGTGTAATTTATATATAAGTACGTGCGTCGTAAACATAATTTTTATCCATTTGTCACGTAAATCGTATTCGCATCTCTTTCCGAGAAGCTATATCCTTAGTCGCCTGTCAGACGCCGGCCGCACTCCACGTATCTAACAACTTATAAATTGGCACACGTCATACACTGCAGTCATTGCTTCAGCGATCTCCCGACCAAACGGAGATATTTTAAAATCATGTAAGGTAAGTGCGAGAGGCGTCAAGTAGTGTCATTTTTTACGTTTTTTCAAATACCTTGTAATTGTGATTAGGAAGACTGTTTAATTTATAGCGACATTTTTGCCTAGTTGTAGATTGAAAATTCATTTCATATTGGAGACTCACGTAATTGTGATCGTTTAGCACTTGTCGACACCAGATTATTCACCTAGTTAAAATTCTCTCTCGTTTTATATATTCATATGTAGAACTCGTTTGAAATATATTTCATTTTAACACTCCGGAATTTCTCTCGTGTATTAACTATACATCAATATCTCTTTCTGTATAATTACTATTACCAAAAAATCGCCTATCTCCCACCACCATCTACGAACAATATCACTACCAATCCAAAAATATTAACACTTATGACACTCTTGCAAAAACTCACCACATATTTTATATATATATATATATATATATATATATATATATATATATATATATATATATATATATATAATATATACACACCCTGTCCCCAACACGCCACACCTCAGTCGTGTGCCAGATCTCAGAGGGTAGAACTACACACAATTATTGATTGATAACTACAAATGAATTGATTGGATCAATCAATCAAATCAGCATACAATTTTATCCGGTGAGAACTGATAAAAAAACGTAAAAAAATTATCGGATTAAGGATTAATTAAAAAAAACATCGGATTGAAATCGGATTGACAGTTTTTGATATGATTAAAATCGGATTAAGGATTAATCAAAAGTGGCCTAGAACCATCGCCTCCCTACTACTATAAGTCAACAAATATATTTGATTGTAGCAATAGACGTCAACTTTCCAGTGCGGTGAAATATACACACTGTGTTTATTACTTACAGGACATTATTTATTTTAAAAAGTGGCGGAAAGATGAAAAACGTCCGGTTGGAAACTAGGGCCTCAAAAATTGTCACTTTACCGTGAACAACCTTTAAAAATAACACATGGTTATACTTCGCGGAAATATTCTCTCTCTCTCTCTCTCTCTCTCTCTCTATATATATATATATATATATATATATATATTATATATATATATATATATATATATATATATATATATATATATATATATATATATTACAGCAACACTGTCGGCAGTCGCATCCATCCCAGTAATTTTTAGACTACGCTAACGATCTAAAAATGCGTCCAAATAAGTGAAAAGCCAGTTTTATTTGTTGCCTAAGTGGAAACTGGTTTAGGCCAGATTTTAATATTTGCATGCATTTGGCTAAGATTCTTCACTGGCAACGAATATGTATGCAAGCATAAAGTGCTGGCATGTTTAGCTTACGCTATTTGCCTTAGTACAATCATATAAATTGTGATACTAAAGTTGGGCGAATTCATAATCAATGAAATTCTGTAGTTAGGTGGAGAGATTCCCTCCATCGTTGAATTTATTACACATCTTTCGTAATCAATGACCAGACGTTAATCGTAGCTTGACAAAAATTTCACACTTTCAGTTATATCCGTATTTTCCTATGTGGGGCAAAAATAATTAATTCACGAGGGAATCTTTGGTTACGGTTATGAAAGCGAAACGAGAAACAGAAGAAAAGTTGGATTCTTGATGAGCTTGGTTATTAAATACTGAAACTGGAAATTAAGTTAAGGAGGAATAAATGCAAAACTATGATGGCGGGAATCTCTCCTACTTAAGCTGGTTCCACAATAGTGCGAAGTGCTGCGATGCGATGAGCGGTAGCCAATCAAGATGAAGCAGATTCCGTCGCAACGCGTCGGCGTAAAGTGCGTTGCGCGAAATTCTTGCGGTGCGATTGTCGGCGTCAGTCTGCGAAGGAGAAGAACAACAAGTGTTTGTTTACAAGGTGAATGAAAACATACATTTTTCTTTTTACAATTTTGCGAATGACGATCACGTTTACGCAGACGTTTTTGTATTTTTATTTTTATTACACTGCTGCGTGGATGTGCAAAATAGGTGACGAGGCTTCTTATAGATACGGACAATGTCAAAAATCTCTTATTGACATCAAAATAATTCCTCCGTCTTATAACGTCTCGTTCCCGCTAGTTGTGATCACACATCGCGTTCATACTTCCGTGTTTATCTTCTACCACTTTAGACATACAGTTTCAACTTTTTACGCGTGTCTTTTGTTGTATTCGTGAGGTCTGTAAATGTAATCTCCGCCCTTAAAACGCATAGCAGCACCATCTCAGACGGTATCCGTCGCCAACAGACCATCGCTTAGTTGTGAAACAGTAAGTATAACCCATCGCAGCACATAGCATCGCACCTCATAGCATCGCTGTATTCTGGAACCAGCTTTAGGTCATTCAATACGATCCTTTGGAGAGCCAGTGGAATATACTTGTAATCATATCGGAGCCGTGGAAACCAACACCACTTTAAGCATTCTGCCATCCTGGAGCATGAATCGCGTAGGAGTGTGTATGAAATCCTGGTTTCTTGAAGAAACTATTAAACGTGCCCCCAGTACGTTTACCTACGAAAAGACATCATCATAATCATAGAAAAGGACGGAACTTTACTTTCAACACGCATGCAACAAATTATTATTTTGGAGCCCTCCAGTGTAGTTAAAAACGGCTTTTTCAAACTGCACTATCTTAAAACATACTATAGGAGGTTCACGGCAAAATTAGCACTTATGAAAGCCCTGCATACGATCTACTTGAATTCGCATTGTGTATTCTTCCGCTTTATGTAAAATTGACATTGCCATGGGACTTATCACTTCGTTCATGCGTCGGTCAGGCGAAAAAGTGGAAGTATTACAAATTGATATGTTACAAATCTGGCAATTTTTGCACTCATTTCCAGTAACAAACAGAAAACGAAATATATAATTTAAGTTATCACAAATGTTTACGTGACACTTTTTGTGTGACGTTAAGATATGAAACTACTTTCCCTCCATCGTTACCAACTTTACTGGGCGCATGTAACACGGTACGCCCGTTAAAATATATGCAGGTGGGCGCAGTGACGTTTTTCTACGGTTGATTTCAAAAGTGCTCACCGTGTCGTGAACAGCCTTCAGCAGGAAACGCACGAGCCCAACTACCATATTTAAGAAATAACTAAACGCGTCATATCTGGGGTGGTTTTTCAAAGGTTTGGTTCAAAAGTGTGAAGAAAGTGCGAATAGACTACAGTATGGTTTTTGTAACTGCCAGCAAGAGAAATCTTATTATTTACCGTCAGCTGTCAAGAGTCAAAAAATAATTAAGCCAGTAGAGTTGCCATAGTTTGATAAAGCTTTAGAAAATAATATTTATGCCAGGTCGTGCGGAAAATTTCGTTAAACATTTTATAATGGAACTTGTGGCAAAAATATTTAATATCCAAGATGGCGGGGAGTGATTCCCCTTAAGCCAGCACAGGCCACCAGATGCAGAAGGCGGCGATTGACGTAACTTGATCTCTGTAGAACGAACGCAGAGAGAGCGTGATCAGGTATTCCATGCCCGCCCGGAGCCACGTCAGCGCCCGGGCGCCAAGATATCGTCCGACACTTTGCAGCAGCACTTCTATGCTCCAGCACTACCCCTTCCCCCACCGCTTTCTCATTCTCCCGCCAAAAAAGAACCTGTTTCTCGAAGATGAAGAGGGGTGGGAGAGACGTTTCGCAATTTCGCATTCCGGACGGCGAGCCACTATAGCAGAGGTCCGCGGGCGCAACGCGCGAAAATCCCGGTTTATCATTTTACGCTACGTTCGCTCCGGCGGATTGAGACGTCGACGGGGGTCTGGAAGCTGCCGATCCGCCGAGGAAGAACACGGGTATTTCGAGAAGTGCCCGACCGCGAGCGGAATTCTAATACGTGGCACTCGGCATCTTGCGCGGGCAAGTGCTGGGTATCCTCAACTTCCAGGCAACCAGTGGCCAACTCCTTCCCCAGCGTGTTCTCTGAAACGACGGGCCATCGCTACGAACGACGCACTTTCTTTGGAAATTAGCGAAGTCTGAGTCCGGTTGTAGTGGCCAAATGAAAGTAAGTAGGCCTACTTCACACAAACTACCTCAGCCTAGTAATGAAATGTGGTTTGTGTCAACTTAAAAATGTATGATATTCAAAGCGAAAATTTACATTTTTGCAATCTCGAAACTAATAAATTTTTTTTAACTAACAACACTGGAAAGGAGACTGAAATAAAAACAGAAGCATGTAAGGCATTACGAGAAAAGCAATTAAAAGAAAATAATTGTTAACGCCTGTAAATTTATTAAAGTTTTGAGGAAACGCCTTACATGATTCTTAGAACTAAATCTTGCTCGTAATATTGGCTAGAATACCGGGTAAGAAATAACCGAATCGTTACTAAATATGTCAGATTTATTTCCAGCAGCAATTAGATCACACACACAAAAACTACAAACAAAACCTTGATACTAGTGGCAAAAATATTGAAAGGTAATCCTTGGGTTGCCTGAAAATATGTTTAAGAAATATACGGTTTATTCCAAAGCCACCGAGCTTTAAATTAAATACTCATTTTGTGATTGTGGTTTTATGACCCATTGGACTAGCACTAAAAAATTGGCACTAACTGACCATTCAACACAACATAATATATGTCTTAAATTTTTTACATCAGAGCATTTGTCAAGTTCATATGTACAGCTAATCCACCAGTGGCCTCTGTTTCGTTATAGGCTGTTCACGATGAAGTGAACACTTTTGAAATCAGCCTTAGAAAAATGTCACTGCCCCCTGCCTGCATATATTTTAACGGGCGCACTGAGTGACATTCGCCCGGTAAAGTTGATAACGATGGATGGAAAGTAGTTCCATATGTTAACGTCAAATAAAACGTGTTAGGTAACCATTTGTGATAATTTAAATTATTTCTTACACTTTCTTCTGTTTATTTTTTTAACGCCTTACTGTGTAAAAATTAGCAGATTTATAAAATGTTTACTTTTCTAATACTTTCACAGTTTCACTTGACAGACGCATGAATGAAGTGATGAGGTCCATGGCAATGTTAATTTTACATAAGGTGGAATAATACACAACGTGCATACAAGTAGATTTACACATATGTTAGGTCAATGGGCGAATCAAAACGTCATACTTCCAATAGTTGTTTGTATATGTAAAATTAAAGTTTTTCCAAATCCATTCATTACGTGTCGCAATAAAGCATTTAATCCAAACACACAGCTTGCTCAGATAACTGCGCTACATCCCACACATAAATTTAGTATCCGAATGCGAAATGACTCAATCAACCCCTATTCAATGGGATATTAATTACCAGCCGCTGCCACGGTGAAAGGAGAGGGTGTATTGTTTTGTTTACACGATTAATCATCAATACGTTTCCATCGCTTACAATGGTCCAGCTGAAACATGCGGCTATGTTGCATGGCGATAACCCATCATGAAAAAACGGGGGGGGTGGAAAGGCAAGAGAAAGTCGCAACAAACATCCCTCGAATCTCAAACCAGTATTGCACTTGGCGAAGCTAAAGACAAAGGGGTAACAATGCGAGAGCTTGGACTGAAGGCTAATCGCAGTCGCGAAGGTGAAAAGAAAAGCTTACTACAAATACTGCAAAAACATTGGCCTAGAATGTGATAGAGGGGGGAAAATTCAAAGGGGAAAAACTCCACTCTCTGACTTTTCATTTACCTAAACTGGAAGTTCTATAACGCACCTACGCGGTCTGCGAACATAGCGCAAGTTCAAGTTGTGTATGTAAGCATTATGTCAAGAGAGGCTGTAGAAATTACGGCGAATCGAACTAACTGGTTGGGTACTGCAGTGCATTTAGACGGAAAACATCTTACACAAAGACACCCCAGATTGATCTTATCAGACTTCGTATCTTACCGAACATGTGTGTCATACCAATGATATTTGCTGCTCCGAACAACTGCTAATCCCCGTAAGCTACCAACAACATACAAGAAACACCAGGAAGACAATTCAAAACTATCAAAAACTACAGATCAAAAATACGCATAGAGACTTGAGAGGAAAGAAATGTGATTTAATTGAAATTTAAATATTTTTGATTGAAACATAAATAATTAAGTGAATATCTGTGCAAATACAAATATTATGTAGCAGTTTTTTCCCCTCAAAATTTATTTGCTTTGTGTGCCGTAACTATGAGTGTAAGCCCTCTCGTGCTTATCTCTTATTTGCAAGTTCAGAATTATTTCAAAATATGCAAATTAAATTAATAAATAATTTTCACACCAACTCAGCTAGGAGAGCATGAGCTCAGTTCAGAGGCATATAGATACAGCAACTTTCGACTAACTGACGATCGAAATGGCGTAACTTAAGCCACAAATTTCTCAATAATCATGAATTAATTTGCAGGAGTAGTCTCTGAGTCGACAATTCCTGATACTTAACTTAAAATAAATCTTTAATGCTGCAGCAAGTCTTGTGATCTTCGGTAGCCGATTCCGTTGGTCGTGGGCCTTAAACCGATATTACACGATACCTGCAGCCGGATTTGGTCTCGTACAAGGTCTGGTGTACGAGCTGGTCTACCCGCCGCTATATGCCAGCCACGAAGGCGAACCGGGTTCAAACTCCGGCCGGGTCACTACGGGATTTTCACAAGTGGGAATCGTGCTGGACGATGCCGCTGGCAGATGGGTTTTCTCGGAGATTTCCTGTTCCCCGCCCTTACATTCCGGCGCTGCTCCATTCTAACCTCATTCCAGCCTCATTGACTCTCGAGACCTCGTTGTTAAGAGCCACCCATATCTCTCAACTCAACCTCGTTCCATCCATCCATCCATCCATACGTCCCATTCAGCAGGCCAATTACCTCTCTAGCTGCGTGCGATAGAGCACCATCGTACTGTATTCAGTACATATCGCCGTGTTGCTAGACGCACTTAGTCTATTAACGGGGTAGATAAGTTATCATAAAACAGGCATGTGCAGCTCCGATTAGACGTTGCTAGATGAACGTGACCAAGTTAGATAACTGCCCCTTAAATCCACAACACACGCAAACGGAGAACATGTACTACATGACCATTCTCACGACGCCACGTGTGGAAATTTCACGTGTTAATACAGTAAGAAGGGACTGTGGTTTCATCAAAAATTACATAGCATTAAAAATAAATCGAACCCATTCGGAAAAAGCCCCTTGAAATCGATAATCAAAGGATGATATGGACTACGACAATTATAATGCAGAATTAGCCAAATTTTCATGGTTGCAGCACCTGCTGTTCTCGACAAGTATACGCACACCCTGCGTCGGGACTTCGTTCCGCAGCATTTCGGAACAACCATCATAGCAGGAACCGGACCCTCCGACAAATCTGTTGCATAAAAATCCGCATATTGCCGTGCATTGCTGCATATCACAACGACATTATCACACTGACTCAAGTACCGTATTGGTGCGAGAGGAAGTAAATCGCTGCGAACACTAGTTTTTTTCGTTAGTTCACTTTCCACAACTTCTGTGGCAGAGTCGTAAGACACGTGAATTGTCGGACCTCGCAGTTGTCTAACCGGGTGTCAAAGTGTTCGTGCGAAGTTACCTCCGGTACAATGGCATTTCTAGGATAAATATTCCTTACTTGGGATTACCATCTGAACATCCCAACTTAAAGAGTGGGATGAACCCCCGTGGGGACCCCACGGCCAAGGTCAAGAAGTGAGGGAGCGATACGGGCAACACTAACAACGCACGCCTAGTGCCTCATCGTTCCTACAACGTTGTATTATGTTTCAAATTATATCTGTAACATAGCGGTTTTCTTACACGCGATTAAATACCACAGATTAAACTACGCCCTTATCATTGTACTTTTCTCTTGCCGCTTAAGGAGACAGCATAGGCAAGCTTTACAACTGAGATATTTGATCATTTTCACGATTTTTTTTTCTCCAAGAGTACACTTAATATGACAAGAAAAATAGGGGCATAGATAATAGTTTTATGTCTTTTCTGACAAAGTCGTATTTGCGGAACATTTATTTACCGAGATACGCGTATTCGCGCAAACAACTATTTGACAAAAACGCGGTGATCCATCCCACTCTTTAAACAATCCTCCGTCCCTCACACACAAGCACAACGCTACTGGCATGTGTTCACAGCGCTCTGTGGTCTATCTGCAATATACCAGTCCGTGATAGCAAATTCGGCCAGGCCAGTAAAGTATAAGCTATTCCCGGTAAAGTGAGCACTTTTGAAAGCCCTCTCATATGGAATAAGAATCAATAAATTTATTTTATATTAGCCTTGGATGTTAACTTCCGAGTGCGGTGGAATATACACAATGTGTTTATTACTTACATGCCAATATCCATTTTAAAGAGTGTTGAAATTAATTAAAAAATGGCTGATAGAGAAAAGTAACTAGGACCTCAAAAGTGCTCACTTTACCGTGAACAGCCTATAGCTGCTTCCTCGAGAGCGAGTGTCGGTGACGCCTGAAGGAAAGAGACGGCGACCTGCACCAAGGTGGCTTCCTGCTGCAGACGTCCCTCTCTCTTCAGCTTCATACCAACACCTCGACCTTCACCGCCTCCTCCCGCACCACATTCGAAACACTCACGAGATTGAAACCCCTCCGCTGCACTCCAGACACCATCAGAAGGAGGTACAGGAGGGGAACACGCCCCCGAATGCGAGCGCACAATGCCTACCCCGCGACGGAGCGCCCACGTTGAAGAACTCGGCACTCCCACAGGCATCTCCTGCGGGGTAATAGATTTTCCTGCAGACGCCCAAAAATGTTGGGCACGCACAAGCCTTTCGAACCACCATCCCCCCCCCCTCCCCCTTCAGGCACACAACTCTTCGCCAACAACGGTCCTGACTGAGAGGAACGTCATTTCGGGTGCACAAAACGCAAACCACGACCAGTCTTTCATGCCAGCGCTTCTGCCAGTAAGCTGACTTATACACGTTCATATAAGTCAAAGTCAATACTATGACAAGGCAGTAATATTTACATCAATAATTATTTTAGTTTCACAAGTTTTCGTGTTTGCTTAGGTTATCAATACGAAAACTTCACTAAGAATTAAACAACCAAGGCAAACATTTAAAAAATCCCGCTCTCGCCTCATCGCAGCAAATATAATGCGCCATTTTTAATTTACGATTATGTGTGTATTATTCTTAACAACCTGATACAAAACGCGAAACCAATTTAAATTACCGCAATTTTTTTAACGTGAAGATTTCTCACCTGAAAGACCGGTACCCGCGTCATTTAAACTGAAAGTTCCACATAGCCGAAGAGAGGAAAAATCTGCAGGCATATCGAAAACATTTCAAGGGAACCACAATTTACGTCCCATGTGTACAAAAAAATCTACATTTTAATATTTTCTGTTTTCTAGATTACATGCTGTAGATAATCTTACTATTAAAAAAATAACTAAACTATCAAAATTACAACTGCTTAACAAAACTACAAAAATTAAAACTTGAGACTCGTGACTTACAAACGAAACATTTGCTAACCCTATGCCATGTCTGTCCAACATTGTTTTTTTTTTTACTTGCCTATTTAATACCACTCTAAACTACAGAGTTTAAGTGAAACTTAAGGGAGACCGGGGCTAGTTGCAACAGGGGTAGGTTGTAACACTGCTCATAACCACGCACTCTTCGATGCGACATAGTGTTGCCACTCGGCAGGGTAGCGGTACTAAGTAGCAGCGATCTTGTGCCAAACTCCTGGGCACCTCAACAGACCGATTCGGAGCGCAGAGAGGAACAACCTCTTTTCGTACATGAAAATAATTTGCGCACTGTTCAAATAAAGTTGTCATTTTTATTGGTTTGAGGTAAACAATACAATCTTTAATGTAACTAATAGCGCAAACCTTAATACTTTGTTTTGTATAGCAATTACGTATCTACAAAGGTTGGAGTCGAAAATTCTGTTAAATGCAGCACGTGCTGTGTTGGTATAGGGTGTTCACGGTAAAATTAGCACGTTTGAAAATCCTGCTTAATATCTACTTGCAAGCATATTGTGTATCCTTCCGCCATATGGAAAATCAACATTTCCATTAACCTCATCACTTTATTCATGCGTCAGTAAAGGGAAACTGTAAAATTATTGTAAAAGTAATTCTTACACTTCTACCATATAAAAAAAATCCGAATAGAAAAATAAATCATTGTAGTATTGACAAGTGTTTACCGAAAACTTTTATTCAGCGTTGAGACATGGAACTACTTTCCCTCCACCACTACCGACTTTACTGAGCGCTTGCCATTACGTGTGTCCATTAGAAATACACGCACGTAGGAGCAATGACATTTTTCAAAGGTTGATTTCAAAAGTGCTCACTTTACCGTAAATAGCCTTAACTAGTGAGCAACAGACCTCAAACAGGCGCACCAGAGCACGTGCACATCCCAGAAGGAGAAGTGCCTAATGTTTCACCCCCAGCCGCCTCTGGCGACAACACTTGAAGGAACTGGTAAGGGGGAAGCCCAGGGAGTGGCAAGCGAGGACGACAAGGAACAGGTGGTGTGAGCAGACGGCTCCTCGTAGTGTGTGTGTGTGTTCCCATGTAGCATCTTCGGTGCATGTATCTTGCAGCAATAAACATCAGCATGTCGAAATTCGTTTTATTTCGCACCATCAGAACATGCGTGTTTGCATCAACACACTGTATTGGGGCAAGTTGCAACAGTCTGTTGCAAGTTGCCCCATATTGCCTATACTTTTTTTTTTTTTTTTTGCATTTTAAAGAGTTTTGTCGCTAATTTATTACTGGATTTGTGTAATATTACTCATATTACTTTATTACGTAAATGACACAATAATTTCCTTTTAAAAATAGGTCTGGTATGGTTTATTAAGACTAGGAATATTACACTGTCAAAAAAAGCGGTGAACACCAACAAATTATCTATATAATTTCATTCTGTTCCAACGAAAATGCGGACGTACAAACGAAAACAAAAAGAGGGAAGACAACACTAGATATAATGGAGACAGCATCCAAATTCGTCATGGAGAATCCTGATTCACGTGAGTATTCAGTCAGAAAAATTGCAAAGGAATTTGATATACATGTCTTTACACTGTCACGATATATACAGAAACTTAATAAAAGGAACTTATGACAAATTAGAGAACACGAAACAGCCAACCCTGTTATAAATGGTTACTAGCAACTGCGTGTGTTTCTACGGCAGAACAAGAAAGCCAATTGTGTGAATACCTAAATCGAAGTTCTCAAATTATGTTTGTTCGTGAGTCAAAAGAGTTGCGTAAGTTTGCCTACGAATGTGTATCATTTGGTGTAAATGTTCCCGATTCGTGGAAATCTAACAAATGTGCTGGTCCAGATTGGTTTACTGCTTGCATGAAGAGCGCAATCCAGAAATTTCCATAAGATAAGCTGAGCCTACAATCTTGGTAAGGTGCACATCATTAAATTTAAAAAAATATGTCCCATTTTTAGGAAAAACTTTCAGATGTGCACAGCCGCGATAAAATCCTACCTTCGCGTATATATTCAACGTGGATGAGACAGATATGTCTACTGCTATGAATCGTAGTAAAATAATATCCGTAAAAGGGATGAAACCAGTAGGATCTGTAACTTCAGACATGTAACATGACCAGACTTACAACTGTGATAAGCACAATTGGAAATTCCTTACCACCCATGTTTATAATAACTCGGAAAAAGTTCAGGGATCATTCGTACGAGATGGGCCTGTAGGATGCAAAGGAAATGCAACTAAATCTGGCTAACAAACTGAGGAAACCTTCTTGAAGTTCATAAAGCATTTCATTGAACACACTTCGCCATCTCTTACCAATCCTGTATTCTTACTCCTGGACAACCATTCTTCTCACACCAGCTGCCCTGTTTTGGACCTGTGCAAAGCAAGTGGTGTAATTCTCTTATCATTCTCAACTCATTGTTCACATCGTCTTCAACCCTTGGATGTGTCTGCCTATGGCACGTTAAAGAAATGACGTGGAACAGGTATTAACGCTTGGTTGAAAACTGACCCAGGACGAACAATCACAATATTCCAACTGCCAACAACGGCAAAAGATGACTTTCTGCATTAAATGACGCCAACTAATATCGCTGCTAGATTTCAGAAAACCGGCATTTCATTACTTAACATCCACACATTTTCAGATGATTACTTTACTTCAGCATTCTTAGCAGATAAACCGCACATGTGGTGATCCCAAAATATTACGAAATGATGAAATTTCTGTTTGTGAAGTAAATGTTGAAAAGAATGTTGGTGCTCTTGATGAACGTTTTCTGAATGCTCATGTCCGTAATGGGCAAGAAGTCTATCAGCTTGCACATCAGCAGAGTGAAGAACAGAGGAGGACTCTGAAACGAAATAATATCTCAGTTCCAAGTACAAGTGGGTTTAGTCCAGAGATTGTACATCCGTTTTCAAAAGCACTCAAGAGAATGAACACCTTCGCAGACGACTGAAGAGAATAAAAACTGCCATCCTCACAGACATTCCGAAAAAGTAGGCTATTTAAGAATAAAGGCGATACACAGGTAAGTGAAAATAAAGTGAAGCACAAGGAAAAAGAGATGCAACGACAACAAGCAAGAACAATGGGTCCGGGGAAAAAGGAAAATCCAAAATACGAGTAATTAAAAAGAGAAATGTGAATAGGAAGATAGAATGCCACGAAAGCAACTCTGGCAAGGAAGAAGATACTATTTGCTTAGTGCGTTTGTTCAACTACAAGCTTGGTGAAGAATGGGTGCAATGCATTGTGTGCAAACATTGCACTTACTGGTTATATGCTGGTAAAAATCCTTTATATGAGTGTTTAAATTGTGTAACAGATGAGTCCGATTCTTGAGAGTAAGTGTTGCAACTAGCCCCATGTTGTGTGGCAACTTACCTCAGCCATGGGGCAAATTGCAACGATCATATGTAAACCAATATTCTTGAGTTCTTTCATTTCTTACATGCACTATATTTTTATATGTTGTAGCCTGATGATGCGAGATAATAATCATGTATAATTTGTTGCCTGAAAATAAAATGCAAATATTATGTATCTTACAATATCAAAACTATTACAACTAGTTCCGCTCTCCGCTACTAATACTTTCCGCATATATCCATTCATTTCTCTTCGAATAATTATTTTTCCTCGTAAAGCACATGAACTCAATAAAATAAAATCTGCCTTACAAATTACTTATTCCCATTTAGTACATATTAATATAAAATACATAATATAGGATTGCCAATTAATAATTTGCATTACATAAGCTGCGCGTGTTCATTATTATTTCTTTTATTTTTTTACGTCAAGTTCGTACAATTTTAGAAGCTACGACTAATCTCATTCCGAGTATACTTCTTATAAATTTTCTCCTTTTCGCAATTTGTAAATTTTTACACGCCTATATTTTTAATCTCCTTTCCCTCGTTTATTTAACTATCGATTTACATATTTCCGTACAATATAAATGTGTATGACCATAATTTCTTTATATAAATATTACCTTCCTTAAGTTTATTTAACTAAAATTTATTAACGTAGCGTTCTTTTCGACTACTCATATGATGGGTCAGGAGTCAATAGAACTCGCGAATGTTACTGTAAGTTCACGTGCGGCGAGGAACCAAAATAGGTAAACCGTAAAGCAAGCACGGAAGTTAAATTGGCCTCGCTACCTAGTACGAAATCGATTTTTCGTTGCGTAATCCGATCACGCGAAATCTAATTTGCGTTACGAAACACGATGGCAGTCGTAGATGGGTTAAGAGATAGGGGTGCATGGTTTACGGAGGGGATGAAATGAGTTAGAAGAGAAAGGGAGGAAAAGGGGAGACACTGAGTGATTACAACCTGACCGACTTCTGCGGACGACAGAGGGGAAAGGCTGCTCTAATTACCAAATTGTATCGGCTGGCGCGCCTGAAGGGAACATTTATCAAAAGCAACAGCAGAGCGTGTGAAGGAAGAAATGAAGCGGATGTTGACGTCGTAATCCTCCCTCTCCAGGTGGGAGCTCCTGCTTTGTCTTCGGTTCGCAGGCGGGCTGGAAGGAAACAGCTGTGCTCGAGAGTTATCAAGGGTGAGAGTTCAGTGGGGAACGTGGGGGTGGTCGGAGGATTACGGTTAAAAATTACGGATTACCCTCGCGAGCAGAGCATACTATCTCTCGCAGCAGAGGGGCCGCGGTGGTGTAGTGGTTAGACTACTCGTCTCCCACCAAGGCGAACCAGGTCCAATTCCCGGTGGGGGTAGCCCACCAGATTTTCGCATGTAGGAATCGTGCCAGACGATGCCACTGGTCGGTGGGTTTTCTCGGGGTATCCCGCCTACCCCGCCCTTGTATTCCAGCGTTGCACAATACTCACCACGCTTCACCCTCATCGGTTCTCAAGACCTCGATGTTAATAGCCGCCGAAATCTCTTCACCCTCTCTCTCTCTCTCTCTCTGTCTCTTTATCACACACACACACTCGCAGTAGCGAAGAGTCTTGATGACATGTCTGCATAGTAATACATAGGGCGCTTAACTGTTAAGCATTAGGGTAACAGATTTTATACGGGGAAAGTTCATAAGCCACTGGGATGAGACAGTAATTCCATTGCCATCATACCTCACAATATACTACTTAAAAGGAAACCACAATCAACTATATACGCACATTTATAATTGCTGTATTGGGAGGGTTACTTTTTATCAGAGCCTGTCACACTAGGATTCATCTTCAACCAAACATGTACACATTTTTTTAGTGTACCGGAAGGCCAATCGGAAACACTAACTATAACATACAAGGAGTTACTGATATTAATGAGCCTACTTTTCTCAATATTGTGCAAAACATTTTTGATGAAGTTCTTAAAAGCTTAAATGGTAGGCCGGTCTTGAAGTCTACTTGGCAGCAATATTATTACACACGTAACCAGAAACATATGCATAGTAGAGAGGTAATTACAAATAAAAACGTGGCTCGTCCGGGACTTGAACCCAGGAAAACTCGTACCAAAGTCAGCGTACAATCAAGTGCGTTACGGAGGTAGGATTCGGAGCATCAACTTCGGATGTAATCAGTCAAGTGTTTTGAACGATAGGTTTTAGTACGCCGAAATATTTACAGGGTCGTCATTTTGAAAATAAGTGTCTGAGCTACTTAAAACATACCAGTTTACATCACCTGCCGCAATACTACCAGTTTGCCAAATTTGGTACGAATTGGAAAATTCTTTACCGAGATTATATAAAATTCTCATTTCTTCACGCAACACTATCTTACAAAATGACCGACCAATGTATATATTTGCTGGCATGTGCAATGCTTGTAATAGCTACTTTCAGCAAACAAGATTTGGTTAAAATTGACCGAACGGTATAGTAGATGTGCCAAATAAACCTTAAAGTATTTGTATTACCATCGTTTTGAAAATAAGTGCTCAATACATTTTAATCACATAAATAATACCATGGTTAACATATGTGACAATTTTGGCGAGAATTGGTTGAGTAGTTTTCGAGATATACCTAGAAAACTATAAAAGTACGATGTCCTTAATTACTCCACACAACACAAACACACACTACACACAAGAAAATTGTATTTCTTTTCTTCAGAAAATAGGCTAAAAACAGTACTCTACATGCGGTTAAATTCTCGCACTTCAACTATTACAGTAGTGATCAAAACTATTCTCTCACCTGATCGTCAGAAAATTTGAAAAAAATGTGGCAAACTTGGCATCGCGGTTGAGACAAAATCTGTGTGTCATTTACGAAAATTTTCTAGCACCTATCTCTATATCGAAACTACCAAGCAGTAAAGAATGATTAATACAGACGATGAGGATATAAAATGCAATGCATATGCAAATAGCAAAGTCAAGTTTTGTGGCCGGGCGTAAAGCATCGACCTAATCTGGGCGCTCTTAAACGAAAATTATAGACAGCGATCCAAAGACATAGAGAGGAGGGTTAGTGGTATTAGTGAGAGAATTTAAATCCAGTACTTTTAATGTGTATAAAAAAGTTTGTACGGCGATTTTGCTAAGGAGAGACTATACACTGTCTAATTGACTAATTGCTTCTTTAATATACTCTATTCGCGATTTCTTCACACTTTTTGACTCAAACCTTTGAAAAAAATCACCCCGTACAAGACGTGCTTGACAGTTTCTTAAACATGTAACGTTTCACAATCATATACTCTTGTGAACATAAAATTACGTTATTTTTGGGTAAATTAAACTTTTATACATATTTTACCTGTGTATCACGTAATCTATAACCAATATACACCAAAGAGGGAGGAAAATGTTGGTAAAGCTTTGTAAGAAATAGTTCTAATGTAAAATATTATTGCACTGAGTGCGCACGAATTCGGTGCATTGTTCCTTGGTGTAATTTTATAGACTTTGTTTAGCTTTGTTTGCATGAGGCGGAGGAATATCCTGGAAGTAGGACTTCAGGAAAGTTGGAAGGAACCGCGAATGAACTATAAGTAACCAATCCCTTCGTTGGAACAAAATGTAATTGTTTTGTCTAACATTGCAAATTAAGCAACGAAATTAAAATAACTATTTAACTGAAAATATGACATTTTCACTTGCCTCGCTGTACCGGGTATGTAATAACAGATTAATTTGGGCGATGGTTCTACCTACAGTTATTAAGGTGGCCTGTTTTAAATGCCTCACCCGGTATATACCGGAACTGCGAGGCCGTCATGGCCTTCGGCTGTATTACGTGGAGAGGATAATACGCAATTACTAAAGTTTACTTTGCCTGTATTTGTCGGTAATGATTACAGGGTGCTATCCGAAACAGGAACGCCACAATCGCGGTGAACTGCAGGGGGGGTGGATACAGCTGGCTTAACGCAAACCCACAGACTGACATGCATTTTTGGGTCGTTTTTGTTTACAACTGCAAACATCTCGCTGCGAAACAATTACTCGCAATTAATTTACGTGTGCAGGCACCGCAGCGACTGCACTAGGTTATTTGGTCGCACTAACTTCATCTACTCTAACCAAATACACAGGATTTACGGGCAAATTAAATGTCGCAGTTCAGTTTTTTTTTACCGGTATTTTTCTGCACATTCAAATGTACTTACTAATGGATGAAACCAAACAAGCTGCAAAATAAATTTTCGCCGATCCGCGGTGATTTAATAATTGTTTGGTTTTCATAAAGACTTAACGATAAAGTGAGCACTTTTAAATCCAACCTCAGAAAAATGTCACTGCCCCTACCTGCATATATTTTAATGGGCGAAATGAGTGGCATGTGCCCAGTAAACTTGGTAACGATGGAGGGGAAAGTAGTTCCATACCTATATTAACGTCGAATAAAAAGTGTTATGCAACCATTTGTGATAACTTAAATGATTTCTATCACTTTTTTTTTTTTTTTTTTTAATGCATCAAGTGTAAAAATGAGTAGATTTGTTCAAAATAATTTTTCTGATTATTTCATAGTTTCACTTGACCGATGCATGAATAAAGTAACGAGGCTCATGATAACTTTAATCTTACATAAAGCGGAAGGATATATAACGTGCATGCAAGTAGATACTAAGCAGGGCTATCAAAAGTGCGAATTTTACCGTGAATAACCTAGTTAAATTTCAACTGCGTAAGAGGTGACTACATCTGTAGTAATATTATATTAAAACCATCGTAGAATACAAATTTAAGTTTATAAACCAGGAAAACTTAGAAACATTTAATTACTCGCGTGATTACGTGTATGTTTAATGTAATAGATTATGAAGGAAAAAAAAAAGTCTAATCTGAGAATTTATTTTTAAGGGGGGGGGATTTACTTCAGTTGTACCAACACAAAATATAGGTAACACTAAACTAAAAATTCTGACGAACATAGGCGCCTATTTACTAACCGTTTCAACTGCTTTCGGATCTGCTTAGTTTGATTAGTATTTTGCATACATACACAAAGAACTACAGTTCTTACATCTTTGTAAACACACTTCACAAATTGTCAATTACTGACAGAATGCACATGCTCGTAATTTTATGCACACTATGTCGAAACCACCATTACTTGTTTTGACTTACGTAGAAAGTACTGTCAAGTTGTCCGTTTTACTTTTAAGTACTTTTCGAGGTAACATTTACTGCAGTAACACATGAACAAACGCTTTTCAAATAGGAACTCTATACTGATTTACTGGCTTACTGGTGTCCTAATTTCAGTTTCATTTTTTCTTCACACTAAATATCCGTTCACGCCAAACTCGCCAAAAAGATTTGCCAAGATGACTTAATAGATTAAGTCGACATAATTCGTTTGAAATTTAATACCCATAAAAAAGTGCAATCGCCAGAATTACAGCACGTCATTTTGCAGAACTACGATATCGTGCGTTTATTACACGGTACTTCGTTCAAAAGTACTGTACTTACAGCCCTCATGTCAGAGCACGTGGCTAACGCAGCGGCCAAATTGTGACACGTCCACGACACGGCAAAAATTCGCTGCCCCCGCACAATCGTAACACCTGAATGTTGTCCGTAAAAATTACGGCATAATAAAGTTTATATCGCATAGTTGTTTGTATTATAGCATGTCGAAACCACAGTTTTTTTTTTTTTTTTTAATACTGTTACATGCGGCCGCTCTACGAGCGTGCGTGGCACTGATAATTTATGGATGCGCGCACTACCACACTGTAAAAAGATCGAGGGAGGGAAGCTAATTACCTCTACGTGTAAGGTAAAATTACCTCTTAAATGAAGAGTAAATAGACATAACAAGTAATGTACTAATTCCCTAATCATACGGAAAAATAACTGGAAAAAAAGAGTAAAAAGGAGGATGGGGGGGGGGGGTGTTTATCCATTCAAGTAAGGGAAAATTAACTATATTGTATAATAAAATTATATTTAAAATACCTCGGAATATTAGCAAGTGCTAATTTTTGTATTACCTCTATCCGCTAACGAATAGTAACCGAAACGCCAACATTAAAATCCTCGACACTTAATGATGGGCGGGAGCGAACCATGGCCCTCAAAACACAATAAGCCGATGCGCTATCCATTACACCACGGTGACATCGTAACAGCATCAGTGAATATTAGTGTGTAATAAGATTGTTTTTTCATCCTGTCACCCCCCCCCCCCCCCACTTAGCTGTTGAGAATGCTAACGAGATGCACGCGTCGTAGGGTAATTTTCCCCATCCATGTATGGAATTTTCCACTACCATGTACATGAATTTTCCTCCAGAGTGCAGTAATTTTACCTTACCTGTAAGGAAAATAATGCTTCCCCTACAAGTTTGCGAATATTACCTTATACTTGTCAGGTAATTTTCCCATTATTTTTTACAGTGCAGGTGCAACCCTAGACTCTGCGGCTTTTCACAAAGGAATGTTTACAAAGCTTGTGTATTGACTACCAGGCCGCGTGCCGCTCTTGGCCTTGGGTATCGGGTGTCCCAGATATCACTGAAGGAATGTTTTGGTCATTGCTACCCGGCACGGAACTTCTTGGCCGCTCAGTCTCGGCCTATCGGTAAGCGTTACCAAGTACTGTTGTCACTATCACGCGTCCGTCCCGTCATAGTACATACATGAGTCGTGAAATCTGCAACTATTAATAAAATTACAATGCTATGCATAAAGAAACATATGAAAATAGTAGAAAAATAAATCGATAAACCTCATACGTGACACATTTGGGAGTTTACCAGCTGACGAACACCTAAAATTTTACTTTTGCATTAAAAAAATTTCAAACTTAAATTTACAAACTATAAATATCTGTTAAACGTAAATGTAATATCAGTAATTTACTTACAGTTGCATGTAGAATAATAAAAATAATTCAACTCTGCTGATGTAGCTTATAATGGCAGCAAAAAATCCCATTCCCTGTTCACAAGCATCTCATTTCTTTCCAATACAAATTTCTTCCAGTCATTCAATTTCTTAAAACTAAACAAAAAAAAATGTCAACGATTTTGCCATGGAACCTGTTGAAACCGTTGCCCATAGCAGCCGTAATTTTTTTTGTTGTCGGGATTTTCCCCCTTATCGTTAAATTCTAGAACAGTTCTTCAAAAATATTCTTTTGTGAAATCATCGAAACCGTAATTCGTTTCCCCGACTTTTTTATGACAAATATTGCCTTCGACGTAGATGCAACGCTGCTCTCTCCTTCCTTGCATATCCATCGCAGTGTGCGTTTACCGACATTACACGCCCTCACTTTACCGTGAACAGCCTATAATTGACTATAACCAAAAGGATATTAAGAGGGACGTTATAAGAGTAAAAATCGACATTCAATATTACGCTCACTGAGAAATAAAATGAGTAGCAATGGAGGGAGATAATTTAATGCTGTAGATATTAGCCGTTTGAATAAATTAAAAATCAAATTTAGTTATTTCATCTTTATTAGGACCTCCATTCCTCACGAACTCTTTGCCATTTAAATATATGGTAGGGCAGGGAAAAATTTCGCAAGACACCAGTTACTGAAGCAGTCATTTTATCAGCAAAGCATTAAAAAGTGCAGCGATGGCAACTATAACTAGTGGGGAAACGTCTGAAGGATAAACCACCACGCAGGTCAAAACCGGAAGACAAGAAAAAAAAAACATAAGGTATTATCACGATTGAACATTATGTATGTACACATGCATGAAAATCTTTTATTACAGATGCTACAAAAATTGTCAATCTCCTAGCAATCCTTGTTGCCTCTATATAGGTTACCGAAACGTATAATTTCGTACATTTTACCGGACGTTTCATATCGTTTATCAATACTAGCTATGAAAAAAGGCAATCGCAATGCTCCAAGCTCTCGTGAATAGCAGGAGTTGCGTGCACGCAATAAAGAGTAATTAACGATAGTTCGGACCTACCCTTTCGGTTTAACTGGGGCAAAAAAAAATTCATATAAAAAGAATCAAGCAAAATATCCAAGGGCGTTGATTAAAAACACGTTTATTCCAATTACACAAGCACGAAATTAATATTCGATAGGAGGAAAAAAAATATTTTTTATTAATGGTTCCCTTCCATTGGCCGGACTGGAATGCGCGCGAAATTGGAGTAAAAAATAGCCGGCTTTTGAAAGACAATAACGAAAGGGAGACCTGTGCGTAATGCGGTGAGATGATGCGTAATGCGGTGAGATGAACCCCGAGCAACGACACGCATTTACTGGGAGACAAAAAACTGCCCCCACACCTGGAATTGTAACCACATTTTCTTTTAAACGACGAAAAAGAGATTGCAGCACACATAAAAAAAATAAACTGGGTGGTTCAAAGCTGTTGCGGCACCAAGATTCCTATCGTAATTAAAATTTAGAATTATCATCTCTGCACTTAATTTCTTAACACCTTTAAGGGCAAAAAAATCAGGATTGGTATTACACGACATCAGTGTAAATCATCAGGAGCAATACGCAGCGAGATTATTCTACATCATGAATATAAATTACTCTTGCACAATTCGCGTCACGTAGCCTAATTCCCAGAATAACGAAGACCACAGTGGATTACCTATTCTAATCGGCACGACTGATTTTTCTTGCATTTTTATCAATTCAAAATAATAGTCTCCTTTAAAAACATGATAATGCTGAAAATAAAAAAAAATAGTTATTCTATTTTGTTGAGGATTGTGGCAAGGGCCAGTTAACTCGAAAAGTTGAGTCGAGAGGCTATGATCTGTGCTTAACAGCAAAATCTTGAGTCTCGAGCACCCATGAGGGTGAAGTCGGGTGTAGATTTAGCACGGCGTATTGCAAGGGTGATGCAGGAGAACCCCGAAAAAACCTGCCGGCGAATGGCATCGTCCGGCACGATTACCACATGCGAACATCCGGGAGTGACGCGGCCGGGGATTGAAACCGGTTCGCCTTGGTAGGAGGCGAGCAGGCTAATCGCTCAGCCACCGTGGCCCCAGTAATTGTGGAAATGATTTGTAGCCTACGGGTGGATAAATATCCTCCTGTGCCATTTATAGTTTCGAGGCGGTAAACACGCCTAGGGACAATTCCATGGAACAAAAGACCAGGGCCGGGTCCTTGATGCAAGCGAAGTGAGCAGCCGAATAGACCGCCAAGCTAAAGTGAGCGGCCTAGGGCGCTATGAAAAAATTTCAGCACATAAGTAAAAAATGTAAAGAAAATAAAAAACAAATTAAATGGGCAAAAAAAATTTGAGCAGGCGTTTATTAAAAATGTTAACAGTACTAACGTAATAGTTTTACTTAGACAGTCTTTAAACCCACTATAATTACACTACAAAACCCGTTGCTTGAGAATGAAAGGATCCGCGGGCGCAGGGAATACGACTCCTCCTCCACCCACTCGTAATCAATCAAAGCACCCCTTTCAATGACTAATGGATTCGACCGTTTCACGTAAAACGCCACCACTGTCGCCACGCACCTAGCTGCGCAGTTATTCCTCAAACTCGCAGTGTTCTGCGCCGTCGTGTAACATGGAAGCATATATATATATATATATATATATATATATATATATAGTGCACTGCTATGTAATAGTCAAGTATCATGATTGTTTCACATTGTTTGAACTAGTACAAACAAAATTTAATATGTAAGGATGAAAACTTGTTACTGTATTAAATTACTGGCTCATATAGTATGTTCATGGTAAACTGAGCACTTTTAAAAGCCCTGCTTAAGATCTACTTGTACAACGTTGAGTATTATTCCAACTTATGTAAAATTAACACTGCCAAGGGCCTCATCACTTCATTAATGAGTCGGTCGGGTAAAACTGGAAATTATTATAAAAGTAAATATTTTACTAATCTGCTAATTTTCACACTTGGTTAGAGAGACAAAAAGCGAAAGAAAATTTATCACAACTGGTTACCTAACACTTTTTTTTATTCGACGTTAAGATACGGAACTACTTTCCCATCCATCGTTACCAACTTAACAAGGCGCATGTCACTGAAGGCACCCGTTAAAATATATGCAGGCAGGGGCGGTGACATTTTTCTAATGCTGATTTCTATAAAGTGCTTACATTATCGTGAACAGACTTTATCAACATGCAACGAAATGGGAATCACAAGTGTATTATTTTCGTGTAGGTGGTGTGGGGGAGCAGGCGCCAAAATATTGCTAGCTTATAATTGCAACATGTTAAGGATCGGGTCGACAAAAGACAAACATTCACTATATGGTGTATTCTTTAGTTAGGAACGTCCACATTGCGAGGTTTCGCAAGAGTTTTTATACTTACCGTATTCAAGAACTAATTTTTTTTTCTTTCTCGTAATTATTTGGCTAAATTAGATTTTTAAAAAATACAATATTTAATTCGCCGCTGCAGTTCACAGTCACTTATTCATCAGAGAATTTTTTTCCAACAAAACTATCAGCGGTTTTCCGCTGATTCGAGTGGCTGAATTTCACTACGAATCAGCGATTTTGGACCGATTCGAATTTACTGTGTGTGCCATATTCTGTAAGGCTCTGAAACCGTCAGCGATTTGGCCACCAACTATAGCTACTTCCACAATAACCTCTTGTTTAGCAGCCCTCGTGGAAGTCGTCAGGAGATGGTTAGGACCGGCCAATCTTCCAGTCTGCGTCGTCACGCCAACCTTCAGAGTTTTATACTCTCGCTGTTTTGCAAACAAACGACTGGAGCGCGAGGTAATTCTCGAAACTCGGGGTCGGAAACGACACGGCGCCTAACAGGGTCGGTTCCCCTAGCCAGCGAGTTGGCGTGTTGAGTCTCACTCTACTAAGTGGGCAATTTTCTGACCTGGGCTTCCGGCCGATTACGCACGTCGATGGACCGCGGGGTTTAGTTGATCGGGGGGGGGGGGGCGAGTTTACACGCGGCAGGGCAGTTTCCGACGCCGAAAGGCAGATTGGATTAGTCGCGGTAATTCGCGTAAGTGATTCAATAAGCGAAGTGCGCCACTCTAAATATCCCCCACTAAAACCTGCTCCCCCTCCCACCACAACCCGCCAAACGCCTGAAAGCCTGGAGCCCCGTCGTTAATTCCACAGGAGGTGTGAGCGGAAGGAAACGGAACGAGGGTGATACCAAAGGGGGGGGGGGGGCTTTAAAGGTCTCCATCACGGCATCGCTGATTAATTCTTTAATGTGTTGACTTTATGCGCAACCCCAGTTATGCGTCTGGCGAACACGCTCCCCAACACCCCCCCCCCCCTTTTTCACTTCCCAAACACTTCCAAATCCCTAAGCAAGTCGCCGACTTCTCGCGTGTCACCCACTTTCTGCGCAAAGTTTAATTATAGGCTCTTCACGGTGAGATTAGCACTTTGGAAAGCCCTGCTTAAGATCTACTTGTATACACGCTGTGTTTTCTTTCTCCTTATGTAAAATTAACATTGTCATGGGCCTCACCACTTTATTCATGCATCTGTCAAGTAAAACTGTGAAATTATTAGAAAAGTAAATATTGTACAAATCTGCTCACTTTTACACTTCGGTGCATTAAAAATAACACAAAGCTAGAGAAATAATTTAAGTAACTGCAGACAGTTACCTAACACATTTTGTTCGACGTTAATCTGTGGAACTAATTTTTTTCCCTCCCTCGTTACCAACATTACTGGGCGTATGTCACTCACTGCGACCGTTAAAATATAAGCAGGTAGACACAGTGACTTTTTTCTAAGATTGATTACAAAAGTGCTCACTTTATCGTGAACAGCCTTTAGAAAGACTGCACTGGAATGGCGAAAACCCGCGACCCCGCAGCCGGTCTAAACTGTCTTAACGGCGTACACTGCCCAACCACCGCGTCCATTATGTACCGCTACTAACAAGTCTGCAAGTGAAGAGAAGTAGTTTGTGCGGCTCTTATCGAGAGACGAGCGTGAATCGAGTGAAAATGGATCAGCGCCAGAATGCAAGGGCGCGGGAAACTGGGATATCCCCGAGAAAAACCCGCAGACCAGGGACATCGTTCGGCACGATTCCCACATGCGAAATTCAGAGAGGGGGGATAGTAGTCTAACCACTACACCCCCGAGTCTGGAAATTAATATACCAGAACGCTGACGGTTACTAATTTCTAATGTAACACGTTTTCAAATATAGAAACAAATGCAAAAAACAGCGAGAATATCACAGTTTCCGCTCGCCATATATTTTCTCTCTCTTCCAACCCCGTCCCCCCATATTTCCACTTTTTATCACGCGTACATCTTTGTCGACGTTACAATATATCAACTACAAGGCGTGCCGGAAAATAAATTGCGGCTGCGTATTAGCCGCGGATATAAAGTTAAAATAAAAACGAGTGTACAAAGCTCCTACGGAACTAAAGGAATTCCTACGGAAGCCTGTGAATGTGAAGCTGAAACACAATTTTACTGTAAATATTACAAGAAGCTTTAACTACATGCAAGAAGTACGAATAAATTATAACTGAATAAAGTCCTGCAACCACAGCAAAAGCTGTAGGTGTAACTGACTCGCTTAGTTTCGGTCGCCACCCCCAAATGTTGCAATACATTTGACGAGCTAGATATAGGCTATTCACTGTAAAGTGATCACTTTTTAAGGCCCTGCTAAATATTTCATTTCAATTAATTTATTCCTTTCCGTCAATATTTAATGTAAACATAGCAATGACTAATAAACACAGTGCATTCGCTCTCAAAAGTTAACGTCTGAGACTGCAATAAAATTAGGGGTTAATGCATTTTGGGAGGGCCTTAAAAAGTGCTCACTTTACCGTGAAAAGCCTTTACTTAAAGATTGGCCCCCTTTTGCAGGAAACCCCTATTTTCGAAAATTATGAACAAAGTTTTACATTCAAGTATGTACTTGAAAACATGAGGTAGACAACAGCTACGATGGTTGTACTTTAGCGGTATTTACATGCATACGTCACCGTAGTTTTAATTCAAAATTATACGTTCCTCCACAATGTAAGGGATAAAGCAAGTTGACAGAAATTTTTCGGTCATAGCTCGAGAGATAATACAGGTGCTCGAAAAGAGAAAAGAGCATATCAGTCAGCTCCAGTCGCATTCACTCGATTGACTAACGATAACAAACTTTTGAAATAACGAGATTTTGCACTTATTAACCCATTAGCACCTGGGAAAAATGGAGGCCAGCTCTTAGAACTAGTATAATTTCCTAAGCCGTGCTCGAATTAATATTTTTACCCCTTAATTGGTATGGTCCTTCACAACCACACAAATTCTTAAAACTGCAATTCAAATTATTTTGTAAATTAATTTTCAATTCATGTTTCCCATATGTACTGAGTAAAAACGTTTTAATACATAACACACTGGCATGTTACTTTGTACAGAACACTTCCTATCTGATATATTTTTCATTGTGTATTCGCAGGAAGTTTCAGTTTCGTAATGTCATTAAATGTAAGTATTGCTAAAAGTACTTAAATATGCTAACACAGCTTGCGGTGAAGTGTAGATCATTAACAAAAAAAAATAATCATTAAAGTATGCGTTAAGACGCGTGCAGAAGAATAGAAAGTGACTTTCTTCATGTATTGGTTCCAATGGAACTTACGAGGATCGTGTGTGTTGTTGGGATTTCCTTAGGCGTTGAAAGATATACTTATATTTTATATCTCAAGTGAAACTTGTGAGGCGACGACCACTCAGAACACAGCAGATGATGATGTGAGCCGGAAACGGTTATTTATAGTAATGTAAGTAATAACAATATTGAAACGCGCGCGCGTGTTTGCGTGTGTGTGCACATGTTAACGATTATATCTGTTCACAGAAATAAGCTTCCCTGATAGAAAATGTCGGCTTTAAGTACGATCTGCTTAAATATGGTTGTGATATACAAAGTTAGATTAGGAACAAAGGTAAACCTAAGACTTGCCGCCTGTTTCCATTGGCTATAATTAAGAATTAAGACATTATTGGAAACTGCAAACATAGAAGACGTGTTTCCGCACGACGGATAAGCGCATAATGCATAATTCTTAATGCATGATTTAATTTATTGTAAACTTTGTTACTATTAGCGATTGACGCCGAGACATTGCATTCAACCAATATTTCGTGTAAAAATAGCTATGTTTTGCTACGTAGTCCGAAGAAGAATATTGCGACTCTTTTTCATTCTTGTTTTCATGCGTTCGCTAGTGTTAACATTACTGATAACTTCGGTGTCAACGTTTTTCGCACTGTTATCAGTTAGAGGTTTCAGTGTAGAATATAAAATAGTGTGCTGTGTTGAACATAAACACAAATACCTGCCAACTTTTTAGGCAATAGCCACTAATACACATCATTATTGTAGACGTGGATCTTATAGACACAATTGTATTGTCGCTTTTAAAAAAAACATCTGCTAGAGTTGAGCCTTATAAGTGATCAATATGCTTCTCCCGCAGTATGCATAAGGTTTTCTGCTTAATGAGATGCGCACTCATACAGCGTTCGCATTCGTCGAGTAAATGTACATGTCTCGGGAAATGACATACGCACGCACACTGGGAAACTAATGTGTGCGCGTCTCACGCTTTTAGAGACCATTAGCTACTGTTTTAAAAAGTAATTTGTATGTAGTTCATAACTGCTATTCTTATTATTTCATTTTCTAAAGAGTGGTACGGACGCATTAACTTTCGAAAAAAGCGCTACTAAGAAAAGTTATTAACTATATATGCTCTTAACATTTAATGCTCTAGAAGAGCCGGGATAAACATAGCCAGTTTTCCTCGTGATCTGTTATACACCGGACTGTGAGAACATTGCCAATTTTTTTTACATGTCAAGGCATGGAGGAGTTCAAAAGTTATATCAAAATTCGAAAATTAATTTTTATTTACATCGTTATTAATGTTAACATAAAATTTACTTCTATTTGTTTCACAAGATGTAATAATACATTATATATAACTGCATTTACTGCGTCAAATACTTATTCATTCCTTTCTTGAAAAAAAAGTCTGCGATTGATTAACAGTAACACTTTCATTGTCATTGTCATTCGCTTTTCAGCTCCAACTCTTAATGAGTTGATAATTTTAAATCTGCACACGTGCGTTCCGGCACAGATTCAGTATTTGTTTTCTGTCAAAATGCTTGTTTGTTCAGAATCTTATCAGATGGCTAGTTGCTGTAACGGATGCAATTAAGTGCGCCTGTCGGAATGTATCAAGTATCTAGCCGAGTGAAGTATGCTTATATACATAAGTGCATTCCTAGGTTCGGACACAGCCTTTATGATACTTCAACAGACAAATTTTACGAACTAATTATTTGTACGAAAAGTCACCTTTGTAGTAGATCACAACCCCAAACTGTACACAATGAGTCACATTGTAGACCTTCGTGCGTCTTAACATATATTTCTCGACTAGTGAACAATCATTTCCTGTCAATTTCCTTTGACATAAGAACGGAATGAAAATGCTACTACGATTTATGTTATCATTCATGATTAATATCAAATTTGTAATTGTAAGTGCTACAGGGTTATGACATACTTTTACCGGCTGCGGAACTGGCAATCCCGCGCGGATGGCGTCGTCGAGAACACTAGCGCTCCTCTGGATAATTAGAGGAACTAATGCACATAACTGGTCAGATTATTTCCTATCCCATGGCTGCTCTAATGTATATCTTTACTCAATGGTTGTAGTAGGGGGAGAGGTAATAACAGCTACTAGTGCTGTACTTGGTTGTGATATCCCAGGGGTGTCCAGAGTAATTCGCAGTTCATAACTGAGGACAATTCAACTTTTTGTGTGTGTGATGACTCCTCTGAACTACTGGACGAAGAACTGAAAATGTACATATTTAGTAACTTCACAGGCCTTTGGACTGGAAAGAAAAAGGACGACCGTCTAATGCAACCAACATATGTAGATGGGATCCACAATTGAGGAATGGGCTGGAAGAAAGGCAATAGCGTACTAAAGACTTTCTTTCAGCCAACTCCTCATTCCTCGTATATCAATGCGAGCCATTCACTAACGCGTGATCAAAAATAACCGGTTCAAGTAAAGATAGATAAATCTTTTTTTTTTTTTTCCCAAGAAAGTGCATTATATAAGTATTTAGTAAATTCTTGCCTGGACAACCTCGAATACCCGGAACAAGAAATTGTAAAACATGCACACACATATACGGCGATAACATCTCTTTCGGTTCCTCATGCTTTTAATATCAATGTCCACTTGAATTAACACTTCATGAGTAAGTTTACGCAGCTATTTAAGTTCACTCAGGAGCCATAACGATTCGTTTATAACATGCAAATGAAAAACAACAAACTGAGGGAATGCCCTCTGTTCTCTATCACTTATCGCGACGGTGGACCTACTCATTGAGCACTCTATTTTATGACTACGAACTCGTTGAAATGGTACTATGTAAAAAAAGGCTTGCTATGCTGCACGACTGCAACAATCGCACTGTCGAACAATCAATACCAAGCGGCGTGTTAATATTTATTGCTTCGATTTTAGTCTTCACGTGACTACCAAAACTCAAAACAAATAAAAAATTCCTCTTCATTTTCAGCTCGTCTCGTTAATAATTCAAATATTCCTGCTGCTGACGTAACAAGCAGGACCTGCCAATAGCACGGACACCACACCAAAAGTTTCATACATCATACGGCTTCAAAAATCTGATATTGGATTGCAGTTTCGCGTCATTTTTTTTTCCCCCTCCACTCCTTGCTAATTGGCAGTAGCCGATATAAAAGTACCGATGCAATCCATTTTTTTTAAAACACAATGCCGTCCAGGTATCTGATACACAAAACGAATCGAATTGTATACGTAATAAAACAACTGTTCCATACCTTTGTTGAAATAATTCTATTGAAGCCAGTTAAACGCATTTATCAACACGAAAAGAAAAATATATTTGACAATTGCGAACAGTTATTACGTTACTCTGGTGCTTCACAGAGTAACGTGCAGCTGTTATTACGAGTAACACGAATTACGACCATAAAGTGCGTTCTCCAGATAACCAGGTTGTTCCGCCTCACATAAGTTTTGTGTCACGCTGTCATGCTACTTTTCTCTAAACATTGCACATGGATTGTCATTCATGTAAGCCACAATTACCAACCTGAACAGCTTCAATCAAATTATCAACTCACATCATCAGCTATTCGATAGAGAATTTCAGCTAAGCCAACACTAAAATTATAACGTACGACAAAAAGCAAGCGTTATAACAATACCATTAATATATGGCGAGCACGTTTAAGTAATTATGGGCTAAATGCATGCTGCAGAAAGTACCAAAACAAAATACGGCAGTTTTCTATCATCTGTTGAGTATTTTTGGCTTCAGAATAATGAGTCGGTGAAATCTACCAGATATATACTACGTAACAGAATACGTTAATACTCCGTCCTCGTAGGTTATACCAATTTGGTGAAGGGTCCAGTATGTCTCCACCGATAGTCAACATTTAATTTTCCCTATTATAGTACATATCTCATGAGACAGGACCTACACACAGTTAAAAATATTACACTCCAGCAGGTCGAATGATTAATGATAGTTGTCGCTTTGTAGACGTTCTTCATCTGAAATTTCTGATCAAGAAATAGCAGTAATAGAAACCACACTGTGGCAGAGATAGAATGAGTACGACTAAGCCGACTATCTTAGTTAAACGATTAAATCCATACTGCAAGCATAGTTAATGGTTAGGGTATTAAGTGTCCACCTCTATACGCTACAATAGACTTTACTGGCCACGAATAACTGCCTACTGTTCCTGACATTCTTCGCAGTAATAGAAACTACGCCTAATAAGTAAACAATATTGAAAGCCTACACATTCTTCACGTCAAATAAATATAGGGGAAGTGATTATACACAAAAAAAGTATTGGACAGCGGTTATACACAAAAAAATATTGGGACAGCGGTTATACACAAAAAAATATTGGGACAGCGGTTATACACAAAAAAATATTGGGACAGCGGTTATACACAAAAAAATACTGGGACAGCGGTTATACACAAAAAAATATTGGGACAGCGGTATACACAAAAAATTATTGGGACAGCGGTTATACACAAAAAATTATTGGGACAGCGGTTATACACAAAAAATTATTGGGACAGCGGTTATACACAAAAAATATACGGGACAGCGGTTATACGCAAAAAATATTGGGGCAGCCATTATTATTTACATTGTTTCGTTTACATAGCATTAACATAAATATTATATCTGAATAACACTATTACAGTCAATCATGCTGAACAATAATACCTAAACAAACCGCATATTCAAAATAAACTTACAAATAATCAACATAATTAACAAAATAAAATGTGTTGTATCAACAAGTATTGCGACAGATAACAGCGAATAATTAAAACAACATATTTCTAACCATGAAATTAATTTTAATATTTAGTAGGATGCCCTTTACACATGACTTTACGAAGGCAGTTAGGCATAATGTGAACCAATTTTCATGCATAGTCCACTGAGATAATAGCCCATTCGTCTGTAACTCGCCTTTTAAGGTGTTTTTTGATGTTACTGATGTAGACCGCAACAACAAATGCTCTATTGGATGTAAGTCCGGACTGCGGTGTTTTATGGAGCACTTAAGGACAATTGTACAGCAGCCACAGCTGTACGACACGACTTTGGCATTATGTTTGGGATAATTCTCTTTATAGAATATAAATGTGTCCCTAAGTCCTAATTTCCTGGCACTTTTAAGAAGATGTTTCTTCAGGCGGTCCACGTGTTTTGTTGATGTTCTCTTCACCAATAACTAAACCCTCACACCCCAGTGGCCGCCATGCATCCCCGAACCACGATACTTCCGCCACCGTATGCGACTATAGGTAGGAGATTATTTGCTTCCGCTTCTGTATTTGGTTTGCACCAAACCATAGTCCTCCCCAATCTGGACCAAGTATGTTGCATGTGCTCTCATTAGCAAATATTACGTTCTGCCACCACTCTTCATCTTTACAAATAAATTCTTTTGCGAAACTAATTCTCTTCCTCCTATTTATTATTTAGTTCGTTAACAAATGGGTTTCGTCGAGCCAACCGGCCATTCAATCCTGCCCTTTTAATAACATTTCTTATTGTCTGAGGATTTAACTTCTTGTCTGTACTCCTGTACACCTCGGCACATAATTTCGGAGCACTTAACGTGGGATTATTTTTCAAGCTCCTGATAATTCGTCTCTCTTCTCGAGCAGTGAGTGCTGCTCTTGGACGGTCAGACTGCGGAATTAAGTAAATTCGATCCTCATCTCTGTATCTCTTGATTATATTTCTCACTGTACTAGTCTTCATTTTAAGTATTTCAGCTATATCTCTGCAACTTTTACCTTTCTCGTGATTGAAAATACGTTGCCTTTGCTCGAAGTACTCTTACCTCTTCAGCCCATTTGGCTAGCGAACCACTCTTGTTTAGGATGAATGCAAGACTGTTGGATTACAAGGTGCACTTCCGTATGGTTCGCGGTTCAAGCCGTATGGAAGAGAGTTATATAATCATTGTCCCGATATTTTTTGACGTGTAAATTGTGTAGGCTTTCAATATTTTTTAGTTAATAGGCGTAGTTTACTACATTAAAACGTCATGGCTGTATTTGTGGTAACAGTTTGTATTAATAAACACCTAGAACAGTTATTCTAGTTTTTGTACAAAAATTGCTACAGATGAAAGTAGAAACATGAACTAGTATTTACTGTCCCAATATTATTTGATCACTGTAAAACATTTGCTAGCTGCAAACGAGTCAGAAGTATTTCTTTAAAAGTTATTACAAGACGGCACTCCACCTTAAGAATTATTGGAGGTAAGATAGCGAAGCATACATTATGCCATTTCTTTTCCCAAATCTACTGACAGTAAAACTATCAAAATTACTGTGGAACATGTTATTTAATTTGACGAATTTCATGCTAGCAATAGATAAAGGCGTTTTCAGAATGTTATTACTTAGCTTTAATTATTTGAAAATGAAATAAGTACGGTCTTTGTATTGCAGGTTGTTATAAGTGACATGAGAGCTTAATACACCTCCCATACAATATGTTGTTGCAAGTCGCTGGTCCGCCCCGCGTGAGCGAGAGAACACACGAGAGAAGACAAAGTCGTGATATGGTAACAGGCGACAAGTCAATGGAATGTTTTGAATGATATGCGAGCGATAAACCTATCGGCGTTTTGAGTTACGAAAGCAATCTGCCGATAACCCTTTGGCGGCTCGTCACTCCTAACCTTCGGCGGATAGGATTTCTACGTTTATCTGAAGAATATTCTGGATTACTGACCTCGTTCTCTCGGCGTGACTCGGGGTGACTCGGGGTGCGTTGAACATTCCAGATGGTCAGGAAGACTGAAGAAAAAGAGTGACAGGGCTCCGAGCCGGGGAGTTCTTGAATGGATGAGTGGCCAAAGTTTTAAAGAGACGAGCGAGAGAAACGAAAGGCGAGAAAGTTACCAGTGGGAGGAAAACCTGCGACTGCGAACATCGGCGCAGCGAATAGTGCGATTGGCAGGCTGGACTAAGGCACTCCCAAACCGGCGCGGGACATTGACGAGGCGGGAATGAGGCAGGAAATTCTGGCGGGAACTGTATGAACCCACACCAGAGCAGAGCGATTCGCTTTTAAGTACGCCAATGAGTGTAGTTGTGCGCTGACAATGTCGCCAGATGAAGAAGAGTTGCTGCTGCAGGAGATGACAGAAGAGCTCGACAATGGGTGCATGAAATTAACAAAGAAAGGCTGTTGTACGGAGAGTACAATACACTTGTGCCTGAATTAAGGAAAGATGAGAAGAGTTTTATATACATTTTCGAATGACTATGGAGAGTTTCGACGAAATATTATGCCTTATAGGTAATGTTATTCGTACAGAGGATACAAATTTTCGAGAATACATTAGCCCAGAGGAACGCCTAGTTGTTGCATTGAGGTAAGAAAAACTTGGAAAATATTCTTGTTCGTGTATGATATATTTTAAATATTGGAGAGTAGTATAAGGTGTAGACGTATAAATTTGTTTATACATCGGCAAATCACACTGAATTAGTCATACTGTTATGAAATGAAATACTTCAATTGCGTCTCTGATATTTATTGAACACAAGCATACTACATTCTTCCGCCGGAGGTGACAGTAAATTATACTGTCATGAAGTGTCAGATTGATCACGCAAGTGATGACTCCAATCCCCTTCTGTTGGTGGCGAAGGAGTACTCGGTCCACTGCTTTCGTCTATTTCTTCGCGTTCCTGTTGCATGTTAAGTTGTGCGATTTTCATTTTCGTGACTGCCTGCCTTCTGGGAGTGGACTTCTTAATTCTTTTTGCATATCCCAGCATCAAGTGGTCTGTGTCGTCCAATTCATGGTTATGTTTGTTCTGCAAATATTGAACATACCCGACTAAGCCTTTACCAGGCTGAAATTAGTCAACACCCCATTGTTTAACAGGTGATGAAGCCTTTTCTTATGAAACCTTTTCCACAGCGGAAAGCTAGGCAAAGTAGGCATCTACTAAACTATAACCATAAGCTTTGTAGAACTCGTGGTGTCATTGAGAATGCCTTTGGCATTCTTGTACAAAAGTGGAGGTTATTACACAGGGCACTGGAAGTTTCAGTTCAGTCAGCTACAATTATTGTCATGGCAACCGGCATATTACACCATTTTCCGAGAGACAAACACTCTGATGCAATATATTTCGAATATCTTGATGCTCCTCATACCACAAATGATGCTTTCAACAATATCGTTCGAACCACAAAGGCTGCTACTCGTTTTGCATTACAGGTGCGTGTAAGGTTTGTGGACTTTTTCAACAGTAACATAACATCACACTTAATAACACGTGCTGTATGTAGCTAACACAACAGAACTGTAATATAATATTATTGCTTTTTTATATTGGATATATTAGTAACAGTTATTTCTTGGCTGTAACGCACATTTCAGAATGGCGTATAATTTAATTTACCGTTTTAGGCCTATATGTAATAAAGAGGATATTTTTTCCTTCTTGGGTTATATACTGTACCAATGTTTACATAATACCTGATATTTTTATACACTGCTGTCTTACATGTAATAATAAAAGCTGTTAAACTTACTAGGTTCGTGTACTTCTTTCCCAATCTCTCTCCACACGTGGCCCTTCTTTATGTTGTTCTTGTAATCCGTGTGATTCTGATCGTACAACACTGGATACATGTACACCGTTTCGATTAACTACTCCGGAGACACAGTCTTCTTGTGAAGCCTTCCTACCTACTGACAAGTTCCCGCCAGGCGGTCCGTGGAAATCGAGAGCATGCAGCGGACCTGGCGGGATCCTGTAGCATTCCCGCCTTCACCAGAAAACGCGCGGGAAATTTCCGCCCGGTTCTGGGTATTATCATATCGCGCCAGGGCGCTGCTGTCCGGTGCGGCTCCCGCGTCCCTATATTGGAATAGATGCGTGAGTGAGACACAATATGAATGTTGGCTACAGACTGAACACGTGTAAATAATGATTGATGAGTATGAATTAATTGACTGTAACCAAAAAGAGACGTTAATTAGATTTGAAATAGACATTAAATATAGCGCTCACTGTTAAATAACAAAAGTAATAATGGAGACAGATCATTTAACGCTGTAATTAATAGCTGTGTGAATAAATTAGAAATAAAATTTTGTTCAATTTTTATTAAGACTTCCATCCCTAACGAACTCGGGTACGCCCCGCAGGCGTCAGATGTAACAGTATTTAAGGGGGAAAGAAAAATTGTTTAAAATTGATAAATAGACTTCAACATTCTCGCTAAAGTAATTTCACGTATCTGCCCAAGAAAAGATATTACACATTCTTTAAACTATAAGGATGTGCTGATTAATGCCTTATTTGCGAAGTTAATTTAGATTATAAGTAATTCGGTGATACAAATGTGAGGTTCGTTATGCACCGGCTTCATGTACACTAATTTTCTCTACCACTGGGACGGGTCGCTAAAACCATTGGTATAATTACAAAGTTCGATGAATGAAAAAGTTATCTAGAATTTAAAATAATTTATGTTTCTTTTTACCGTGGTGCGGCACTACCAACAAGCGTGCAGGGCTGGATATTACGGCCGCGTCAGCTGAATGCGTCGCTCGGGAATATCTGCCGAAAACTTGCATCTTGAAAAACTCCACAAAATCTAATTAGAGAGTGCCGAGACCTCTTCTTAATATGTCTCGCCTCTTCCCTTGCACATAAAACTAATTCTTGGTGCGCATATCTGCTTCCTGTACCTCAGGATGGCGCAGCGAAAATGAATATCAAATTTGCTGCGATGACTAAGAATATTTTGGCCAAGAATGTAGCCTCTAGCGAGGACATCACAAACGTGATAGATCAAAGACGTAATAATATAAAACATAAAGCCTTGGCTCTCAGATTAATACTAAAACCATTAAAAAGACAATAAAATTACATTAAGTAAAATTGGTGGTTAAATGGGTTAGGTGTACGAGACATTAGATAACGTTCATTCAAAGTTCAAACAGGGTGCCATTACCTAATTAAAATTAATTGAAAAATGTAAACAAATAGGAGATTATAAAATTCATAAACAGAAATGAAATATTAATAAACCATTTGTTACCGCAATCGGTACATGATGCCCCCTCTACACCTTTTTAACAGCGACTTTCGGCACAGGTATGAATCTCTTGGATTTCTTCGAAATACGTGTTTCCAGAATCCGTCTAGAGTAAGGTGACCAGACGTCCCGAATCCCGATTTTCGAGGTAGTGTACCGAATTTTTTAGAGGGTCATTCGGGACAGCCGTTTGTCCCAAATGTTACAAGCTAACAGTATTGACTCGTGGTGTTACCGTTTAGGGTGAATTTGTGCCAGGCCATGAAGGGGGGTGGCGCGGGAGCGGCAGGCCAGTGGCCTTACGTCCAATTTTTTTATAAAAGTAAAATAACAAAGAATGTCACTATTTTTATTTAATTATTTAATAAAACAATCACACGCCTTATGATAAACAATTTGTAGAAAAAACAACGGTAAGTAGTAGGGGCGACCCACTTCTGGACAACTTGCAGAATGAGATGTAGATGAAGCAGATAACTGATTGTTCGATTAATCGATATATCGAAAATTCTATTAGTTGCTAATAGACTAGTCGTATAATTGATGATTATAATTATACAAATTAGTAAATTAATCAGATTAATTAAAGCATTCTTTAATTGATTTTTTAAATTTTAGGATATGAAAATTCTTTGATTTTCATTGTTGTTGAAAGGGTAAATTGTCACAAGGATGATATTGACGGAGCAGCGCCGATGTGTCCTCTGTGACTTGCTAAGTCGAGTGAACAGAGGAAAGGGTTGTAATTGTTTATATAGGAGTTGATGGTGTAACAGATGTATAAGCAACACTTTAATTGTGGAAAGAGCGAGAGCCAGTCGCGGGTTCCTGGACCACTATATGAGTGAGGTATGGATGGAACAAGTGCACACAACCCACTTCTGGACCACTAAGCGAGTGAGATGTGGATAGAGCCAGAGCACACAATCCACTTCTGGACCACCTACATGAGAGGTGTGGATGGAGCGAGGGCACACATATCAATACTGGACCACTTAGTAAGTGAGAAGTGGATAATCGATTCTTCGATTATGAGCGAGGGCACGCATGTTACTTCTGGACCACTACAATTTACATTCATAGCCAACTGAAATAAGTTCCAATCATTAAAAAACTACTTTATTCATGTGATTACCACAGAAAACATTAAATCGAATAAATATAGATATGAGATATTAAAAATTACTTTAATCGTGCAATAACCACGAAACAAATTTATTAAAACAACCTGCCCCGAGTACATCGCAGATGACAGAACAGAACAAAAAATGTATGTAATATCGTAACAGAATTTCTTAACAATATTTAAAACACCTGGATAAATGACACAAGACAAAGTTAATTAATTTAAACAAATACCCAACTAATATAAAATTACAACTCACTTATCATCCATGAAGCCAAAATGTCTCACTTCACAAATCAATAAAAACACACGATTTACAATCAAAATTACAACTACAAGCCCAGACAAGATAATCTCCCCCTAATTGAATGGCCTCCCACACTAATCCACGCAGCCCAAATCTCCAGGTGTCATAAAAATTTCCCCCGACAAAAATTCCCTCCAACACACACACAAACCCAGACACAAAGTCACACATAGTACACCCTTATTGGCTTTGAAATCACGCATCAAAGAACATAAACATAAATTATCACCCAAATGTCTGTTTTTAAAAACCAGTAAGAATGATCATTTCGCAATTGTGTCTTTCGCTAGCTCATACGACTAGCACAATCGTTCGCCTATTGCAAAAGCCTACTGCGAAAACCTAATGCAAATATTTTGTTATATCACATGTTAATATGCCGAACCGCTGCACTTACAAAAGAGTATGTCAGCAGATCATCTCTGTCGCTCCGACGCTCGCCTAATGCGAAAGCTTATCACACGCATTTCCGTAAATTAATAATAAAATCATTTCAATAAAATAAAAACCTAATAATTATCCGAACACACGAGATAAAACTATAAGGGAAGTGATCACTGTTCAACGCCTTGCATTACTCAGGCATCTTTTCTGCTCGCCTATTCACTTGTAACTTAACTCTCTCCCTACACCAGGCGAGTCAACCCTCCACAGTCACGCAATACTGTGAAAAGAGCAGCTCCAATATTTCATGCCTCAAGACAGCTGGGGTGAGGCGGTATGGCAAGTTTGCCATACGCCTGTCCAGACAAACCTGCCTCGGCGAGTAACTTGCAAATGCCACAGCCCAAGTTAAATGTAAAGGGAATTTTTTCTCCAAAACATTCAATGTTAATAACACAATTCAGACCAAAATCATTTTCTGGAATTGAAAACCAGGTCACAACACTCCGTTAACATATTTAATGAAGTGTAATCTACAAGTTGTTATTTAAAAAGTTACGAATTTAACCGACATTCTTATAACATTATAATAAAAATATTGTTAAAATATAGTTTCAAAAAAATTCTTAAGTGTACATAATCCAAAAAATCTGTCTTCCTTACTAAAAACTATACGGAATCATGTAAGTCTCAAACCAAATTTCACAATTCAAACTCGTATTTGTAAAACCTGCATTCTAAAAAAATATCAAAGGACAAGTACATCAAAATTGAATTCATTTTGTAAAACATAGATATGATTATTAAATAATATGCGAGTCACCATTAACAAATCTATATAGGTATTACAAAAATATGTATACATTTTTGTTATATAGTAAATATTTTAAGTACTGTAAACTTACATTTCCAACAGCCAGAATGTTCGGTATTGCGGTTTACTCCCTTACCAGATAATCAACAGAAATCCCCCCATTTCATGTTATACCACTGATGTTAGTTTACACCGCGAAAACTGTTACAGAGACTTCTCTCAAGGTTTTGTTTAGAAACAGATACATTTTTTAAATATTTGTGTTTAATTATGTGAAAAATATGTTACAGTATTTCGTTGTAATATATACAAAGTTTGGGTATACCATCCATTTAAGAGATATTCGAAGAAGAATAATCTCTCTTCACAGCAAACATCAACATCAGTCGTAGTAATTTTCTCTTTTGTACGTTAAAGTATAATCGAGTTATTTATAAGTTTATATTACCTTGCAAACTTGTTAAAATTAATATATTTTTTTGGATGTTGTCAGCTAGTGAGGCTTGGTCTGCGGGGCAAGTGTTAGTTTACCTGAAATTGTCCCAAACCACTTTCCCCTTGCGCTGTTCTACCACTGTGTGTTTTTAAAGTCTAGTTAACCATTCAAACTCCCCCTTGATTCCTTTCCTTTCTGAGTTAATTCACAAGATTTTCTCGAGATTCTCCCTCATTCCATTACTTTTCAGAGTTCATTCATTTCTCAAACTATTCCATTTTCAGACTTCTTGGTGTTCTCATTGCGTTTAAACATTGCAAATCACCCACAAATTACTCAAAGTTAAAAATAAATTTAAAGTGCGAGAAAAGGAAATCAAACTACTAAATAATAGGTCGCGCAATTTCCTTCACCACTGAAAGTTAATTAGATGTTTTTTAAAAAATTCTTAAATCTAAATTCACAACTTTTCACAAAAAAAATTCCACTTCACAAACTGTTAGAACAAAAGACTTTATACAACAATAAAACAATCTGATATATAGTAAAATCACATTTCACATATTCTCATTTGTTTTAAAACATATTTTTTAAAATTATTCATTGCAAATACATTAAATGATTTAATCACTCTCCTCACAACCTTTAACAAATATTCAAACTCTTCTTAAACAAAAGTAAATAAGAAATTCTATTTAAAAAACTTTCAATTGTTTTTCTACTTTGGATTTAAATATAATACCTTTTCGGTATGGGAGGATGAAAATCAGGCAAAGGTAAACCAGGAGAATGGTTTCAAATGGAAGGAGTTACAGGACAGTAACAGATTATCGGCGGAGATGCTTTGAAGGCTGGTGGAGGTGGTGATTGCGCATCATTGAAAAAGTTCAAATATTCAGCAAGCTCTGAAAATAACGACGGTTTAGGAAGAGGTAAGTTTCTACAGTTCAAGTCTAACGGCTCACAACATTTGCTCTTCTTCTCGATATATTTGTGTTTGGATTTCAGGAGCTGAAATCAAGAACTTCATCATATCTTAAATTGTGAGCTAAGGACGTTAGATGTGTTGGCTGGAACCACCGGGATCGTCATCGCAGGAGATGGCGCTGGAGATGCCAATAGAGTTAGCAGAACAGCAAAGACTCAACCAATCATACTCCAGAAGCTCTTCCTCGAGAGCTTGGGTAGACAAGCTCGCAAAGTATGCTTGGCAAAATTGCGACATTAAAAAAAAGTTATACTTTCCACGAACACTAAAAGTCAAACACTGGAGGAGTGTAAAGGTTAAACCTCTATATATACAAATTTTCAAACTCTTATGTAAACACACACGAAGCAAGACTCGTCCCCTCCCCACAGAAACCTCTCCACAGAAATACACATCCCCACCACACACATTTCCATATACTGACCTGTATGGTAACATCCAGAGCAAGAAAGACATACCATCTTGTTAGGTCAAGTCTATATGTGAAAGGGAAGGATGGGAACGCGACTGCCGCGGTTAGCCCTGCACAAGGGTTCCCATACTCTCCTCAACAGGGACCTTGTCGGCGCAGTGGGGATCTGACTGTCAGGAAGCTGACAACATTTATGAGCTCGGCTAGAAATGTCGCTGGTTAGCTGGAAAATGATTCCCTCACCCTGCTGTTCATCATCCACTCGCCTCTTTCACACATTGTCTCCTTCCATGAGTCTGCTGGTCTCCAAAGAATCATTTCACACAGTTCAGACAGCCTTGCTTCACCGTGAACATCCCTCTCTCTCAAAGCCATACATTCACGTGTCGACACGACTCCCTAGCGAGCCACGTGCGATCACTGTTCGTCACTCATTGGTCTAGCCGCCTGCATCATCTACCTACCTGGTTCTCCCCAGAAGTCTGACTACAAGCGTGTTCCCACCATGTTTCACGAAAAGAAAAAACACCCCGTCATGGCTATGGTAAAGACTATCTCGGACAGAAGATGATTGTTTACACAGTATTTACCACATTAAGCAATAAATAAATTTTGTTATAAATTACATTCACCTAAACTGATTTCAAGACAAAATAGTATTGTCTGGTCGAACAAGATATGACAGTCATTAGACTGAGTGAATGAAAATTGCGTATTTTGATCATGGAATACATAACAAATCATTTTTTGTTATGAGTTTTTCAAGATAAGTATGAAAAAAGTTACATGCACAAACAAATTAAAGGTTCCTCATACAAACAATTTGTAAAAGTTATGACCATAGATTGATAAAGTAATATATTTTATGTAAGCTCATTTCTTCAAATTTTTTGTCTTTTTGGTTTTAAATGAAACAAAGTTTCAGGTTGAAATACCATTTATATATTCCATTTTTCAAACAAACATAACATTTATTTACATATATGAAAAAATCACATTTCTTCTAAAAATATTTATTCACACATACAAGCAATCTTCTTTATTCATTTAAGCATTACGCTTTGACATGGTTGAGCTGGATTCACTCGAAGATGGCTTAGCTGAATTTATTATGAGAATCCCAAGTGTAGTCTGAGCACATGAAGAGAATTACGACTTGAGAGGTCTTGTGAGTCGATGAAAGCAATGTGAGGTACCAGCATTGGATGACACATCATCTTATAGGCACTAAGTTGGATTACTACCGACCAGCGGTGAATGATCGGTATTGGGAAATGTGTACATCCATTTTTGTTAGTTGTAAAGTCCACCTACTTCCATGAGCACTAATTTCTTCAAGTCTGGATGTTAAATAAGGTACTATGGTAGAGTTATAAAGGTCACTAATATATGTGAAATGTAGAATGGGGAGAGCTTGAGTTTGAAAGTAGAAAGTTTCTATAGAGGATTTCCCCGTTGTAATGGATTTCAGATATTTACAGGATATATTTACACTAAGAAATATTGGTCGAGGGGATGTAGTTAATTCTAGCAGAGGCTCCCTGCACCTTGAGAAAAATCTTTGGAAGTCTATATCAGTATCTGTTTGATCGTTATGTATCCTCGCATTTGTCAGTCTGCCTGCAAAGGCTGTGCTTAGTTTTTCATAATTGAGGTGGGGCAAAGCAGTAAGTGATTTACTTCCCAGTCCTAGATCAATTTTGGGTCATTTTGGAGGAAATACAGTGGGTAGAGCAGGCAATTTCAATTGCAGGGCCAATTGTGGAGCCAATTACAGAGCCTGCAGAGCTGATTCCCGATTAAATTGTGGAGCCTGTGGATCCAATTGCAATACTGGTTGTGGAGAACCAATTAGGCAAACTTTGCAATACCTCTTCAAAATTTCAGCTTGAGAAAACTACTTCTGGCAGAAATCACACTGAAAATGTTTTCTTACATCTTTCCTTCCACACTACGTTCTTTCGTGTCGTCGTACGTTCCTCAGAGCTGTAAAATGTTTCCCGCCAAAGCGACACAGGAAAGCAATATGTGTGTCCATACTCTTCCAAGTCTAGAATGGAACTGAAAGGTCCAAACCTTTTATAGTCAGTTGCATGTAATTCGAAAAATTATATATTCTAGGAAGCAATTGGAGTATATTAGTCATTTGAAATGTATATTTTATTACAAAGGTGCTTTCAAATTTACTATTGTAAAATGCACGTAACTAATATTATGTTGTTACAATATGGGAATAATTCAATTCATGCATTTGTAAAGTCAGTAAAGTACAAAAAAAAAAAGTAATTTCGAACCATTTATTTCGCAACAAAGTACATTTTCAAACAATAGATGTTTACAAAAAACACACACATTTACATAATTTCTTCCCTTTGAAAATATTTGTAGTATTTCCATATGTTTGATTGTTTTGCAGTAGTAATACACATTCAGGAAAAGGGTGTTTACATTTCATCGATAAGAGAGTTGTATTCGGACATTTTGACAGATCTATACAAGATATAATTCAATAGAATTTTTCACTCTCTAATGCGCATTGAATATTTGTTTTTAATTTCACATTTCAATTTCCAGAAACTCAAATAGCAGTTGAAAGGGGGAAAAAAAAAACTTTCGCTGATTTTGTAAACCTGTTACTTTCCAACACAATTTTTAAATGTTTACTCCAAAGTGCAATTAACTTGGTAATATTCAATCTACACTTTGATTTCTGCATGCACAAGCCTGTGAATTCGTTCTCATCTTGATCCATCTTTACAAAGTATTGGCTTGCACAAACCAAATACTTTAATATACTAAATTTCACAAATCCTAATTAATGCCATATTAGTCATATAATATCCACGGGTGACTTAGGGGCTGGGGGGCCTCATATAGTTCATCCAAGTCCATCATCAATGACCATTTTAGCATTAATTTTCAGTTATCCTCTGGACACAAAAATGCTGAATTAGATAGATATTTTACATAATACTTAGAATGAGGGGTAATTGCATTATTTTTGAATGTCTGTTACTTTTCCATTCCACACACTTAGCAAAATATGTTTTTTCGTCAACTCCACCAACATATATTTCACAATTATTTAAGTCATGTTTGCAAATACCTTCATACTGGCATACTCCATACATTCACTTTCCCAGGTTAAACCGTGGTGGTGTTTGGTTACCCATCTATTTGTTTTCTTGTATTTAGGAAATAGATATTTCCAGTCAACAGAGTGGTTTTAAGCTGAATACCATTGTGTGTTCTTCCATGACAGTAATAGCAAATTTTATTATAAATTTATCTGCACACTGATATCCTTGCACATTGCAAAACATGATAATATAGTGTCTCATCAACTGACTCAAGACATTATCTTCACCAATTTATTTCTTGCATTGTAAATTGCGAACCTATCACGAATTATCAACGCATAAGCTTGTGTATTTTCTGGAATATGTTTATTTCAATTTGTGAATCAATTATGCTATTGGTAATCATGTTGTCTTGTTTGCTTACATCAAATACAAATACCTTTCCTCTGGTTTTAAATGATTCATTTCTAGGATTGGTGGGCTGATTTTGTTATAATACATTTCCTGGAACTTTGAGTACATAGAGTAGCAAATAAGTAATTCCTAATTTCCAAAGTTAGCATTTAAATCGGTATAGGGATATGCTTGATTGTTTAGATACAGTTTAATATATCTTATCACAATTATCGAATACTGAATCAGCTTTCAAATTGCTTTGTCGATTTGTTTGAAAAAATAATAAATCATAGTTTGAGATGAAAAACTTGATTTCAAATTCCAAATAACTTTTTGTGATGTCGGTAGAGTTGGAACATCTCCATAGCCCATGATCTGAATGCAATATCTAGATTCTTCCCTTTTTCGGTATATTTTACAAACTTTACACGTCCACAAGTGTTAGTTTTAATATGTGGCATTAGCCATACAACACTGTTTAATGCAAATGTTACACCTTTGTTGTTGTTGTCAGCCATGTTGTATATAGCACTCAAATAAGTGTTACCGAATAGGATAACTAATTCTTGTTTAGCATTTAATTCTGCATGTTTACAGTCCTCAGAAAATACCAGACCATAAAACTATGTATTTTCCACCTGGGTTTATCTGTAGTGTAGAATTATTAGCATTGCTCCACCTAGCCATTAGACCCGTATAAAGATCGTTTAGTTCCAGAGAGATAATTCTTTATCGTGGAAGTAATTCCAACATCTCGTGTTTGGTCGATTTCAACACCATTAAGCAAATATGCAATTCTATCAATTAAATGAAGTATTCCGTTTCTGACTCCCTGTAGTTACTGGAATACTTGCATCAGCTGTCTTTTTAATTTTTCCTCTATAGCTTAAACTTAATTTTGATGGTAATGTGTAAATGTAGTGATTTTTATAGCAATCATTTCCAATGGAAACACATACGGACCGGACCTACTCGGAACTGTTCACATACATGTATTTCCATAATGGTGATAGTGTTTTCATAACTTAGTTCTTCAACATTAAGTATCACTTCCGTTTCTATTAACAGTATATACTAATTCATTTAAAAACTATTTGTTGCCCTGTGTTAACTTTATGGGTATCTTATTTAAATGATTGTTTTATGCTCCTGTTTAAGTCCATTTATAGTTTTTTTTTCGAAATACTGTATATATGTATACTGTAACTGTATAAGAAACATAGTTTTTAAATGGAGTACCTACTTTATGAGTGTATTGGGCTATATATAAAATACACATTTTGACTAATAAACATGGCATGCACGTGTTTATATATATGTTTTTTTACTGTAAATGAAACATAAGTTCATTTCTAAAATTAATCAGTTTACTGTCTTGATCGACAATTGTAACAACTAATTCATCAACACGACTAACAATTACTGGAAGATATATCAATGTAATCTGTTTTTCAATTATTTTGTATCCTGTAGCCACCGCACATGTACTTTCATGCATTGTGTTTGTCGGTATTACATTCAAATATGAACTACCTACAACATAAGTATTTATACAACATACATTTACTGACAATATATTACCCTGTTTTGACTATTTGCACAATTGATTAGGTGGATATAATCTCATTTCTAAACCTAACATATTTCCAATTTAATTGTCTTCCATAAAATCGATGTCGAGATTACAATACATCAAACTAGTTGACATATTTGGATTTCCATGTAATAGGAATTTTACATTTTCAGGTAGTGTCATTTTAATTAACATTTCTAAGTCTTCCAACTCATAAGATCCTACCGGTATCACAATCTTATACATTTTTACACCGTTGTTGAATGTAAACTACTGATTGTCTATATCGATGTTAGGTATGATGTTATAAATAATGAAAATATACAGACTGCAATTGCAATGAATGTCCACTTAATATCAATGTAATTCACATAATGTATTTGGTAATTGTTCTGTTTTGTAGTTGTATCTTAAATTGTGTTTTTCAAATAATTGCGTATTTCGATTGAAGGATATAAATCGCCAAAACTATCATTATACAATGATTGATTTACCTTTTTAATTAATGGAACCCAATGTGTTTCTTAGTTTTGTTACAAATCTAAATTAACTATCATACATTCACGAAGGTTTGGTTTCTTCAGTAATTTGTCTCTCATATATACACTTTGGAAATAAGGAATATCCAATTTCTTTACAAATACATTAATGTCTGTTAATGCACATTTTGGAAGACTATTTAGGACTTTCTGTGTTTCTTTCCACGTTTGGAGTTTTTTCCCCTCAACCGACTTTATATGGTTTAAGATACATTGCCTTGCCACTTGATTTAGCAAGAGCTGAAATGCCTCCCATTAAAGCTCCAAGAGCTGATAATACTGGAAATATGATTGGTAATATGCCTCCTTTCTTGGTTTTCCATAAAGTTTTGCGTTTTACGCCCAAGCCTCTTTTCACCCAGGCACCTAGCTTTTCACCAGTCCATGTAGATGGATTCTTCCTTATATTTACTGTTTTATCGGCTAGAATTGTACCTGCTACATATCTTTTTTACAAATTGTTTGTTTGATCGTACACTATATTGTGTTCTTTGCAAGCATTATCCAAAACATTTATACGAAGATCGTTTGGTGCCAAACATTTTGCAAGTTTAGTAATAGGTTCTTAATAATTATATTTTGGTAAATGTAATTCAAATGGTAATTTATTAATCTATGAATTCAATACTGTGCGTTATTTTTTGTTACGTTTAGTATTAGCCATAGTCTTCAACTGAATGTGAACATATATATGGCCCCAGATTCATAATTTTTACGTTAATATGTTACGTAATACTGTAGAAATTAAGGTTATAAAACGAAATGTTCTTCTGCCGGTAATTGTAAACACGAAAGAAAACATAATTGAACAGAAACATGGTATTATTTTACCATTAAATATATGTTGGTATAATAAGCCGTCCTTCATGTGGATAAAATTGTATTATGCCGCTGTTGGAACATCCAAAGAGACTTAAATTTGAAAACGTATATGTTTTCTAACAATACAACAAAATAAACATCAACAATTTGCATCTGTTTTGTCATTAATTGAAGGAATGCAATATTTCCCTTTTACAAATAAAGAATATATTGTGTCTCTGAATGAAGCATTACCCAATTCCGTGCTTATATTTGATGATGTTTGGTGCGAACTGCAGGGTGAAATACAACAATACTTTAGTTTTGGTACACATTCAAACGTCGATTGTGTTTATCTATCGCATAGTTACGCATGTATAACAAAACATAATTTGTTTGATAATGCAAATATTGTTTAAAATGGTCAATATGAATCTGCAACATATTTTAAATTATCAAGTTTTAGACAATATGACACTTACAAAGTTTAAAGATGTGTGTTTTTACTGTTGGAAAAACAAGTAAGGTTTTCTGGTAATTATATCATCTCTTACCCCATATAAAGAAAGATATAGGTCTGGTTTTGACAGTTTTTACTTCCCAATGAATAATAATGAGTATTTCAAAGTTTGGACATAGTGGTATAAAACGCTATAATCACAAAACCTGTTTAACAAGAAATTGCGATGGAAATTGTGATTTGAATGGACATATATAACATGAGTATTGCTGTGAAAATTATCAATGCAGTAAATAAAAATTATGTGAAAGACTTGAATACCATTACACTAAACGTAATTAAATCACAATCAATCGATATGCAAGAGAAATTAATAAACATAATTGAAACTATTATGAAAGTGGCTACTAATATTACATATTTTGGAAATATTGACAAATATGATTGCATTGCAAAATATGTAAACTACAACAAACGAATTCTTGGAACATTTCAAAAATGTAACTAATGAAATGGTAAGTGCTATGATTACTAAACAATTTGATACACAAATGGACAAAATGATACAGTATATAAGTGTTGAATTGATCAATAAAATATCTGGTTTAGCTACACAGACTGACTTGAAAAAGCAAATTGATTTGAAATCTCGAATTAACTATTTCAGTAACGATTTGAGGGTTTAAACTGTGAGTAAATTAGACATACTTCTGAGTAAAGTCGATAAGATTGAAGTGCAAACTAATCGACCTAATACACCCGTTAGGAAACCAATGGCTTAATTCATATATAAATAGTGGAGCATTAATTTAAACAAACAAAATGTCTGACTGTTTCGGAATTACATAAACTCATATGTGCTGTAAAAGCAAAATATTTACAAGTGAAACGTGCCCAAATGGAATGGGATGTTTTGAATGAAGAAATATTTAAACTTGTTACAAGTAGAATGGATACATTACGTTCCATTTAATGAAACACCAGTGGAAATTAAATAGGAAGAACCTATAAAGAAAAACTTCACACAATTAACACAACATTATTTAGCTATAAAACAAATTTTGTATATGCGCATTACGACATTTGGTGTATATATGGTTTATAGGATATTCTGTAATTAAGTTTTGGACTGAAAATAGAATTCAAGTAGGCAATTATGTAACTGATAGTGAAGGATTGTTTGAATTATTATTTTAAAGCAATCCAAAAGGTTATGACATCGATTTTGAGTGGTGATGAAAATAATCCGAAACAACATTTATTAAAAAATATTGTTGGAAGTGGAATATATAACGATGAAATTGACAACTGGGTTTCTCCTGTATATTGGAACAACCCTAATGAATTGATCGACAGATTAAAACTTCTCATCGCTTCGAGAGAGGCTGGAAATAATTCACATACGAACGGAATTATTTCTGTTACAAATATTTGACTGAAGACAGTTATATTACCAATGAAGTTCAATCAGATTGTTCAAGAGCTTCAAACCCCTACAAGGATAAGATATCCTAGAAGACCAGTTATTACTAAAGCCTTAAAGGATGTTTAAGCCAATTTGTGTGAAATGACATTGCTTTCAAAATACAATAAGGGATACAAATATATTTTAAGCGTAATAGACGATTATTCGAAATATGGTCGGGGCATACCTTTGAAAACAAAACTGGCAAACAGGTCACCAATGCAATAAAGATAGTTTTGTAAGAGAGAAGGCCAAATTTGATCCAAACTGATAAATGATCTGAATTTGTGTGTGCACTGTTCCGAAAACTAATGACTGATTATGGTATAAATCACTACGCAACATATTCAGAACTTAAAGCCAGTGTTGTGGAATGATTTAAAAAATCGATTAAGCAATTAATACATAAGCATTTCACATCGAAAAGCACCTATAATTGGGTTGACGTTTTGCTTGAAATACTTAAATTTTATAATTCCAGATATCATAGATCTATCAAGATGGCACCCGAAAAACATATGGACAATAGTTTCATGAAAAAGGTGTATAATAATGTTAAAGTAATCGAAGAAAGAAAAGCAAAGTTCAAAATTGGTGAATTTATACGTATCTCGAAGTAGAAAGGAACCTTTGAGAAAAAAATTATAGTGAATTGGTCGGGCAAAACATAAAAAATAATTTCAATTAGAAATTCATTTCCCAGAGTGTATTATCTAGAAACCTACGATGGTCAACCCATATGAGGCGGTTTTTACGAACACAAATTGCAAAAAGTCAGTTCTCCAAATGAGTATTTGATTGATAAAATCATTACAAGGAAAAAGGATATGCCCTTGGTTCGATGGAGAGGTTTATCGAAAGCACACTACTTGTGGGTCAAGAATAAAGATCTTAATAGATTGAAATACAATGTTTTGTAAATTGTTTTTATACCAAATAAAAATATTTTAAATAATACCTGATGCATTATTCATTTAATAAACCTATCGATGTTGAATGTACAATTTATTGTGCAATCATTCCTATTGTTTGGGTTGTAATCTATTACAATTAATTTATGATGTAATTCTTTGTATTTGGTAAATATTTTCCGGTTGTTAATTATCGGAATTAATTCTCTTTTCCTCAGGGTAATGATTGTAAATACATCTAACATGTAATAATTTCATTTCCTGTGTAAATCCATGAAATATAATATTACCACATGACTTATAACATCATTTTTTGTGTAAATTTTTTTTTGGCTTTTTAACTATAATGTAGTATGCGCAGGTTTCGGAAGTATAATTTTATTCAGATTGCATGCAATCGAGTTATGGTACAGAAATATATAATAAGAAGGAAATGAGAGATATTTTTTGGAGCATTGCTTTGGAAATGGTTTCCTGTTCTGGTGGACAAGACTGGGGCAAGAGTACAGTTGTGGGAAAGGGAGTGTGCGATTAGTGTTGGCGACTGTGTGGATGACACTTTGGGGAAGGTTGTTGGCTTGGCGATTGGTTAGACTTTACTCGCCGTCCGAAGATGATAGTTGAATAATATGTCGCTTTTTTTCACGGTGTGAGAGCTTGAGTTTCCTAGCCTACAGCACCTTGGAGGTGTTTGGGGGGTATCAGTAAAAAAAATATAATGGTTTCAAGAGCATTCTGTTCTGTTTGAGCAAGCTGTAAGGCATGACATATTGCGCAAAGCTCTTGCCGACAACGCGTTGCAGGAGATGGGGTGAAACACTAAATATGTGTGGTTTCGAGCTGTCCGAGGCGTCAGAATTTGGAGTATTTTTCTTAGAAACTATGTCGAAAACGTTGACGGTTAGATGAATGGCTGCTCGTGAAAGGTGTGATAAGAGGCTAACACAGCAGGCGACAACATTCGTATCTCTTGGCACGTCGTGGAGTTAGGTGGTCAAGGGTGATGGAGGAACATGCAGTAGAACTCTGCAGGGAAACTTCGCAGGGCACGCAGGAATGGAGGGTGGGTAACGCAGGAGCGAACGAAAGTCCACGCAGAGGCTACAGGATGACGATATCCTGCATTGTCTCTGTGCCGCTGAGAAAGCAATATATTATTGTGCACCGAGCAGCGCAATGTGAGAGACTTGAGTTTGTCCTTGCCGTGTATGCTGGGAGGGGGGGGGGGTGATTGGGGCGAAACGTCTAAATGTGTGGTCTCGGCCATCGTGAGAGCTTGCACCGATTTTTTTTTAACAAGATGCGTGCAGAAGAGACGCATTGCCTGGGTAATGCAAGGCCTTGAACAGTGATCATGTTCCATACAGTTTTCTCTTGCATTTTGGATAATTATTAGGTTTTTATTTAATTGAAACATTTCTATTATTATTAATTTACGTAAATGTGTGTGTAAGGCTTTTGCATTAGGCGAGCATCAGAGCGACAATCTGCCGGTGTACACTTTTATATGAGCACCAGTACTGCGTATTAACGTGTGATATAACAAATATGTACATTGGGTTTTCAGAGTAGGCTTTCACAATAGGCGAACGATTGTGCCGGTCGTATGAGCAAGCGAAAGATGCATTTGTGAAAAGATTATACTTGCAGGTTTTTAAAAACAGAGGTTTGGGTGATCATTTATGATTACGTTCCTTGATACTTTTTTTTCAGAGTCGATGAGGGCGAACTACGTGACTTCTTTGTGTTTGTGTGTGTGTGTGTTGGAGGGGATTTTTCTCAGGGGGGAAATTTTTTATGACCTGGAGATTTGGGCTATGTAGATCAGTGTGGGAGGTCATTAAATAAGGGGTGATTTTAGCTTGTCTAGGCTTGTTGTTGTAAATCGTGTATTTTTATTGATTTGTGAAGTGACATCCTGAGTTCATGGATGATAAGTGTTGTAATTGCATATTAGTTGGGTGTTTCTTTAATTTAATTAACTTTGTTTCATGTCATTTATTCAAGAGTGTGAAATATTGCTAAGAAATTTTGTTATGATATTAATATAAATTTTGTGTTCCATTCTGTTGTGTTCGGGGTAAGTCGTTTTTTAAATGAATTTGTCTCGTGGTTATCACATGATTAAAGTAATTTTTATTATCTCATGTCTATATTAATTTGCTTTAATGTTGCATGCAGAAATCGCATAATTAAAGTAATTTTAAATGATTCGTACTTATTTCAGTTGGCTAATTAAACATAAATTTCAGTGGTATAGAAGTTACACGCATGCCCTCGCTCATAATCGATTAATCGAACAATCGACCATCTGCTCCTCACTTGCTAAGTGGTCCAGAAGTGACATGCGTGCCCTCACTCCATCCA